>WNGS01072968.1:0-15081 GCA_020271785.1 Procambarus virginalis
CAGGTGTTGTGTTGGGCAGGTGTTGCTGGCAGTGTTGGTGTTGTGTTGGGCAGGTGTTGTGTTGGGCAGGTGTTGCTGGCTGTGTTGGTGTTGTGTTGGGCAGGTGTTGTGTTGGGCAGGTGTTGCTGGCAGTGTTGGTGTTGTGTTGGGCAGGTGTTGTGTTGGGCAGGTGTTGCTGGCAGTGTTGGTGTTGTGTTGGGCAGGTGTTGTGTTGGGCAGGTGTTGCTGTCAGTGTTGGTGTTGTGTTGGGCAGGTGTTGTGTTGGGCAGGTGTTGCTGTCAGTGTTGGTGTTGTGTTGGGCAGGTGTTGTGTTGGGCAGGTGTTGTGTTGGGCAGGTGTTGCTGGCAGTGTTGGTGTTGTGTTGGGCAGGTGTTGTGTTGGGCAGGTGTTGCTGGCAGTGTTGGTGTTGTGTTGGGCAGGTGTTGCTGTCAGTGTTGGTGTTGTGTTGGGCAGGTGTTGCTGGCAGTGTTGGTGTTGTGTTGGGCAGGTGTTGTGTTGGGCAGGTGTTGCTGGCAGTGTTGGTGTTGTGTTGGGCAGGTGTTGCTGGCTGTGTTGGTGTTGTGTTGGGCAGGTGTTGTGTTGGGCAGGTGTTGCTGGCAGTGTTGGTGTTGTGTTGGGCAGGTGTTGTGTTGGGCAGGTGTTGCTGTCAGTGTTGGTGATGTGTTGGGCAGGTGTTGCTGTCAGTGTTGGTGTTGGGTTGGGCAGGTGTTGCTGTCAGTGTTCGTGTTGTGTTGGGCAGGTGTTGTGTTGGGCAGGTGTTGCTGGCAGTGTTGGTGTTGTGTTGGGCAGGTGTTGTGTTGGGCAGGTGTTGCTGGCAGTGTTGGTGTTGTGTTGGACAGGTGTTGCTGTCAGTGTTGGTGTTGTGTTGGGCAGGTGTTGTGTTGGGCAGGTGTTGCTGGCAGTGTTGGTGTTGTGTTGGGCAGGTGCTGCTGTCAGTGTTGGTGTTGTGTTGGGCAGGTGTTGTGTTGGGCAGGTGTTGCTGGCAGTGTTGGTATTGTGTTGGGCAGGTGTTGTGCAGGTGTTGCTGGCAGTGTTGGTTTTGTGTTGGCAGGTGTTGCTCTCAGTGTTGGTGTTGTGTTGGACAGGTGTTGCTGTCAGTGTTGGTGTTGTGTTGGACAGGTTGTAATGGATTTGTCAGTCCGAAATCTGGTCATTCTCCCCTCCTCCTTGGTCACTCCAGTTGACAGTTTTATATACCGTGACAAATTACCGTAATTCTCAAGTTCGAGTAGGCAGCTTGAAGCCACTTGCTTCCCTCGCCTACAGTACCACCAAGGCCATAAAACTTGTGAGCTCAAGTTACACGTGGGTGCTCAGCCAGCAGGACCTCAAGAAAATCGTTGGTGCCTTCACAGTCTTTGGAGTTTCTGTCAAGAGAAATTGACCCTTATGGTCAAGCCTGCTCCGGATTGGTTAAAAGACATGTATACCTGGGAAGGCGGGGCCTTCTCAGGATAGTGCCTACCCATGCCATTGGCTCAGTTCTAGATCACCCAGTTATGTTTAAATCCATATGCAGGCCCTAGGCTTGGGATAGGCGGAGTTAATTTGGGCCTAGGAGCTTGGTAGCATTTTTTTTAAGAGAGAGGAGTTAGTGTGTCTGGGGAGTTCAACTTAAAGGTACAGGTCAACTGACCTGCGGACAGCCATTCAACATCATTTGGCAAGTTGCAGTATTGAAAGGTAATTGTGCTCCACTGTTCTTGTATGTCAGTAATTGCTATCCATTGCCCTTCTTTTTGGTAGGTGTTATTAGAGTAGGCTATATTTCAATTGTGATTTAAATATACAGTTTCAATAATAAAATAATGTTAATGTCATTTTGGTGAGTTATCTGTCCACTTGTGTTTATTGACGGTGTTATCTATTCATGTGATTTTCATGTGCTGTGTTAGAAATTCCCCTGCCTTTCTCCATCTTAGGAATAATAAAGTCATTCGAGAGTCTCCCGTTCAGTTCAGTAAGACTAAAGTATTAATCCATTCAAATTCAATCACTGGTCCGTTGAGTTCCCTGATTATCGAGTCCCTTCCTTCCTGGGGACCAATAATTATAGACACATTCATTTTTATATGGAAGGTGGTGGCAGTGTGTAAAGGTAAGAAAATTAATAATCCCTATTCCTTGTGATGTCCTCATTTAATATTCAGCTTATATTCGTGACAGTCCAGTGAGGGGTCATACTGGTCCGTTAATAGTGTTTTGCTGGGTTATCGAGTGGAGAGAGAAAGAGGAGTGTACAGTGTTCAGTGTACATATGAATAATTAAAGTAAACAGATATTACAATGTGTTGTGTTGGGCAGGTGTTGCTGTCAGTGTTGGTGTTGTGTTGGGCAGGTGTTGTGTTGGGCAGGTGTTGCTGTCAGTGTTGGTGTTGTGTTCCCCACCCCCCAGCTCCACCCCTGCAGGCTTCCCCACCCCCCAGCACCACCCCTGCCGGCTTCACCACACCCAGCTCCACCCCTGCAGGCTTCACCACCCCCAGCTCTACTCCTGCAGGCTTCACCACCCCCAACTCCACCCTTGCAGGCTTCACCACCCCCAGCTCCACCCCTGCAGGCTTCCCTACCCCCAGCTCCACCCCTGCAGGCTTCACCACCCCCAGCTCCACTCATGCAGGCTTCACCACCCCCAACTCCACCCCTGCAGGCTTCACCACCCCCAGCTCCACCCCTGCAGGCTTCCCTACCCCCAGCTCCACCCCTGCAGGCTTCACCACCCCCAGCTCCTCACCTGCAGGCTTCCCCATCCCAGCTCAAATCCTGCAGGCTTCGCCACCCCCAGCTCCACCCCTGCAGGCTTCACCACCCCCAGCTCCTCACTTGCAGGCTTCCCCATCCCCAGCTCCACTCCTGCAGGCTTCACCACCCCCAGATCCACTCCTGCAGGCTTCACCACCCCCAGCTCCACCCCTGCAGGCTTCCCCACTCCCAGCTCCTCCCCTGCAGGCTTCACCACACCCAGCTCCACCCCTGCAGGCTTCCCCACCCCCAGCTCCTCCCCTGCAGGCTTCACCACTCCCAGCTCCACCCCTGCAGGCTTCCCCACCCCCAGCTCCTCCCCTGCAGGCTTCACCACCCCAGCTCCACCCTGCAGGCTTCCCCACCCCAGCTCCTCCCTGCAGGCTTCACCACCCCCAGCTCCACTCATGCAGGCTTCACCACCCCCAGCTCCACCCCTGCAGGCTTCACCACCCCCAGCTCCACTCATGCAGGCTTCACCAGCTCCACTCATGCAGGCTTCACCACCCCCAGCTCCACTCATGCAGGCTTAACCACCCCCAGCTCCACTCATGCAGGCTTCACCACCCCAGCTCCTCCCTGCAGGCTTCACCACCCCCAGCTCCACTCCTGCAGGCTTCACCACCCCCAGCTCCACTCATGCAGGCTTCACCACCCCCAGCTCCACTCATGCAGGCTTCACCACCCCCAGCTCCTCCCCTGCAGGCTTCATCACCCCCAGCTCCACTCCTGCAGGCTTCACCACCCCCAGCTCCACTCATGCAGGCTTCACAACCCCCAGCTCCACTCATGCAGGCTTCACCACCCCCAGCTCCTCCCTGCAGGCTTCACCACCCCCAGCTCCACCCCTGCAGGCTTCCCCACCCCAGCTCCTCCCCTGCAGGCTTCACCACCCCCAGCTCCACCCCTGCAGGCTTCCCCACCCCCAGCTCCTCCCCTGCAGGCTTCACCACCCCCAGCTCCACCCCTGCAGGCTTCCCCACCCCAGCTCATCCCCTGCAGGCTTCACCACCCCCAGCTCCACTCATGCAGGCTTCACCACCCCCAGCTCCACCCTTGCAGGCTTCACCACCCCCAGCTCCACTATGCAGGCTTCACCACCCCCAGCTCCTCCCCTGCAGGCTTCACCACCCCCAGCTCCACTCCTGCAGGCTTCACCTCCACCAGCTCCTCCCCTGCAGGCTTCACCACCCCCAGTTCCACCCCTGCAGGCTTCACCAACCCCAGCTCCCCTCATGCAGGCTTCACCACCCCAGCTCCACNTTCCTCGCCGCTATGCCCTTACCTCCACGCTGAACCATAGGTTCACCACAGCACTCGTCCTCCAACACATCAAATGCGTTTGAAATCCTTATGCTATAAGGTGTCTGTTTTGCCAAGGTCTTCTTAAGACCCCTGTCCTTTACAATATGCCAAGACGGGTCTCTCTAATGCTGGTGTCCTCCTTTGCTTCATCCTGATGTTGTTTAAGCTGCCTTACCTCCTCCCTAGCGATCCAGCTCTGTCCTCAGAGCTCCAACCAGACTCACCAGCTCCTGCACCAATCCCTCCCATTATTGCTGAATAATATGCTTCACTCTGAGCTCCAGCTATCACCTCAGGGAACGATATATTCCAATTCTTATTACTTCCATAGTTAGAAAGATTTTTTTCAGTGTCAGAGTAGTTAATAAATGGAATGCATTAGGAAGTGATGTGGTGGAGGCTGACTCTCATACACAGTTTCAAGTGTAGATATGATAGAGCCCAGTAGGCTCAGGAATTGTACCCAGTTGATTGACAGTTAGAGGCGGGACCAAAAGCCAAAGCTCAACCCCGCAAGCACAATTAGGTGAGTCCAATTAGTGAGTACCAACACACCCCCTACAAATAGTAAATACATACTACAGTCACACGTTTTCAGTGTTATACGACAAAGAGTACTGGGAAGACGGACACCACAAGCATAGCTCTCATCATGTAACTACACACTCTCACAACTCACACATGATCAACACACACCGTGACAAAGCCCCGGGAGGACTGACTGGGAACTAATCCATAACTCTTAGCCTCTTTTTCCCCAGCATAATTTGAGACCTGGCAGTAAAACCGCTTGGTGGATCGTGTTCCAGGGAAAACCCTTGCAGTGGTCAGGGGTGACCTACGGGGCTCTCAGACTGGTAATAGTGTACACCAGGCTACCCATACCCGAGTTGAGCTCCCGGCTTGTGCTTTACCCATAACAACAGGTGTTGAGCCAACTAGCCACGAGAGACTATACACAACTACCTCGTCTAACAACGAGCAAACATCAGGAGCCAATCCGTTAGCATAATGTCTGGCAACATCAAGGTCTTCATTGTGTGAAGATTGCTGTGTCATGTAGAACCTTTACCGGCTTCAAGAGTCATTTTCCCACCTCACTGTATATACTACACCACCCAGAGAATGTTTTATTTGTATCAGAAGGCTGTGAGTGGCAGCGCTTCTGAAAAAATCGAATTTAAATTTTCCAGGGGGAGGTGGGATGGGGGAGGGGGGAACTTAGTAACATTTCCCAAGATGGCGGTGCTGGCGTTGTTCATAAGAGGACACTTTTGGCGACTAGAGGCAGCGGTAACGACCCTGGGACCAGGATGAGGAGAGGGAATTTGATTGGGTGCAGTTGCTTGAATTAACCAATAAGCAGGTACCACAAAGTTACGTCATCAGTGAGAGCAAGCTTCATAGTCTCTCATTGGCCTAGGAGTAGTCAGTAACTCACAGGATTCGGAGGTGAACGGACGCACTTGTCTGCTACCAACATGCTGTTGTGGTTAGCGAATGAGAGTGTGAACATCATAGTACATTGTGAGAAGCAACTACACCGGGAGACATTTTGAGTCCGGAGGTGCCATTGATTATTCTCCAGTTACATTTGCAATTGCATATTGAGCAGTGTAGTGGTCCAGGAGTGAGTAGAGACAGTTGCAGTGGAGTGATAGCTTTTGGAAGAGGCATTGACCACCACCAACACCAGGTGGGTGACAGTTGGCCACCACCAACAGCAGGTGGGTGACAGTTGGCCACCACCAACAGCAGGTGGGTGACAGTTGGCCCCCACCAACAGCAGGTGGGTGACAGTTGACCACCACCAACAGCAGGTGGGTGACAGTTGACCACCACCAACAGCAGGTGGGTGACAGTTGATCACCACCACCAACAGCAGGTGGGTGACAGTTGACCCCCACCAACAGCAGGTGGGTGACAGTTGACCCCCACCAACAGCAGGTGGGTGACAGTTGACCACCACCAACAGCAGGTGGGTGACAGTTGACCACCACCAACAGCAGGTGGGTGACAGTTGACCACCACCAACAGCAGGTGGGTGACAGTTGACCACCACCAACAGCAGGTGGGTGACAGTTGACCACCACCAACAGCAGGTGGGTGACAGTTTACCACCACCAACAGCAGGTGGGTGACAGTTGACCACCACCAACAGCAGGTGGGTGACAGTTGACCACCACCAACAGCAGGTGGGTGACAGTTGACCACCACCAACAGCAGGTGGGTGACAGTTGACCACCACCAACAGCAGGTGGGTGACAGTTAACCACCACCAACAGCAGGTGGGTGACAGTTGACCACCACCAACAGCAGGTGGGTGACAGTTGACCACCACCAACAGCAGGTGGGTGACAGTTGACCACCACCAACAGCAGGTGGGTGACAGTTGACCACCACCAACAGCAGGTGGGTGACAGTTGACCACCACCAACAGCAGGTGGGTGACAGTTGACCACCACCAACAGCAGGTGGGTGACAGTTGACCACCACCAACAGCAGGTGGGTGACAGTTGACCACCACCAACAGCAGGTGGGTGACAGTTGACCACCACCAACAGCAGGTGGGTGACAGTTGACCACCACCAACAGCAGGTGGGTGACAGTTGACCACCACCAACAGCAGGTGGGTGACAGTTGACCACCACCAACAGCAGGTGGGTGACAGTTGACCACCACCAACAGCAGGTGGGTGACAGTTGACCACCACCAACAGCAGGTGGGTGACAGTTGACCACCACCAACAGCAGGTGGGTGACAGTTGACCACCACCAACAGCAGGTGGGTGACAGTTGACCACCACCAACAGCAGGTGGGTGACAGTTGACCACCACCAACAGCAGGTGGGTGACAGTTGACCACCACCAACAGCAGGTGGGTGACAGTTAACCACCACCAACAGCAGGTGGGTGACAGTTGACCACCACCAACAGCAGGTGGGTGACAGTTGACCACCACCAACAGCAGGTGGGTGACAGTTGACCACCACCAACAGCAGGTGGGTGACAGTTGATCACCACCAACAGCAGGTGGGTGACAGTTGACCACCACCAACAGCAGGTGGGTGACAGTTGACCACCACCAACAGCAGGTGGGTGACAGTTGACCACCACCAACAGCAGGTGGGTGACAGTTGACCACCACCAACAGCAGGTGGGTGACAGTTGACCACCACCAACAGCAGGTGGGTGACAGTTGACCACCACCAACAGCAGGTGGGTGACAGTTAACCACCATTAACAGTGGGGTGGGAGATGTAGAAAAATCCTAGCAGCTTTAAATCTTTTTTAATTCTGTAAATATTAAATATTTTACTTATTTTTTAATTGACTTTAACATGATAATTTTATCTGATTATTTTTCTTAGTGTTATGATCCCAGGAAGCCGAAAAACGAGTCTCCCTTTTGAGAATTATTTTATCAAGCCTGACCTGACTAGAAGGTCTAGTAAATATAGAGGTGATGATACAGGTGTAAAATAATTGGTTGGATTTGATAGACAATTTAAGATAATGGGCAGTGAATAAGAAAATAAGTAAATGACTTGACACAAGATGTGGAGAGTTTGGTGGAGGTGTGAGGCTCGCTTGAGAGGAGCTTATGTCACTTGAGTACCAGACATCGTGAGGGGAAGCTGCGCTCCGTTTGAGCTCGCGTTGGAGAGGATCCCCTGTTTAATATACATTCAAGAGAAAGGAAGTGTGCAGACGTTCCAGCTGTGGAATCGAGCTGGGAACGTGTGGTCTCAAGTCCTGGACGGCAAGGACAGTTTGTTAAGCCACCCAGAGACATTATCGTGGGCCGTGGGAGCGCCCTGGTCAGACTCGGTCAGAGGGTGAGCGCCCTGCAGGTAACCTTTTTGTGGTAAGCATAATTTTAACCAGTTTATAGTGATTGCCGGTAGTTGATCGTGTGCCCAGTGATCATAGCGAATATTTATTGATACGTTAGACATGTTTTGGTAAGGCAGGAAGCCTAAATAAGAGGACGGAGATGAGAGAGACAGCTCGAGGGACGAGCAGCATGTCCTCTCCCGTCGACCGCCTGGAGCCAACTGACCGGTGGAATACCGCTTGCAGAGTGAGCAGCCCGCCGGGGAAGGCGGAGCATGGACCAGCCCAAACAGGGGAGTCCACTCTCACAGTATGTAGAGAGCAAAGAGATGTTAGGTGCAGACATATTGTGTGGAATATTCCGTTTATATGTTTAAGGGGGAACGTTTTTATTGGCGTGTCAATGGGTTGCAGGTTTGTCTTTGGAAGGAGTTTGGGAGAGAACTTTGAGGCCAGTAGAGGAGGATTCAGTGGATGGAACTCCAAGCTATTGAAGAAATACTGAGTTCTGTGGAAGAGCAGTCCCTATAGTGAGGAGTTGGACCTCAAGCTGTGAGAGGAGAAGCAGTGGAGAAGAGTTTACATGCTTTTGTGACACCAGTGGTGAAGCACCATTGTTGATCAAGGAAGACTTCATGGTGTAGCAGCCAGGAGCGCTGTGGAGGACCCTGGTAAAAGTGAAGCACCACTGTTGCTCAAGGTGCAGCAGCCTGGAGGAGCTGTAGAGGATCCTGGTAGATAAACCTGGAAGAACCTGAAGATATCAGGGTAGTGAACTTCCAGATGTGGACGGGAAGTTCTGGTTGATTACTTGTAGGGAGTTGGTAGAGTGTTTGGTTGTCATTAGCGTGCAAGACGCAGTGAAAGGTGAGTGATAGTTTGCCATTTTTGTGCCAAGGAGTACTTATACTGAAGTATAGAGTTACAGTCGTAGGCTGGATTACCTGCAGAGACATACATATGTGTTCTAGGATTGATAGGGTGATCGATTGATCATTGTTGAATATCAAGGAACATTTATACTAATATTTATGTTATTGCATTCATACGCTGGTTTTCCTTGTACATGTTTATAGATATATATTCTCTTGCTGATAGTGCAACATTGTGTTATAAGACTTAACCTACTTTAGGAGGTTGGTAATATTAGGTGGTGAATCAGGAGATAGGATACCACTTGATAAGCAGATGATAGAGTTCTGATGGTGTTGGAGTGCAACCTGACTGAAATAGTATAGAGTGTAGGATTCATTATTATTATATGTGTGTATGTGTTGTTTTGTCCAGTAAATGTATTCAAATTTGCTGGTGTTTGCCCTTGTCCTAGTGAGGCTTCCAGGAAGTAGGAAAGAAGGAGAGAGAGAGAAAGAACCAAGAACCACAGCTGTGGACAGGGTAGAATGAATAATAAAAAAACAAAGGGGATTGAGGAGATCGTATCACATAAGGAGAGAGTGGGGAGTCACAGCGGCTCGAGTGGGTGGTGTGCACGTGAAACGAGGCTAAGTATTGAGCCGCATCCCTAAACGTGTGATGTTGAGCCCCTCTCCAAGAGCCAGAAGCGCCCAGGGTGATCTCCTGGTAAAGTATAAGCACTCTACCGAGTTTGGGTTGGGTTGTCCAGAAAGAAGGATCAACGACAACACCAACCACAACATTAGTTCTTAGTAATAGTTAGTAATTAAGCAGTAAGTAATAAATAAGTAAGTGAGTGGACTGTAGGTACTGATTCAGCTGCTTGAATTTATCTCACATAATGGAGGGACAATTTGTAGCTTAAACCACTTTGAGATGGCTCCGTCATAATCCACAAATTGTTTCCTAATCTTCAATATATAAATTATAAATCATACCACATATGGTGTTCTAATCTACTATTATTATAGCAATAATGAATTTATAATTACTAATATATGTCTACAGTATTGTACAAAAAGGGGCTTAGCTGTTCCTGTTGATGGGGCCTGCTAAGGCTGTGTAATTGTAGCATCAAAATTGGTGCGGCTCTGTGTCTCTGAGTGTCACGTAATGGCGGCTGTCTGGAGGCCTACAAAGCTGATGGGACAGTTAATGGAAGCAATTTCTATAATTATGTGGGAGCCAGCTTCCTGCTTCACTAACTTCCCTCACAATTACCGTTTGGGATGTAAGGAATAATAAAGGTTTCCTAAACATATAATTACAGATATGGCATGTAATATGTGTGTGTAGAGCTGAGTACGTAGGTATTAGTGGGTTTCACCCACATTATAACCATCTAACCTATTTATGAATAAACTGGCCAATTTTATACAAAAATACTTGGTAAGACGGACACTGGTGTTCCTGTGGTTGTAGAGGTATTGTTGTTGTAGATCTCTTGGGATAGAGTATGTCTATCGTGCGAGACTAGTATCACATTTCTCTGGAACACTCTCCTGTCGTTTCTTATGATTCTCTGTGTGTAGTGACACTCCCTCCCTACTTGTTCCAATGTTTTGGTTCTACTTCTAGATTTAATTTTACAGTAACAAGGGAGTCAAGCTATGTTTTGGTGTTAGTAATTATATTCAGTCCCAGTGAACACTTTTTATTAAATTTATAAACTAGACTGTTGTTTAAAAGAAATTATGAGTAATGTAAATATGTGACGTCGATGACATCACGGAATGACCCATTCTCTTTTCTTTAAGGGGATACTCATGTTATTATGTGTGTCGGATTTCTGACATAATTCCGGGGGGGGGGGGGGAAGAACACGGGTTGATGTCCCGGTAAGGACTGCAATCTCTTTATTCTTCTCCTTCAGAATTATAGTGCTGCTTTAATTTGAGTTTACATTATTGCAGTCCTTTGGGGACGTATGTCCCGTACTGGCGTGTCGGGTGCTGGAAGTCGTTGAACGTCTTCTTTTCCTGCCACTTCTAAAGGAACTAATTTCTCTAATATTTTGAGAGTAGTGTTGCCTCGGGATTTTACTTTCACTATTCTCAAGACGCCCTGGCTGTCTGGATGAACAGAGACTATTTGACCTATAGGCCATTCTGAGTGTGGCCCATCACTGTCCACCAGAACTATGTCACCAGGGGTCAAGTTAATTCTGTTGTAGGGGTTGTTTGCCCCGTAATGATACTCTCTCAGAGCTGTAAGGTATTCTCGAGTCCATACGTCATTCCACCGACTTATCACCCTTGATAGATGTTTGAAACGTTGAACCAAATCACTCTCTTGGACATATGAAGGATCCTCTGGTTCCTCGTCCGTAAGGGACACAAGTGTTTTGAGAGGTCTACCATACATCAAATGAGCTGGACTTAATGGTTCACGCTGCAAAACATCATCAGAGAGGTAGGTAAGTGGTCGGTTATTGACTCGTGCTTCTATCTCTATGACTACTGTTTGAAGCTCCTGCAGGTCAATCTTTTGTCGGTGTAGGGTTTTCCGTAGAGAACGTTTACCGTACCAACCATGCGTTCATAGAAGCCTCCGTGCCATGGTGCTCTGGGAGGTATGAATTTCCAGTGGCACTGCCGTTGATTTAGGGCTGTGCGTACCTTTGGATGTGTCCAGATTTTCCTCAGACATGCTTCTCCTGCCACTAAGTTGGACCCACTGTCTGAGATCATTAACTTAGGACAGGATCTACGTGAAGCAAACCTGCGGAAAGCCTGTAAGAATGCTTCGGCACTCATATCGGGAGTCACTTCTAGATGGACTGCCCTTGTTGTGGCACAAGTAAAAAGACAGATATAGGTCTTTACTGGTTATGACCTTTACTGGACCCAAAAGCAGAAAACTGGACAGTACGTCACTTTCGCGAGCTGCTAAATTTTCTAGTACGACAATCTTGGGCCTTTGGTAGAGTATACGAGCGAAAAGCGACGTTCTTTGTAGGAGGACAGATCACAGAGCTAAGAGCAACTGTACGAAATGTCTTGCTCCAGTGTGAACAGACAAGCAAATACCTTTACCCATTTCAAAGTGAATTTCCAGGACAAATACATTCTTCACCAACAATATGTGACCAAGACGTGTGACCAGCCATCATTTATCAATGCTGGTTGGCAGAAGAGGCTAAAAACAAGACCTGGCATCATTTTGTTCACATCGGACAAATTCAGAGACACTCTCATCAAATTAAAAATGCTTTAAAGTGGGCTATTTCCAGATGGAAAAAAAACCTACATCAGGTAGAGTTAGAAGCAAAGTCTGGTGTCTGTGGACAAATTACGACAGAGATACTCATCTGAGAAGACGCATCACTGAGCTCACAATATGAGACTGACAGTCAGCAATCGGGAAAAGGCTAATCTAGTGCCAGATTCATCCTCCACAGCTTAATTTAAGGACTGAGTTGTCAACAGTGTTTTTTAAACACGACGACGACGTCCACCACAAGTTGTGAGACATGGGTACGGCAACGGCGCCAGAACGAGACTATTATGCAATTATGAAGACTTACTGCCTTTCTCTCTTACAAGTCTCTACGAACTCTATCTAATTCACAGAATATGGTCGTTCCTTTAGAGGACGGCTGATGTATTTCCCGTCCAGGAAAAAAGTGTTATTTTCAACAACAAATTCAAGTATTATTTTAGCGAAATGATTGCATTAACGAACCACGAACTCCTGACGTCAAAGGAGAATGATCTTCAGATTGACTGCTTGTATAAGGAGTGAGAGTGTGTGGTAGTCAAGGTCCTGACACCAGCACCGCTACAACCACAAGTCAAACCCTTAAGAATACTAAGGAAGATGAAGAATTAACATCGTCAAGAACGTTAGAACATGAAGAATGAAGAAAAATCAAAGAATGAAGACATAAACGCTCATCAATAAATGTTAAACAAAAAACTAACTGTTAAACAAAAAACAATTACTCATATTGTTTGAAAACAATATGAGTAATATTCATGACATTGGGTAGATGTTGGCCATCCAAATGACCACAAGTTTCATAGCATTAGTGCAGCACTCGAACATCAAGGCAGTCGGGTACTTATCAACTGGGTGTCAAGTCATGTGGGAATAATAGGAAATGACATTGCAAACGACGCTGCAAAACCAGCGACTAAGAGAGGAAATGTAGACATTTACATACCACAGAGTCTATCACAGATTAGGAAAGTAATTAGAAACAGAGCAATGCAAAAGATGTACAGTGACCACAACACAGCAGGTGCTGTTTCCCGGCGCCAGCGAGAAACAATGGGCAGAGACACATTGATGCCCATGTTACCTAGCAGTAAATAGGTACCCGGAGTTAGTCAGCTGTCACGGGCTGCTTCCTGTGTGTGTGTGTGTGTGGAAAGAAAAAAAAATATTAGTACCAGTTGATTGATTGATAGTTGACAGGCGGGCGTAAAGAGCAGAGCTCAATCCCTGCAAGGACAATTAGATGAATACAGCAGTTGCAACATCAGGATCTGCGGGTTGGTACAAGAAATCAACCAACTACGAACCACTTATGTTAATGAAGGGGAGCAGTAGAACAACAGAAGTACACTTACATCGCATCAGGCTTGGATACCCATGTGCATGGGAAATAGGCTTACAGGTTCCGGAAGATGAGAGGAAATGTCAGCACTGTGGAGAAATGCCCGACAGACCACTGGAACATTATCTAACACAGTGCACAGTTACAGCCACAACAGACCAATGGAACATTATCTAACACAGTGCACAGTTACAGCCACAACAGACCACTGGAACATTATCTAACACAGTGCACAGTTACAGCCACAACAGACCACTGGAACATTATCTAACACAGTGCACTGTTACAAACCCATTAAGATTTCAACTTAAATTTAACAGAGGAGAAGAAGTTGTTTAACACCTGGGGTATAATGTTGACTAAACCACACACTAGAAAGTGAAGGGACGACGACGTTTCGGTCCGTTCTGGACCATTCTCAAGTCGATTGAGAGAATATACACAATCGACTTGAGAATGGTCCAGGACGGACCGAAACGTCGTCGTCCCTTCACCTTCTAGTGTGTGGTCTGGTCAACATACTTTAGCCACGTTATTGTGACTCATCGCCTGCATGGGGCAAAATCTTACTGAAGCGACCATACGAGTCATAAATACTCATACTCCACCCAAGTAAAACAGAAACAAACAACACTTAGTGGGCCAGCCAGAGACTTAGGGCCCGCGCAGTGGGCCAGCCAGAGGCTTAGGGCCCGCCCAGTGGGCCAGCCAGAGGCTTAGGGCCCGCCCAGTGGGCCAGCCAGAGGCTCAGGGCCCGCCCAGTGAGCCAGCCAGAGGCTTAGGGCCCGCCCAGTGAGCCAGCCAGAGGCTTAGGGCCCGCCCAGTGGGCCAGCCAGAGACTTAGAGCCCGCCCAGTGGGCCAGCCAGAGGCTTAGGGCCCGCCCAGTGGGCCAGCCAGAGGCTTAGGGCCCGCCCAGTGGGCCAGCCAGAGGCTTAGGGCCCGCCCAGTGGACCAGCCAGAGGCTTAGGGCCCGCACAGTGGGCCAGCCAGAGGCTTAGGGCCCGCCCAGTGGGCCAGCCAGAGGCTTAGGGCCCGCCCAGTGGGCCAGCCAGAGGCTTAGGGCCTACCCAGTGGGCCAGCCAGAGGCTTAGGGCCCGCCCAGTGGGCCTGCCAGAGGCTTAGGGCCCGCCCAGTGGGCCAGCCAGAGGCTTAGGGCCCACCCAGTGGGCCAGCCAGAGGCTTAGGGCCCACCCAGTGGGCCAGCCAGAGGCTTAGGGCCCACCCAGTGGGCCAGCCAGAGGCTTAGGGCCCGCCCAGTGGGCCAGCCAGAGGCTTAGGGCCCGCCCAGTGGGCCAGCCAGAGGCTTAGGGCCCGCCCAGTGGGCCAGCCAGAGGCTTAGGGCCCGCCCAGTGGGCCAGCCAGAGGCTTAGGGCCCGCCCAGTGGGCCAGCCAGAGGCTTGGGGCCCGCCCAGTGGGCCAGCCAGAGGCTTAGGGCCCGCCCAGTGGGCCAGCCAGAGGCTTAGGGCCCGCCCAGTGGGCCAGCCAGAGGCTTAGGGCCCGCCCAGTGGGCCAGCCAGAGGCTTAGGGCCCGCGCAGGAATATCTCTAAATAAACAAATCATTCCTAGTTGATATACTAATCAGAAGCACCACCCTCAGCAAAAAGACAAGAGATAATATTAAAAAAAATGATAGTTAAATTAACTTCAAATCCTATACACAAAGCATGCATATACACTGCATGTATAAATAGTATACCGTGAGTATTCCATACATAAACTG
>WNGS01072974.1:0-14496 GCA_020271785.1 Procambarus virginalis
GCCCTAAACGGTGGACAGTTAAAGATCCCTCGTCCTAAAGTGGCTAAATTAACCTGACTTCTTAGTATCTTACCCAGGACCAACGAGAACTCTTCACCATATTGGTCTAAATTGTCAATTCATATCTAACCAAAGATTCATCAACAACGCCTGGAAATCGAAATGCTTCTGACGACATCCATAAGCTAGAAGACAACAAAAATTCATCACCACTGACACACTTCAGGCTGAACTACTAACAGAAGCGGGGAAAAAACGAGGAAAATATTCATCTACAATCTAACCCCACGACTCAAAGAAGCAGCAAAACAACTAAAAAATCTGAAAGACGTAACAATAAGAAAAGCCGACAAGACAGCAGCATATGTATTGATTCCTACCCAAGAATACATGAACAAAGTAGCGACATCCTTAATGATGACACCAAATTTCAACGAATCACGAGGAACCCTGTGGAAGACCTTAAACGCAAAGTAAACAAAACAATTACGCAATCAACGCAAAAAAGGTAGTGTGCATTTCACTAAACTCCAAGGCGACTATGGCTTAGGATATGCCTATGGCAATGTTAAGCCACACAAACCAGGTACCCACTACGCCCAATAATCAGCCAAATACCAACTCCAACCTATCACCTGGAAAAAAGACTTAACGAACTCCTAACTCCATAAACTCCAAGCAAGTATAGTCTACAATCATCAGCAGATTTCCTAGAATTAATCAAATCTACCCAGCCCGATGGAATCATTGCTTCCCTGGACGTGGAATCCCTATTTACCAACGTCCCAGTCGACATAACCATAGGAATTATACTGGACAGAGTATACAGAGACGAGAGCATCCCCAAATTAGACATACCTAAGCCACACTTGAAGAGTCTTCTCGAAGCATGTACGAAGGAAGCCTTTCATCAGCCCACAAGGGGACATGTATCTACAAATAGACGGAGTAGCAATGGGTTCCCCCTTAGGAGTTATATTTGCTAATTTTTATAAGGGAACCATCGAAGACAGAGTCTTCAGTAACAAACAAAAACCAACTGTATATTGGCGTTATGTAGATGACATATTCGTCATAGTAAAAGACTCAGATGAACTAATTGATCTAAAAAGCCATCTAGAGAGAGAGTCAGTACTCGATTTACACATGAAAATAGTGAAAATAACAGTCTGCCATTCTTGGATGTACTAATAACAAAACAGGAACCTCTTTAAGCACCAACGTATATACCAAGCCCACCAACATAGGATTATGCCTGAACGGTAGAAGTGAGTGCCCCAAAGATACAAAGCCAGTGTTCTCAATGCTTATATTCGTCGAGCGCTTACCCACTGCTCCGAATGGAGCAACGAGAGTAGAAACTTGAAAGAGCAAATCAGGTAATGGTGAACAACGGATATAGCAACGCGGAACAAACACTGCTATAAGAAGACACTTGGACCGATGGTATAATCCTGAACCTAGAACAGAAACCACAATACCTCCAATAAAATTATATTAGAAATCAACCATGCACAGTGAACATATAAAAGAGGAAATAATAATGAAAAAAATAATCCGTAAAGGAGTAAAAAGCATTACTCGTAACCAAAACATAGACCTGATCATATTCTATAAAACTAAGAAGACTTCCGAACTCCTTATCAAAACAGCCCGAAGCCGACGGGGAACCCTCTACAGCAGTCAAGCGTTGTATACATGTACACTTGCTCCCACGAAGGATGTAACCTCCAAACTAAGTACATAGGTATGACGTCGACCAAGCTGACGAGGCGTTTGACATGTCATCTTCAATCCGGTAACCCCAGGAATCACATGAGACAAGCCCATGACATCACCCTAACAAGAGAAATGTTAAACAAAAATACCTGCATAATAGACAAAGCCAAGATGCAAGAAGATTAAAATTTGAAGCAATTCACATAAGAACAGAACAAAATACCATGAACACCCAAATCACGGAACTATTTACGCTACCCACCATGAGAGTAAGGACAAGACCGGAACATAACGATGCCAACACAGAAAACACTGTTCAACATAACAGGCCAATTACACCTGATTAATCTTTGTATGTAGATAGGAGCTGCCTCGTATGAGCCGATAGGCCTTCCGCATTTGCCTCTATTCTTATGGTCTTATGTGCTTCATCCCCCATTTATCCCTTATGCATCCCCAACGTTTTTACCTTTATTGTCTTATCACCTGACCCAGTGCGGGTATAAATCAACCATTCTCAAAGTTCTTTTCACTTGAAAATGAACCATGGAGGTTCGAAACGTTGTGCAAATTGTATAAATAAGTGTAATACATGCTAAAGTAATTCACTTTTTTCTTAACCTTGAAATTACAAAAATGAGTTTTGGAGAACTCCTCTTTCAGCTAAGCCCTGATGCTAAGAAAATACTTAGAAAGATAGAAGCCCTAAATCAAAAGATAGTAAAAACAGAATATGCGGTCATATTCAATGAGAATATATATATATATATATATATATATATATATATATATATATATATATATATATATATATATATATATATAATATATATATATCCATCGACGAGGTCCTTGGTAAGAAGATCACTGACCTGAAGAGGATGAACGAGAGGATTGAAGACATCGATGCTCATGATGCACTTTACCTCATCACCAGATGCTTGTCCCTCCCTAGGCTGACCTATTTTCTAAGATGTTCGCCATCTTTCAACAATATTAAATTAGAAGAGTACGACAGCTTGCTGAGATCAACACTAGAAAAAACCCTCAATATTTCCCTCAGCGACTCACAGTGGAAACAGGCCTCCCTTCCTGTCAGACTCGGGGGCCTTGGCGTGCGCACAGCAACACAAATTGCTGTACCAGCGTTCCTGTCCTCTTCAGTGGGGTCTGACAACTTGGTGAAGGAAATCCTACCTGAGCACATTGTTCAACAGGCAGGGGTACATGATCCCAGCTTCACAGACTGCACAACCAAATGGGTCTCTCTCGCAGGACCAGCACCCCAACCACCGCCTTCTGAAGCCCATAAGCAATCCAGCTGGGATCGCCCCATTGCTGACCAAGAAGCTGCGACTTTGCTAGAAGCTGCGACAACACCACATGACACTGCCCGACTTAGAGCTGTAGCAGCTCCCCATGCAGGCGATTTCCTATTAGCAACCCCAATGTCAGCAACTGGCACCCGTCTCACACCACAAGCCCTCCGAATTGCCGTGGCTCTCCGTCTCGCTGCCCCAATCCACACCGAATACAGGTGTATTTGCGGCGAGGCAGAGGCCGACAGTTACGGACGGCATGGCCTTCTCTGCCAAAGGACAGGAGGATGGCATGCAAGACACGGCGAGGTCAATGACATTATTAAGAGAAGCCTTACCACAGCCGGTTGTCCAGCAGAGAGAGAGCCCCGTTACCTAATGTCCCGCAACTCTAATGAGCCTGTTGGTCGCCCAGACGGAATCACGGTGAACCCCTGGAAGAATGGTAGACAGTTGGTGTGGGACTACACTTGCGTTTCAACTCTAGTCAATACCTATATTGACTTCAGTGCTACTCAAGGAGAGGAGCTGCCAATCACCGGAAGTGGCCAAGTCACGTAAATACGAAGACCTTGAGCACCACTACAATTTTGTCCCCATTGCCTCAGAGACACTTGGTGCTGGGGTAAAAGTGCTGCTAGCTTTTTGAAGGAGTTGGGGTCTAAGCTAATCGAAACAACTAGAGACCCTAGGGCTGCCAGTTTTCTTTTTCAGCGCCTTAGTGTGGCAATCCAGAGAGGAAATGCTCACTGCATCCATGGTTCCTGCCCGCCATCTGAGGAGCTTGAGGAGCTATTCAACTTGTGACAAGTAGCCTTGTACCACTTTCCTACAGTATATGAAGTAGTAACGGCAATCAAAAAGAACAACCAGAGCTCAAACTGTCCATTACAGTCAACCTGAAAGGAGAAATAATATTAACACCACAAGACCAACAGACTGCAAATTACTTAGAAAAAGTAAGAGTCCTGCAAGGGAAACCTGTATGCTTGGAAAAGCTGGACCCTTCAGAAAGACGCACACGAGTCGTGCTTTTGGGATACCCAATCGACTTTCCCCTGGATCCAGTACTAGAACACAAGCAAATCCTGAATGCGGAACGATGCCGCACAAAAGTAGACAAGGCAGCGACACGTCAGGTTCTGGTGACCGTCATGGGACATGTGCCAGAAACATTCAGTCTTGGAAATTGGGGAACATACCGACAGAGACCATACGTCCCGGAACCCCTGCGCTGCTTCAGGTGTCAGAAATACGGCCACCATCAATCACGCTGCACCAGACAAGAGAGGTGCGAAGTGTGCAGCCTGAGGCATCCAACCAAAGCCTGTATAGCCAAGCACAATGCAAACCAGGCCACAGCAGCCAAATGTCCTAATTATGGAGGCAAACATCATGCCTGGAGCACAACCTGCTCTGTACGGAAAGAAAAAGTGCAGACAGCTCAGGCCAGGATACACACACAGACCAGCCCCACATACACCAACACCAACGTCTGGAACACTCGTGCACAGCCACAACAGACACACGCACTCACACAAAGCAAAATTTCCCGGATCTATTACTTTCAAATCAGAAAATACACAAAAATACTGCAGAAATACAGCAAATGCAAAAGAGCAAAAAACAATTACTTTCGGGATCAACACAACAATATACAGTTTTACCACCGAGATCCAGCTGAAAAACATCGTGAAGATCATGGCAGAGACCATTATCACTTGCCTACAGATGACGCAGAACGCCTCACAGCAACAGACTCAAGAAATCACTTGTGTGATAATGGACAAGATCGTGCAGCAGACCACAGTTACACAAGAAATAGACAATCTGAGACAAGACGGAGCACAAGAGGACAAACAACGCAACATGGACATACAGACTACCAACAACAGTCGGGTAGTCAAGACACCAGAACATGAACATTTACAAAAGCAACTTCAAGAAGCAGTGACCACCCAAGATCAACAGAGTCTTACAACACAAGAGACAGACAACAACAGCCAATGCAGTCTGATATGCAACAACACCAACAAAGACGTATTGAACAGCAGAGATGCACAGGTTCCAACAACACAAGAAACAGCCACGAGCAATCAATGCAGTCCGACATGCAGCAATACCAACAACAAAGTGATGGACCACAGTTATGCACAGACTCCAACAATGCCGGGATGACCACGAGCAGTCAATGCAGTCCGATTTGCAGCGCACAACATGCGTGGTGGAGAATATATTTATTTATTTTATTTATTTATTTATTATTTATTTATTTATTTATTTATATATATATATATATATATATATATATATATATATATATATATATAATTATTATATATATATATATATATACAATAATATACAAGAAGGTACATTGGGATTATGAGGATACATAGCATAGTAATAACAATCTTGTAAAGCCACTAGTACGTGCAGCGTTTCCGGTAGGTCCTGAATCTAAGAAAATTTTAGTAGGTAATACTTGCAAAATTTATAAAATGATAACAATTACATAGCAAGAAAATAAAATAAAGATGAGAAAAAATTGTAGGTATATTAAAGCATATAGGTAGCTCAGATTGATTGCAATGACAGCTTGAATGGTAGTTTAACAAAAATTAGTAGGCACAATACAACATATGGCTAGCACATAAAGAAGACAGCAATGAACACAATGATAAAGTTGTTTGGGTAAGTACATACAGATTGGGAGATTGGGTAACACTAGATACAGAGAAATTTAAAGCTCAGTGTAGGAAACTACGAAGATGAAATTAGGTACTTTTTGTTTTTGTTTTTTAAATGAGGCAAAAGTTTGACAGCTTTTCAATTCACTAGGGAGTGAGTTCCATAGACTAGGTCCCTTAATTTGCATAGAGTGTTTACACTGATTAAGTTTGACCCTGGGGATATCAAAGAGATATTTATTTCTGGTGTGGTGATAATGGGCCCTATTACATCTGTCCAGGGAGAGTTTCAGAGCATGGTTTGCATTTAAGAACAGGGTTTGTAAATGTAGTTGACACAAGAGAATGTGTGGAGGAGGAGTTAATATTTAGCAAGTTTAGGGATTTAAACAAGAGAGCTGAGTGTTGTCCGAAAGCAGAATTTGTTTTTAATTCTGATAGCAGATCTTACATTAATCTCAACAGCACTCAAGCATCAGGCGAAATGGGAAGTAGACCCAGTGATCACTAGTGACCACTATGTTACTGTCACAACACTAAACATTGAACGACCTCCTAACCACCTGCACAACCTAGGTGGAATTAAGAAAGGTCAATTGGAATATATACCAAGAAGAACATGAAAAATGGTATGCAACATACACGCCACCTGAGGATTTGAACATACACGAGACCAATCTGCAGGTAGCCATTGCAGCTGCTGCAAACAAAGCTATTCCAATCATTATCACAGGAAACACAAAATGAAAGAACTATTGGTTATATAGTTATGAAGTTAAAGAACAGAACCACAAAGTCACATCTTCAGAAAACATCTAAAGAGAAACCCCACACCAGAGGGAAGAACTCTGCTAAGAGCGGTGATATCTGAAGCAAGACGAGTTTCTAGAGAAGTAAAGGAGGCAAGATGGTTTGAGTGGTGTCAAACTCTAAAGAACATAGTAGTCTTGGCAAGATATGGGTTAGATTAAAACTACATCAGGTCGACTAGCCCGACCACAGGCATTTATTCAACCATTGCAGGAGGCTGAGAGACTTGCTCTCCAATTTGCAGAACGATCAGATTCATATCAGCTTCCTGCAATGGTCCGAAGGCAGCAAGAACAATTAAAACAAGAGAGGTTGACAGTCATTCATGAGAGCATAGCTTATAATGACGAATGTGACTGTCCCTTCACCAAACAAGAACTAACCACAGCCAAAAAAGGTGGTAAGACACTGCACCAGGTGCTGATAACATTACATACTCAATGATCGCACATGCAGGCCCCGTCTAGAAGCCAGATACAAAGTGTTAAGAATATTTTACATACATGCCGTTCGTTCCCTAGTTGATTATACAGCGCCTGCCTTACTCACTCTTTCTCCTGGTCAGTGAGCAAACGTTGAGGTTATTCAAAACGATGCAATGTGAGTCATAACAGGAGCTCCCAGATGGACTAAAATACCGAACCTAAGACTAGAAACCAAGCTAACGTCGATGAAATAAGGGTAAAAGGGATTGCTGCGTGTATGCTGACCAAGATATTGACTAGACCTAGAATCAGTTCACTTAGAGATATAATCACTGGAGCACTAACTCTGGACAGAAGAGCCTCCAATAGCAACAGGTGGACCCATTGTGCGATAAACACCATCAATACATTCGATATAACAAACACAGTCACTGAGAAGGGTGTCGACGAAATACATGCAGACTTTGTTATGCAAGCCCCTTGGGAATCTCCGCCAGCAGACTTTAAAATTATGGTTATTGAAGGAAAAAAGAACCAGACAAATCCTCATCTGCTATGTAACATTGCACAGATGCATATAGAAGCAACATGGCATCTGACAGCTTCACTTACTTCACAGATGGATCAGTAGACCAGCAGGGACACGAAACCGGAGCTGCAGTTAAAGCAGGAAACTCGGTAAATAGTTGGAGGCTCTCAAATGGGTGTTCGACTTTACAGAGATGCTAGCCATTCAACAGGCTTTGGAACATGCTCTTGCTGAACACGACAACATGTTATCATACATACAGATTCGAGAACCGCCAATGAAACCTTACAACAAGAACACATATGTGATAACATACATCTGATCACAAAAGTCATATCATTAATGCAAACACTCAAACGACAAAGCCGACGGGTACTTATCAACTGGGTGCCAAGTTATGTGGGAATAATGGAAATGACATTGCAGGCGAAGCTGCAAAACTTGCAACAAAGAGAAGAAATGAAGACATTTACATACCACAGAGTCTATCACAGAAAAATAAAGTAATTAGAAACAGAGCAATGCAAAAGATGTACAGTGACCACAACACAGCAGTTGCAACATCAGGATCTGCGGGTTGGTACAAGAATTCAACCAACTACGAACCACTTAGTTTGATGAAAGGGAACAGTAGAGCAACAGAAGTACACTTACATCGCATCAGGCTTGGATACCCATGTGCATGGGAAATAGGCTTACAGGTTCCGGAAGATGAGAGGAAATGCCAACACTGTGGAGAAATGCCCGACAGACCTCTGGAACATTATCTAACACAGTGCACAGTTACAAACCCAATAAGATTTCAACTTAGATTCAACAGAGCAGAAGAAGTTGTTAAACACATATGGAAAAATCTTACTGAAGCGACCATACGAGTAATAAATACTCATACTCCGCCCAAGTAAAACAGAAACAAGCAACACTTAGTGGGCCAGCCAGAGGCTTAGGGCCCGCGCAAGAATATCCCTGGAAAAAAAAAGTTTAAACTCAAATTTAAACAGATTACCTCATACATAATGAAATGGATAGCTTTATCCTTTCATAAGAAAAAAATTAGAAAAGTATATAAATTCAGGAAAACTTGGCTTATTAGGAAAATCGGGCATTGCATAGTAGGCTGAGAATTACATTCTCAGCCTCAGCATAACTGCAAGCAAGTATAGTATAGACTATACTTGCTCGGAGTGTATGGAGTTAAGAGTTCGCTAAATCTTTTTGCCAGGTGATAAAACTCGTGTAGTAACGAAGACACTCCGTAACTTAACAGCCCTAAACGGTGGACAGTTAAAGATCCCTCGTCCTAAAGATGGCTACATTAACCTGACTTCTTATTATCTTACCCAGGACCAACGAGACCTCTTAAATCTTGGTCTAAATTGTCAATTCATATCTAAACCAAAGATTCATCAACAACGCCTGGAAATCGAAATGCTTCTGGACGACATCCATAAGCTAGAAGACAACAAAAAATTCATCACCACTGACACACTTCAGGCTGAACTACTAACAGAAGCGGGGAAAAAACGAGGAACATATTCATCTACAATCTTAACCCCACGACTCAAAGAAGCAGCAAAACAACTAAAAAATCTGAAAGACGTAACAATAAGAAAAGCCGACAAGACAGCAGCATATGTATTGATTCCTACCCAAGAATACATGAACAAAAGTAGCGACATCCTTAATGATGACACCAAATTTCAACGAATCACGAGGAACCCTGTGGAAGACCTTAAACGCAAAGTAAACAAAACAATTACTGCAATCAACGCAAAAAAGGTAGTGTGCATTTCACTAAACTCCAAGGCGACTATGGCTTAGGATATGCCTATGGCAATGTTAAGCCACACAAACCAGGTAACCCACTACGCCCAATAATCAGCCAAATACCAACTCCAACCTATCACCTGGAAAAAAGACTTAACGAACTCCTAACTCCATAAACTCCAAGCAAGTATAGTCTACAATCATCAGCAGATTTCCTAGAATTAATCAAATCTACCCAGCCCGATGGAATCATTGCTTCCCTGGACGTGGAATCCCTATTTACCAACGTCCCAGTCGACATAACCATAGGAATTATACTGGACAGAGTATACAGAGACGAGAGCATCCCCAAATTAGACATACCTAAGCCACACTTGAAGAGTCTTCTCGAAGCATGTACAAAGGAAGCCCTTTCATCAGCCCACAAGGGGACATGTATCTACAAATAGACGGAGTAGCAATGGGTTCCCCCTTAGGAGTTATATTTGCTAATTTTTATAAGGGAACCATCGAAGACAGAGTCTTCAGTAACAAACAAAAACCAACTGTATATTGGCGTTATGTAGATGACATATTCGTCATAGTAAAAGACTCAGATGAACTAATTGATCTAAAAAGCCATCTAGAGAGAGAGTGAGTACTCCGATTTACACATGAAAATAGTGAAAATAACAGTCTGCCATTCTTGGATGTACTAATAACAAAAACAGGAACCTCTTTAAGCACCAACGTATATACCAAGCCCACCAACATAGGATTATGCCTGAACGGTAGAAGTGAGTGCCCCAAAGATACAAAGCCAGTGTTCTCAATGCTTATATTCGTCGAGCGCTTACCCACTGCTCCGAATGGAGCAACGAGAGTAGAAAGTTGAAAGAGCAAATCAGGTAATGGTGAACAACGGATATAGCAACGCGGAAACAAACACTGCTATAAGAAGACACTTGGACCGATGGTATAATCCTGAACCTAGAACAGAAACCACAATACCTCCAATAAAATTATATTAGAAATCAACCATGCACAGTGAACATATAAAAGAGGAAATAATAATGAAAAAAATAATCCGTAAAGGAGTAAAAAGCATTACTCGTAACCAAAACATAGACCTGATCATATTCTATAAAACTAAGAAGACTTCCGAACTCCTTATCAAAAACAGCCCGAAGCCGACGGGGAACCCTCTACAGCAGTCAAGCGTTGTATACATGTACACTTGCTCCCACGAAGGATGTAACCTCCAAACTAAGTACATAGGTATGACGTCGACCAAGCTGACGAGGCGTTTGACATGTCATCTTCAATCCGGTAACCCCAGGAATCACATGAGACAAGCCCATGACATCACCCTAACAAGAGAAATGTTAAACAAAAATACCTGCATAATAGACAAAGCCCAAGATGCAAGAAGATTAAAATTTTGAAGCAATTCACATAAGAACAGAACAAAATACCATGAACACCCAAATCACGGAACTATTTACGCTACCCACCATGAGAGTAAGGACAAGACCGGAACATAACGATGCCAACACAGAAAACACTGTTCAACATAACAGGCCAATTACACCTGATTAATCTTTGTATGTAGATAGGAGCTGCCTCGTATGAGCCGATAGGCCTTCCGCATTTGCCTCTATTCTTATGGTCTTATGTGCTTCATCCCCCATTTATCCCTTATGCATCCCCAACGTTTTTACCTTTATTGTCTTATCACCTGACCCAGTGCGGGTATAAATCAACCAGTTCTCAAAGTTCTTTTCACTTGAAAATGAACCATGGAGGTTCGAAACGTTGTGCAAATTGTATAAATAAGTGTAATACATGCTAAAGTAATTCACTTTTTTCTTAACCTTGAAATTACAAAAATGAGTTTTGGAGAACTCCTCTTTCAGCTAAGCCCTGATGCTAAGAAAATACTTAGAAAGATAGAAGCCCTAAATCAAAAGATAGTAAAAACAGAATATGCGGTCATATTCAATGAGACATATATATATATATATATATATATATATATATATATATATATATATATATATATATATATATATATATATATATATCCATCGACGAGGTCCTTGGTAAGAAGATCACTGACCTGAAGAGGATGAACGAGAGGATTGAAGACATCGATGCTCATGATGCACTTTACCTCATCACCAGATGCTTGTCCCTCCCTAGGCTGACCTATTTTCTAAGATGTTCGCCATCTTTCAACAATATTAAATTAGAAGAGTACGACAGCTTGCTGAGATCAACACTAGAAAAAACCCTCAATATTTCCCTCAGCGACTCACAGTGGAAACAGGCCTCCCTTCCTGTCAGACTCGGGGGCCTTGGCGTGCGCACAGCAACACAAATTGCTGTACCAGCGTTCCTGTCCTCTTCAGTGGGGTCTGACAACTTGGTGAAGGAAATCCTACCTGAGCACATTGTTCAACAGGCAGGGGTACATGATCCCAGCTTCACAGACTGCACAACCAAATGGGTCTCTCTCGCAGGACCAGCACCCCAACCACCGCCTTCTGAAGCCCATAAGCAATCCAGCTGGGATCGCCCCATTGCTGACCAAGAAGCTGCGACTTTGCTAGAAGCTGCGACAACACCACATGACACTGCCCGACTTAGAGCTGTAGCAGCTCCCCATGCAGGCGATTTCCTATTAGCAACCCCAATGTCAGCAACTGGCACCCGTCTCACACCACAAGCCCTCCGAATTGCCGTGGCTCTCCGTCTCGCTGCCCCAATCCACACCGAATACAGGTGTATTTGCGGCGAGGCAGAGGCCGACAGTTACGGACGGCATGGCCTTCTCTGCCAAAGGACAGGAGGATGGCATGCAAGACACGGCGAGGTCAATGACATTATTAAGAGAAGCCTTACCACAGCCGGTTGTCCAGCAGAGAGAGAGCCCCGTTACCTAATGTCCCGCAACTCTAATGAGCCTGTTGGTCGCCCAGACGGAATCACGGTGAACCCCTGGAAGAATGGTAGACAGTTGGTGTGGGACTACACTTGCGTTTCAACTCTAGTCAATACCTATATTGACTTCAGTGCTACTCAAGGAGGAGGAGCTGCCAATCACCGGGAAGTGGCCAAGTCACGTAAATACGAAGACCTTGAGCACCACTACAATTTTGTCCCCATTGCCTCAGAGACACTTGGTGCCTGGGGTAAAAGTGCTGCTAGCTTTTTGAAGGAGTTGGGGTCTAAGCTAATCGAAACAACTAGAGACCCTAGGGCTGCCAGTTTTCTTTTTCAGCGCCTTAGTGTGGCAATCCAGAGAGGAAATGCTCACTGCATCCATGGTTCCTGCCCGCCATCTGAGGAGCTTGAGGAGCTATTCAACTTGTGACAAGTAGCCTTGTACCACTTTCCTACAGTATATGAAGTAGTAACGGCAATCAAAAAGAACAACCAGAGCTCAAACTGTCCATTACAGTCAACCTGAAAGGAGAAATAATATTAACACCACAAGACCAACAGACTGCAAATTACTTAGAAAAAGTAAGAGTCCTGCAAGGGAAACCTGTATGCTTGGAAAAGCTGGACCCTTCAGAAAGACGCACACGAGTCGTGCTTTTGGGATACCCAATCGACTTTCCCCTGGATCCAGTACTAGAACACAAGCAAATCCTGAATGCGGAACGATGCCGCACAAAAGTAGACAAGGCAGCGACACGTCAGGTTCTGGTGACCGTCATGGGACATGTGCCAGAAACATTCAGTCTTGGAAATTGGGGAACATACCGACAGAGACCATACGTCCCGGAACCCCTGCGCTGCTTCAGGTGTCAGAAATACGGCCACCATCAATCACGCTGCACCAGACAAGAGAGGTGCGAAGTGTGCAGCCTGAGGCATCCAACCAAAGCCTGTATAGCCAAGCACAATGCAAACCAGGCCACAGCAGCCAAATGTCCTAATTATGGAGGCAAACATCATGCCTGGAGCACAACCTGCTCTGTACGGAAAGAAAAAGTGCAGACAGCTCAGGCCAGGATACACACACAGACCAGCCCCACATACACCAACACCAACGTCTGGAACACTCGTGCACAGCCACAACAGACACACGCACTCACACAAAGCAAATTTCCCGGATCTATTACTTTCAAATCAGAAAATACACAAAAATACTGCAGAAATACAGCAAATGCAAAAGAGCAAAAAACAATTACTTTCGGGATCAACACAACAATATACAGTTTTACCACCGAGATCCAGCTGAAAAACATCGTGAAGATCATGGCAGAGACCATTATCACTTGCCTACAGATGACGCAGAACGCCTCACAGCAACAGACTCAAGAAATCACTTGTGTGATAATGGACAAGATCGTGCAGCAGACCACAGTTACACAAGAAATAGACAATCTGAGACAAGACGGAGCACAAGAGGACAAACAACGCAACATGGACATACAGACTACCAACAACAGTCGGGTAGTCAAGACACCAGAACATGAACATTTACAAAAGCAACTTCAAGAAGCAGTGACCACCCAAGATCAACAGAGTCTTACAACACAAGAGACAGACAACAACAGCCAATGCAGTCTGATATGCAACAACACCAACAAAGACGTATTGAACAGCAGAGAGATGCACAGGTTCCAACAACACAAGAAACAGCCACGAGCAATCAATGCAGTCCGACATGCAGCAATACCAACAACAAAGTGATGGACCACAGTTATGCACAGACTCCAACAATGCCGGATGACCACGAGCAGTCAATGCAGTCCGATTTGCAGCGCCACAACATGCGTGGTGGAGAATATATTTATTTATTTTATTTATTTATTTATTTATTTATTTATTTATTTATTATATATATATATATAATATATATATATATATATATATATATATATATATATATATATATATATATATATATATACAAGAAGGTACATTGGGATTATGAGGATACATAGCATAGTAATAACAATCTTGTAAAGCCACTAGTACGTGCAGCGTTTCCGGTAGGTCCTGATCTAAGAAATTTTAGTAGTAAATACTTGCAAAATTTATAAAAATGATAACAATTACATAGCAAGAAAATAAAATAAAAGATGAGAAAAAAATTGTAGGTATATTAAAGCATATAGGTAGCTCAGATTGATTGCAATGACAGCTTGAATGGTAGTTTAACAAAAATTAGTAGGCACAATACAAATATGGCTAGCACATAAAAGAAGACAGCAATGAACACAATGATAAAGTTGTTTGGG
>WNGS01072978.1:6492-16778 GCA_020271785.1 Procambarus virginalis
TGATGGCAGGAGTCTTCGGTCTGGCACCGGTCCCCTTGTGCACTTCGTAATTATCAGGTGGTGAGTTTGGCAGCCAGCTGGAGCGAACATCACCTCCAGATGGCTCTGACATACTTAGAAAGTCTCTAAAACAGTTGGTAACTCTCTAAAATCAGATATTGTACCTAACTCTGCTCTCATCTCTCTATATTATGTACGAATCTATCCTATCTTAATTATGGTATCTGTGCATGGGGTTCAACCGCTGCAAACCACCTCAAGTCCATCATCACCCAGCAAAAATCTGCTATCAGAATAATAAGAAATTCTGCTTTCAGACAACACTCAGTCGTGTCATAGGCAGCGTAGGGGACGGACGTTTGAGGGTCCTCCCCTGCGTTTGCACTCGTTATCGGGGTGTAATTGTACCTCCGACAGTTACGAAGCCTAATAACCAATCTGGGACCACACACATACACACCAGGTGGTCTGAAACTTGGTTATCACCTGCACTGGTGAATTACAAGTGGCATGTAGCTGTGTTGCTGACCAGCGAGGGGAGGCTGTTGATCAGGCCTCAGGCGTCCCTCCTCACTCGCTTGTTGGGCCTAAACCACACGTGTATCAGGTACACGACAATAGGTCTTGCGTCATACTACCGCTGAGCCGTTTTGCCTTGTTCTTCGATCGACGACGTTAGTGACCACGAAACAATGCAGCCTCAGTTCAGTGGAGATACTTTGAGTCATGCCTTAACTCTCCCAATTCTACATTAGTTGATGTGAAATATTGCTGTGACGATTGAGTGTGGTTAGAAACTTTAATTACAAAACTGTGTGAATATACAAAGTGTAAGGGCACTGGTGTGGCACGCTCTGTTAGGCCTAGCACCTCGCCCGGCCAGGGAATGAGGATATTATGCCAGGAACGCCTTCATGATCAACATGCTTCTTGCACATCTCTCCGCCAGCTCTCAAGTACTACGGTTTGTTGCCTGTGTATGTCAAGTTTTTGTCGAGTGTTAAGTATCTGTTAAGCAGATACTTATGCATGTACCACCAACTTCAAATCTTTGCGCGCCAACCTGCAAGGTGCGCTGTGACCTTGAAAATAGTGGAGCCTCATATATGCAGGCTGGCCGATTTATTTCTGCTGATCTTGTTTGATGGTTGGCGGCCCCTTCCAGCCTGTGAATAGGCCATTTGTTGATGTGCTGCTTTGTGGTTCACTGTGGAGCGAGTGTACCGTAATACTCTGCATATAGGTGTTGTGTCGATGTGCGCAAGGCAGCACATCGCCGTTGCCAGATAGTGACTTTGTGGATCCATCGCACGCTCGTCAATTGTTTTCTAAAGATGGTGCCACCTCCTCAGTGGTGACCCACGACTCATCAGAAGGCGGTGCAGATGATGAGGGATTCACGGTGCAAATGAGTAGAAGTCAGCGCCATATAAGCAGTTGAGAAGGGCACGATCAAACCCACCAAATTCGGCTGCTGCCAGACATGTACGGCTAGATTTTCCTCTGGGAACCACAGTAGAGGGAAAAGTGCCCTGGTTTTGTGAAGCCTCTGGTGCACATTATGATAAGGTCATTAAGTTACCTAGAGATGAAAGTGACTATGTCTTCGTTACAAACGACAGTGCTTTTGTAAATGTGTTGGTAAACACAGAGTATGCAGGCATTAAGATGAAAAATGCAGCACCTAGGTGTCCAAAAGTAACCATTGTCATATTCAATGTTAATAAACTCATTAAGCCTGAATATCTTTGTGATGAAAATATTGTAAACTCTAAACGTCTGAGAAATGGCCTCATAGCTGCCACATGGAAAGGTGCCAGTCGCCTATACCGGACAGAATTTACTCTGGAGCAGCTTTAGGTCGGCACTATAACATTGCCCTCTACAACCCTCCCCCTCGTAGGTGTTATAAGTGTCAACGATGGGGACGTCACGTGGCCAGGTACTGCACAAGCAAAAACTTTTTTTGTGCCGTGTGTGGTGAACCTCACCACACACTGTGAATGTGGTGAATCTGAGGTGTGTTTTAAACTCATAAAGGAACTGCAGTCAGTAAGTGAAAAATGCATAAACTGTGGCAGGAGCGGTGTTCAAGCCTGGCACCTTGACTGTGTCAAGCGACCAGCTGCTTACGGCCAGGTGCCCGGCCCCGCCTACCCGGGAGGACGGTTGCCAGGTACTGCTGCCGGCTCTAATTCCTGTGCAGAGCCACCTGGACGTAGTGTTCGTAGCAGCTGGATACCAAATACTTCACCATCTGCCAAGCACCGAGTGCACCACAGGGCCAGACGACAGGTGTCTGTTTAACCTGCGCCTGCCCGTCAGGTGCCAGGAACCTGTCTCCCGGAGGTGTTGACACAACACTCGCCATACCCTTCACACCATCATGAAGAGCAGTTGCCAAATGCTGCCATCAGTCCCACTCGCTGTTCAGAGCCATCTAGAGGTGATGTTCGCTCCAGCTGGCTGCCAAACTCACCACCTGATAATTACGATGTGCACAAGGGGACCGGTGCCAGACCGAAGACTCCTGCCATCATCCCATCATCCTTATTGTGTTTGGCAAGATAAGAGTAAAGCTGCTTGTAGATTAGTTTTTCAAATTTTTTTGACAAGTTAGGCAGGATTGATATGGGTCTGTAGTTGTTAACATCTGTGAGATCACCACATTTGTGGACAGGGGTTACTCTCGCTTTGTTTTAGAATATCTGGAAAGGTTTGGAGTTCAAGTGACTTGTTGAAGAGCCATACTATAGCAGGGGCTAAAGATCTGGAGGCTTTTTTGTAAATTAAAGTTGGTAATTTCACTTATGACATCACTTATGACATATTGCGTCTGCTCCCTTTAGTACCAGGGAATCCCATGATTGAGCTGTATAATATGAGCTATGTTACTGGGGAACTTCCTATCTCTTGGACCAACAGTATAATCATTCCAATTCCCAAGCCAAATCAAGAGAATGCTTTCCGCCCAATTTCCCTTACTAGCTGCATTTGCAAAACATTCGAGAAAATGGTCCTAAACCGTCTCCTCCACAGAATAAGAACCATGCTATCCCCCCAGATATATGGCTTCATGCATGGAAGGAGTGTGCATCATTGCATCACCACCTTTCTTACCCTGCACACTGAAAAGTCATACACCACCTTCCTAGATCTTAAGTCTGCCTTTGATATTGCAAATAGACATGTTATCTTGAGTGTGCTTGCAAGAATGAGTATTGGTGGTCGGCTTCTTTGTTGGATCAGGGGTTGGATCATTATCCAACAGGAAGTCATCTGTATTTTTCCAGGGGCATAGGAGTGTAACAAGAGACTTTGAACTAGGTACCCCGCAGGGTAGTGTCCTCAGTCCTACCTTATTTAATATCTTAATAAACACGCTGTTAAACTCTATACCGAGCAAACCCAACGTCCACATCATTAGCTATGCTGATGATATAATGATACACACCACTGGGTATGCTAACACGCAGAACACTCTTAACTCTGTATTAGACTCATGTCAGGATCTAGGTTTAATTATCTCAGCAGAGAAAACAAAGATACTAAATCGGCACCCACCCAGGCAGGGAGGAGCTGTTCGCAAGATGCAACTGTCTGATGGCTCCCAGCTTGACTATGTAAACAGATTCAAATACCTTGGCCTTGAGGTGCCACTGTATGGGCCTGTTGTATTCAGACTCTGTGGTCAGTATAAAGAGAGGCTCCGAGCTCTCAAGGCTGTCGCAGGTTATCACTCAGGCTATGGTGCCAATGTCAGTGTTGTCAAAATGATGTACCTTCCATACATCAGATCTTTAGTGGATTATGCTGCACTTCTGCTTGTTTTGATGCCTGAAAGAAAGCTTGGAGGGCTTGAAAAATTGCAGAACGAAGCCTTGAGGATAATCCTTGGGTGCCCTCGTACCACAAAGATACTTAATATGAGAAAGGAACTTAATATTCTGAGCGTTGTTGATCGTGTTACTGAAATTAACTGTCAAATTGGTATAAAAATGCTTAGGCTAACTCATCCTAATCCTTGCACAGAAGCCCTCCAGAATTACTTTATTGAAGATCAGCATTGTTCCAAATGGATAACAAAAACTGGAACTCAACTCAGAATGTATCAGATTCATGATTTGTACCAAGAGAAACAACAACGGCACTTTCCTGCACCGTGGGAGGTTACACCCTTTCCAGTCTTAATCCCTCCCTTTCCACCCAAGAAGCAAATTAGAGATCAGCCCAAGTTTCTTGAGGCAAAGCTCAACGCCTTAAGCCATATTGATGCTCTGTCCACAGAGCATTCTCTCCCTCAAATCATATACACTGATGGTTCCCTACACCGCACCACGGGTGCAGCTGGAAGTGCAGTTGTTCTGACAATGGGCGATGGCTTGTACTTGGGGAGTGGGGAGTCCGTATAAACAACTGGGCCTCTACCCTTCAGACTGAACTATTTGCCTTGCTCCTTGCACTGAAATGTGTGCAAGTCTCCAAACTTGATATATTAATTGTAAGTGACTCCTTATCATCCTTAAATGCTCTCAACTCTTTAAGACATAACTGTAACATGCTCGTGTCCGAAGCTAGACACAAATACAACAAAATTATTAAGGATGGTAACAGAGTCCATTTCATGTGGTCTCCATCTCATGTTGGCCTCCGAATGCATGATAGAGCTGATAAGTTAGCCAAAGAATCTGCCTTTAAAGGAGCCGTTGAGTGTAACCTTGGATTGTCAATGAGCACTCTGAGAGCAGCAGTACACCGAGAACTTCAACAAGATCTTGTAGATCTGAGGCAAAGTGAAATTGACAGCAGTAATTCCATCTATCATCATACTATCATGCAAGAGGAGCCACACATCTATGGTTCATCCAATAAAATCAGCAGACTTCTAGATGTTACTACTGCTCGGCTTAGACTCGGTTACAAGTATCTCTGGGAATTCTCATTATCTGCCGATGTAGACCTGACCAAATGTAAACTGTGTCAACAAAATTATTCACACACCCTCCGTCACTATGTGATGGAGTGCGAAAAGATACGTGAATTTAGAGACAATTCTATAACCAATGTTCCAGCGATGTGTAAATATTTCATTCAAAATGATCTGCTACCAGAAATTTTAGCCAAATATCCCCAGTTTGCTAACTGTAGGTAGTAACTAAGTGATTGTAACCTATCCACCGCTGCCCACTGGATGGGGGGCGGTGTGCAGGACAAACATATAAATTGTGACACTAGCTCTCCACATATGTCAGTTGCTTAATTTAGAACCTGTACTTGAGGTCGATCTCGAACCCATTGTTGATGTGACGACTTATATTGAATTTTGTAACTAGCTCATCAAGATTGTAACTTGCTTAGCTAAATGAATTGTGGGGTTCAGTCCCTGAGCCCATTATGTGACTCTGTAACCCTTTCCACTACCGCCCACGGGATGGGTATGGGGTGCATAATAAATGAACTAAACTAACTAACAGACAACACTCAGCCCCCTTGTTTAACTCCCTAAACATGCTAAACATAATCTCACTCCACAATTCTCTTGTGTCACTACATTTACAAAACCCTGTTCTTAATGCAAATCCTGCTCTGAAACTCTTCCTGGACAGATGTAATAGGACCCATTATCCAGAAATAAATATCTCTTTGATATCCCCAGAGTCAAACTTAATCTGTGTAAACACTCTATGCAATAAAGGGGGCCCAGTCTATGGAACTCACTCCCTATTGAATTGAAAAGCTGCCAACTTTTGCGTCATTCAAAAACAATACTAAAAAGTACCTAATTTCATCTTCATAGTGTTTTACCTTTTGCTTTAAAATTGCACTGTATCTATTGCTACCCAATCTCCCAATCTTTATGTGCCCAATCCGAACATCTTTACCATTGTGATCATTGCTGTCTTCTTATATGTGCTGTCAATCTGCTGTATATGTCTATTAATCTTGTTTAAATTACCAATCAAACTGTCAATGTAATCAATCAGAGCTTTAATATATCACTGTGCTTTAATATACCTACTAATCTCTCTCATCTCATTTTTTTTCTTGCAATGTATTTGTTATCATTTTATTAATTCTGCTAGAATTTACCTACTAAAATTATCTGTTAGATTAAGGACCTGCCCAAATAGTATGCTGCGCGTACTATTGGCTTTACAAGATTGTAAATACTATGCTATGTATTCTCACAAACCCAATGTACCTTCGTGTATATAAATAAATAAATAAATAAAATATTTCATGTTCACCAGTGTTTATTTACCTAATAACTACTGGTATAATATCTTACTATTATAAAAACTAATTCTAATATCATAAAAGACATATTTACTGCAAGTTTCAAGCAGAGAATGCATATATAACTAACACGAAGGACTCCTCTTCACGAGATTCGCCAAATAATAATCTTTTGTTTATATAAAATCGATCCTCCGTGTTGTGTAGTTGAAAAAAATTGAGTTATATCCAGTTTACGTAGAGCTACGAATGGTCGAGAGCACCCTTAGCTAACAAAGGAAACTTACGAAGGTTTTCCTTCTTAGTGTGCCTACCTGAATACCGACATAGCTGCCACAATGGCGCTAAGGAGAAACATTCGTAAGTACCTTCGTGAAACTGGCCCCTCAGCACTAAAGACTTGTGAAGATAAGTATAATATTTAGATAAATTCACTACTACATAATCGAATCTATCAATTAATGTTCTACAATTTACTTACTCCAAACCCCAATCATAATCCCTAATAGTTAGGGGCCTATCACTACAAAATACTTAAGTGAATGGTCCCTGCATGAATATAAACAGGACGCTATTGAGCCTGGTTTCTTGGCTGTGCCAATTAAGAACCCAGGGTCGTAGTACCCCCCCCCCCCCCTCTACATACTATTGGTTTGGGTGTCGGCCCCTCTCCGGGTTCGGTTCTGTGTCCCTTCGGGGTCCTGTCGATTCCGTCTAATCCTGTGGGTAATTTTAACCACTTTCTCAACATTCTTCTCTAGGACAGTATTCTTCTTCATCATGTCACAATCATTCGAATCGTATCTCGAGGATCCTGCCCAGAAGTAAGTCGTAGTTGTCGGTGAACAATATATGCTCCTTGTTCAGCAACGGTTCCATCAGGGTTTTACAACACTGCCAGAGAACCCGTTGTGGCCCATTAACACGTATGCCAATGGGCCCATACGAGCCTCCGTGATTTTGTGTTGTTTATTCAAGGATCTTGAAGGTTTGAAAAGAACTTCGATACCTAAAATATTATTGGAACATCTGTCGATTTCCAGTGTGGCTTCCCTCCTGTCCCTTATAGGACTCGTTGGTACTCTTCCGTACCACTTATCATCTTTCAATACTATATCTAATTTCTTCTAATCACATCTTATCTCTGAATCTGTCTCGGCATTAATAAAATCGTTACATAAACCTGTCAGCATCCTCCCCGAAAGATAGGAAGAGCCAGCCCGGACCTCATGCGTCCTGAGCTTGGCCCGATGGTGATCGTTTTGTTNGCATAGAATGGAATAGACCTGTAGGAGAAAATTCTGTTAAAGTGCCAGATTTTCGAAAAGCTGATTTTAATAGCCTAAGAAATTTTTGGGTCAAATTGATTGGAAAGTCTTGGGTATGGGGTGTGGGCCGGTCTTGGAGCGAGACATGAACCCAGCGATAGGTGATGTAAATGGGGATTTCGATGTAGATTCAATTTATAACGTATTTAAGAATATTCTAAACAAAGCACAGGAACGTAGTATACCACACAAATTGAATAGATCGATTACTAATGACCCAAAGTGGATAACAAAGAATTGAAGAATCTTATAGGTAAAAAGAGAGCTTGGTACAAGAGGATTAAAATGGGGAGGTCACTTTAGAACAGGAATTCGTACAACTAGTTAGAAATGTTAAAAAAGAGATAAGGAAAGCAAAAAGAAACTATGAAGTTCGTATAGCAGGGCAAGCAAAGACAAATCCTAAAGGGTTTTTTCAGTTATATCGAACTAAGACTAGGGAAAGGATAGGTCCATTAAAAACTGAGACAGGTCAAATAACAGATAGTGATGAAGAGATGAGTAGTATTTTTAATAAATATTTTGTATCTGTATTTACTAAAGAGGAACTTAACAATATGCCTTCAGCCCAACAAGTCTATGTGGGTGGGGACGAGGACAGGTTGACGAGTTTAGCAGTTACCAGGGAGGATGTTCTTAAACAAATAGTAAAACTCAAACCAAACAAATCCCCAGGGCCGGATGAAGTGTTTGCCAGAGTGCTGAAAGAATGCAAAGAGGAGCTTTGTGACCCACTGTCAATCATATTTAATAAATCAATAGAGTCAGGCAGAGTGCCAGAGTTTTGGAAAGTTGCTAATGTGATACCAGTTTTTAAGAAAGGAGATAGATCACTTGCGTCTAACTATCGACCAATTAGCCTAACGTCTATTGTGGGAAAGTTACTCGAATCTATAATAGCAAATAAAATTCGTCTTCATCTTGAAAAACATAAATTAATAATTGAGTCGCAACATGGTTTTATAAATGGCCGTTCATGTTTAACAAATTTGTTATCTTTTATTCTAGCATAGTTGAGGCAGTTGATAGTGGTAAGGATTGTGATGTTGTGTACCTTGACTTTAGCAAAGCTTTCGATACAGTGCCACATGAAAGACTGATTAAAAAGATAGAGGCTCATGGTATTGGGGGTGCTATATTAAGCTGGATTAGGGCATGGCTATACCAAAGGAAACAGAGAGTTAGTATAAATGGAGTCAAGTCAGAGTGGGAAAATGTTGTAAGTGGAGTGCCTCAAGGCTCTGTCTTGGGACCTCTGTTGTTTATAATATATATAAATGATTTAGATTCAGGTTTGAGTAGCAACATTTGCAAATTTGCCGATGATACGAAAATCGGTAGGGAAATTAATTCGGAGGAGGACTCACTATCACTTCAAGTTGATCTAGATAGGGTTTTGAAATGGTCAAAGGACTGGCAGATGCAGTTTAATGCTGATAAATGTAAAGTTCTGAGGCTAGGTAATGATGATAGAGTTACAAGATACGAGCTAGATGGTGTTGAGATTGCGAAGTCGGATTGCGAAAGGGATCTGGGAGTTATAATTAGTAAGAATTTAAAACAAAAGGATCAATGCATAAATGTTCGTAATAAGGCAAATAGGACACTCGGATTTATTAATCGCAGCGTAAGTAACAAGACACCTGGTGTGGTTCTCAAGCTATATCTTGCTCTGGTTAGGCCCCATTTAGATTATGCAGTTCAGTTTTGGTCGCCATATTATAGAATGGATATAAATTCACTTGAACGTGTCCAGCGTAGGATGACTAAGTTAATTCCCCAAATTAGAAATCTTTCATATGAAGAAAGATTAACAAAGCTTAATTTGCATTCACTGGAAAGGCGAAGAGTTAGGGGTGACATGATAGAGGTTTACAAGTGGATGAATGGACATAACAAAGGGGATATTAATAGGGTATTGAAAGTATCAACACAGGACAGAACGCGAAACAATGGGTATAAATTGGATAAGTTTAGATTTAGGAAAGACTTGGGTAAATACTGGTTCAGTAACAGGGTTGTTGATTTGTGGAACCAATTGCCGCGTAACATTGTGGAGGTGGGGTCCCTCGATTGTTTCAAGCATGGGTTGGACATATATATGAGTGGGATTGGGTGGTTATAAATAGGAGCTGCCTCGTATGGGCCAATAGGCCTTCTGCAGTTGCCTTTGTTCTTATGTTCTTATGTTCTTAACCCTGTTCTTAAATGCAAATCCTGCTCTGAAACTCTTCCTGGACAGACGTAATAGGACCCATTATCACCACACCAGAAATAAATATCTCTTTGATATCCCCAGAGTTAAACTTAATCTGTGTAAACACTCTATACAAATAAAGGGACCCAGTTTATGGAACTCACTCTCTATTGAATTGAAAAGCTGTCCAACTTTTACATCATTCAAAATCAATACTAAAAAGTACCTAATTTCATCTTCATAGTTTTTCACCTTTTGCCTTAAAACTGCACTGTATCTATTGCTACCCAATCTCCCAACCTTTATGTACCCAATTTGAACATCTTTACCATTGTGATCATTGCTGTCTTCTTATATGTGCTGCCAATCTGCTGTATGGTGTTTTTAATCTTGTTTATCTGTATCTATTGCTACCCAGTCTCCCAATCTTTATGTACCCAATCTGAACATCTTTACCATTGTGATCATTGCTGTCTTATATGTGCTGTCAATCTGCTGTATGGTGTCTATTAATCTTGTTTAAA
>WNGS01072980.1:0-13277 GCA_020271785.1 Procambarus virginalis
AGACAAATTAAAGAGTTGAGTTGCCATAAGAAGAATCAGAAAACACTATCATTATCAGGGGCCTACAAACTTTAGTGTTCTTCTACAAAAAAAAAAAATACTGCCAGAAGAAAGGCTGACTTTAACTAGGGAATACGGTTCCTGCAGGAAGTGCTTAATCAGCCAGGTTGTAATAATCTGTGGCCTGCAACCTCTTTCTAGCAACAGCCTGACCCCAGTAGGATGCGTTGGGAAAATAACGCAAACCCGATCCTCACCCCAGACACCAAATTACCATCACATCGGCACCCACTGTGGCTGCTGACAGTCCCACCACCCACATTCATCACCATAACCCTAAACCTCACACTATTAACAAACAACACTCACCATCACCACCATTACACTTAACGCCCCCAACAACAACACTCACTATTAACCAACTCTACATGCATTACCATCACCCCACATTCACCAATGCCGCCCACACCCGCTGTCGCCACCCACACCCCGCCGTCACCGCCCACACCCGCCGTCGCCACCCACACCCTCTGTAGCCACCCACACCCGCCGTCGCCACCCACACCCGCCGTCGCCACCCACCCCGCCGTCGCCACCCACACCCGCCGTCGCCACCCATACCCGCCGTCGCCACCCACACCCGCTGTCGCCACCCACACCCGCCGTCGCCACCCACACCCGCCGTCGCCACCCACACCCGCCGTCGCCACCCACACCCGCCGTCGCCACCCACACCCGCCGTCGCCACCCACACCCGCCGTCGCCACCCACACCCGCCGTCGCCACCCACACTCACCGTCGCCACCCACACCCGCCGTCGCCACCCACACCCACCGTCGCCACTCACACCCGCCGTCTTGAGGAAGGGGGGGGGGTTGTGAGGATCAACCTCCCGCGGCCCGGTCTCTGACCAGGCTTCCTGGTTAGTGGTCTGGACAACCACTGTGTTGGACGTAGCTGCGTGCTGTCTGAGTATGAATCACAGCCGGGGTGATCAGCCATCAGTTGGAGATGTCGTCTATCATGTTCTCTTTTTGAAAAACGTGAGGTCGGCCGGATATGCCCCTTGTGTTTAAAGGAGTGTTGAACAGTCTCTGTCCCTTGATGAGGGTCCAAGACAGATCAAGTTTTGAGTTTTCTCAAGTTTCTTTTGAGTTCAAGATAAGAATTTATCTGAGCATCCCTACTGCACATCTGCTCTTCAACGCAAATATTTTGCACTTTTGGCCATGCATTTTGGTCTCAAGTGGAGTTATTTCCATGTGCAGCTTTGTAATCAGTCCCTATAATGCTTTACAAGTATAAATTATTGTGTATGTCCTCTCGCTTACACTCTACAGAAGATTAAACAATTCTAAGCGGTCCCAATAATTTAGACGTTTTATTGAGTAACCTGGCTGATGGTCAACTAGGCTGTTCGGCTGTTACACTTTGGGTTGTGGTCTTTACGAAATTAAGGATCCATATTTTTACCTTGCCAGTATTCCTATTGTGTGCAATAATATCATGGTCATATTTGTCGAAAGCTTTCGTGAAATCAGTTTATATCCATCGGAATTTGCTTGTCATCCATGGTATCCTAGATTGTCATAATGGTCCAGCATAGTGAGAGGCATTAACTCCCTGTTTTGAACCAGTGTTGTCCAGAATTATGAGATGCTTTGATTTCATGTGTTTTTGATCTTACTTCCTAGCACTCTTTCAAAGATTCTGTCTGTAATAGAGCTATTGACCGTTAATGATATGTACCTGTTTTACTGCCACCCTTGTGGAATGGTGGAATCTCCACTATTTTTAATATGTCTGAGTTAACATTGACTCAGACTCCAAATAACGTTTTGGGCCTGTAATTAATATTGTTAATTAGTAATTAATTCTTGATGAATATAGAATTCCAGGAATTTGGTTCTGTTGTGGAGTGCATGGGCATCGGATATTGCTACTTCAAAATCCATTGACACTCATCATCACCACCACCACCACGAACACTCACCTTCACCATCACCTACAATCACCACACACACTCATCATCTGCACCAATAAAGCAACAAAATCTGCACTCACCATCACCAGCCACCTTTAACGCACCATTATCACCCATCTTCAACACTACATCTCACCATTATCACGTATACAAATCATCACAACTGATATCCACCATTGCCACCACATCACCAATGTACTTTGATTGTTCATAGACTGGAAGTTCTTCTGCTCCCAAGCCCGGCCCGAGAATTTGATCCAACAGACTGTTACATGGAGTTGCCCACAGGCCCACATATCCACTACAACGGTTGACCAGACAGTTATTTTTCTTGAAGACTTCCAGTTTTTGTTCCGGTAATATTTCTTATACTTGCTGGGAGAATATTGAACAGCCGTGGACCTCTGATGTTCATAGTGTTGATCTCTGACTGTGCTTATGGCTCTACTCTTCACTGTCTCTATTCAGCATTTCCTACCATATGAATGCTCCAGTATAACAATATACTGGAGCATTCCACTATGTTGCTATTATACTGTGCAAATTTGGGACCTAACCTTTCAGCAATTCCCATGAATATAGTATGTGATATCTCTCTTCTCCTTTCTAGAGCAGTGGTTCCCAAACTCTTCAAGGTCATTACCCCGTTTTCATTGAGCATCCTTATTAATGGCCCCCTACATTTAGGATTAAAAAATTTGCCACAAATTTTAGTATTGCGTATTTTTCTTTCTTTGCATATCACCAATGTACATCATCCCTTACCTTATATGACCCCTTACATATTTGAGAAAGGTCCCCCAGGGGGCCATGGCCCCTATTTTGGAACTAGTTTAATCTAGAGAATACATTTTCAGAGCTTTGAGAGGGCACTAATAATTTAGGCATCTTATCGTGACTGCATGCCGTATGTGTTATCTGTATTTCTTCTTATTTCAGTAATCTCTTCTGCTCTGAAGGGGAAACTGAGACTCAGTAGAACCCAAGGTGGGACAGTAAGTAATTATCAAAAGAAGGCACCAAACCAGGAAGGCTATGTAGCACTAAAACAAATATGCGGGACATTCAAAAGGCACTAAATATCACAAAGGATGCCAATATGAGAACACAAGTGCATAAGGCGAACGATATAAAAGGTATCTGATTCACCAAGGATTCTATCGAGGACAAGTGACCGTGAGGGACGGTCGAGAATCAAGATACATATATGTCCTGGAAGTTAGGACATTCAACAAGGATATGTACGACTGTAAGAGGGGCAATGCAGTCTGGACAATAAGGAGCGGGGCGGCGCTCCGTTAAGTGCCCGTGAGCACTTCATGTATGGCCAATACGTAACCTCACCAGAATTGTTTCCCCACCGCCGGTTACGGTGGTAGGAGGTTCCTCAGCCATGGGGACACACTACCCTTAAGAGCACACAGTTTATTTCCAGTATAAATGGGGAAAGTGGTGGTGGTGGTTTTAGATTCAGCTTCCTGGAACAAAAGTTTGAAGTAACACACGCTATGGTGAGCCCATAGTGGACTTACCTGGCACAGGGGCAGGGCTGCTATAGGCAAGGATTGAGGAATGAATAGCTGGGTAGAAGTTGGAATAAGGAACACCTCTATTGTAGATGGGATAAGTGAGGATAGCCTCCTTAGCAGAAGCATTCACACATTCATTTACGGACACACCAATATGGCTGGGAACCTAGCAAAACTCCAGTCTTAAATCGGCTGGAGATAAGAAACAGCCAATGTTGAATTTTGACTACCATAGGATGGACTAGATTTAAGGACTCCAGAGCCACTTACACTGTGAATCTAAACTACAACAACAAAGGAAGATTGACAGCAAGACAGCAGCTGATGAAGAGCATACAAAATTGCATAAAGTTCTGTCTTAAAGATGCTGTCTCCGGAGGCAGGCGACATATATAGTTGTGGTCAGGAAACACAAAAGAGTATAGCCTACACCGTCTGCAGACTTAGACCCATCTGTGAAGACGGAAATGGAGCGGGAGTGTGAAGAAAGTGTGCAAGGAAAGGGCGTTTCCGAACTGTAGGGGAAAAAATTTCAGTCACATCGGTTAAGGTTTTACAAGCCTTAGGAAGGACCCTCCATGGGAACAAGGATGGGACAACACAGGTATAAATATTGACAATCCGAACCGAAAGAGAACCTTGCAAGTGAGACAACTAAACAGAAAGAGGTAGGTGTCAGTGAAAAGGAACATGGACCACACGAGGGGTTTAGAAGCCGAGGTGTAACCCTATATGGTGCAGAGCATCTAGACGGTGAAGAGAAGGAGACGCAGACGAGTAAGCAGGACAACCATATTCAAGTTTATAGTATGAGAGAGGAATACAAAGCGGGCTTATCAGGTCCTCAAGAAGTATGGGAAAAGACCTTATGTACGTTAAGGGCCTTAGAGCATTAAACTCCGAGCAACGCCGTTCCAATTCCAGTCTGCATCTCTTTTTTTTTTTTTTCGTTTGGGTATGCGGTTTGAGTATGTTTCTAGAGCATTTCAGTTTATTTCTTTCAGGCACTGGTTCAGGTTTGCATTTTTTAGCTGTTCTTCCCAGCTTATTTCTGTGAGGTCTGTTTATTTGCTTCCAGCCAATCTGTTTATTATTAAATTGAATTTGCTGAATTCTCCCCTGGGACTCTGGAGTGGCTGTGCAAGTCTACTCCCCCATGCTTGTCAGAACTTCAATTACGTTGTGATCTGAGTAACAGGTATTTGTAATCATTATGTTCCTGATCATTCATCATTATTAGTGAAAATGAGGTCCAACATGTTATCTTTTCTAATTGGTTTTACTATTTACTGGTTTAAGGCAAATCTGTCGCACATCCGTATCAGGTCATTTGCATGTGCCTGTTCATTTAGGCTACTTCCTGGTATTCTTTCTAATATAACTATTAGGTAGGTGCTTCCATTTCAGGTGGCGGTTGGTTGCTGGACTGGTTGACCAGTCCAGCAACGAGGAGGCCCGAGTCCTCGAGGATCTTATAAATATTCCCATTGTCAGGAATAGAAAGCCTATTAGGGTAATCAAGTTTCCCTTAACCTAACATATGACCTCACCCAGGATGCAACTTACAACTGTTGACTAACTCCCAGGTTTACCAGGAAAGGGCTCCGAGAGTTCTTCTCCCCAAACCCAGATGGGCCAGGTTTGACTTGTGATAACCTGGTCGAACAGGCTCTTGTTTGCAATGGCCCACGGGCCCATATATCCACTACAACTTGATTGGTCCGGCACTTCTTGCAGAAACTTCTCTAATTGCTCTTTTAAGAAGTTCACTTTTCTTTCCACAATATTGCTTATGTTTGCTGGGAGAGTATTGAACAGCCGTGGACCTGTTCAATAATCTCTCGGTAAAGCATAGGTGAACAGCGGTATCAGGTGAAAAGAAATATTTTCAGACTTCTCCGTCCAACTAAGAAATCGAACCCGGAACATTTCAGTTGTGACCCAACTGTAAATTACCATTGCAATTGGCACTGTGTTCAAAATTTGTTAATTGATCACTAGATCAATCTCCGGTGTTTTTCTAAGTAATCAAGTCTTGACTCTTCTGCTGGAAATATATAGATGCACGTTCTCAACTTCACGCAAAGTCGAAAAACTCATTGTGTTTCGATCTATGAATGTGACCATGAAAGGTATTCCCCAGTCAGCATATCTCTGGATAGGATCAGAGGTGAATTGAGTACAAGTGTATATGGTGGAACTGGAAGTTGAAAAGCGTTGAATAATTGAAAGTGAACTAATAAAATCTGCCAACAGGCTCCTATATATTGGGCCTGTTGGCAGATACATATTGGTTTATATTTATACAGACAATAAAAAAAAACTTCCTTGCATAGACAAATTTTAGTCCTGGAAGTTTCATTTTGTTCTCCAGATACTGCATGGCAACAGCAAGTGTGAAAAACAAAACATTATCACAAATCATAATTCATTCCTACTTGGGATACCTGACTATTTATTCAACACTAAGCGACCAGAAATTGGCAACTACAATTATGAAGACTTTGCAACTTTGAAATAAATCATTGCTACGATGATGAACATTTACATACTTCTACTTAATTTTTACATTGAGGGTGTGATTCATACGTCAAGCTCTGAGCAGATGCGTCCAACAGCCTGGTTGACCACACCATCAACCAGGAGGCCTGTCAGAGGCGGGGAAGCTGATTCCCGAAATGAACACTAGGTAACCGCACGGTAAGAGGAACATTAGATCAACGTATGGCTTATTCTTGACCTATAATCTGAAATTCCTCGTGCACAACAGGACAGCAGCACACTGATGTGTACTTAAGCTTGTAACAAAAAATAAATTTCAGAGTTCATTTGAAGCCTTAATATGCTTGTCATTCCTAAGATCACAGTTAACTAATTGGTTTATAACCAGATCCCATATCAATGATGGATGCACAGGGGCGAACAAGGAATGAACAAGTTCAGTGTCCAACTCAGTCCAGGGCTCAAACCTGGGTCATTAATACAGAAACTGACGGGTTGTAAATTGTATGGTTCCAAGACACACTTACATTACATATATACCAACATATAATTGGCTCTAATGCAAAACTTTCCAGTGGTCTTTTTACAATATGAGACCCTAGAAAGTTTTGCATTAGAGCCAATTATATGTTGGTATATAGTAATTGTAAGTGTGTCTTGGAACCATACAATTTACAACCCGTCAGTTTCTGTATTAATGACCCAGGTTTGAGCCCTGGACTGAGTTGGACACCTGAACTTGTTCATTCCTTGTTCGCCCCTGTGCATCCATCATTGATATGGATCTGGTTATAACCAATTAGTTAACTGTGATCTTAGGAATGACAAGCATATTAAGGCTTCAAATGAACTCTGAAATTATTTTTTTGTTACAAGCTTAAGTACACATCAGTGTGCTGCTGTCCTGTTGTGCACGAGGAATTTCAGATTATAGGTCAGAATAAGCCATACGTTGATCTAATGTTCCTCTTACCGTGCGGTTACCTAGTGTTCATTTCGGGAATCAGCTTCCCCGCCTCTGACCAGGCCTCCTGGTTGATGGTGTGGTCAACCAGGCTGTTGGACGCATCTGCTCAGAGCTTGACGTATGAATCACACCCTCAATGTAAAAATTAAGTAGAAGTATGTAAATGTTCATCATCGTAGCAATGATTTATTTCAAAGTTGCAAAGTCTTCATAATTGTAGTTGCCAATTTCTGGTCGCTTAGTGTTGAATAAATAGTCAGTATCCCAGTAGGAATGAATTATGATTTTGTGATAATGTTTTGTTTTTCACACTTGCTGTTGCCATGCAGTATCTGGAGAACAAAATGAACTTCCAGACTAAAATTTGTCTATGCAAGGAAGTTTTTATTTTTATTGTCTGTATAATATAAACCAATATATGTATCTGCCAACAGGCCAATATATAGGAGCCTGTTGGCAGATTTTATTAGTTTCACTTTCAATTATTCAACGCTTTTCAACTTCCAGTTCCACCATATACACTTGTACTCAATTCACCCTCTGATCCTATCCAGAGATATGCTGACTGGGGAATACCTTTCATGGTCACATTCATAGATCGAAACACAATGAGTTTTTCGACTTTGCGTGAAGTTGAGAACGTGCATCTATATATTTCCAGCAGAAGAGTCAAGACTTGATTACTTAGAAAAACACCGGAGATTGATCTAGTGATCAATTAACAAATTTTGAACACAGTGCCAATTGCAATGGTAATTTACAGTTGGGTCACAACTGAAATGTTCCGGGTTCGATTTCTTAGTTGGACGGAGAAGTCTGAAAATTTTCTTTTCACCTGATACCGCTGTTCACCTATGCTTTACCGAGAGATTATTGAACAGGTCCACGGCTGTTCAATACTCTCCCAGCAAACATAAGCAATATTGTGGAAAGAAAAGTGAACTTCTTAAAAGAGCAATTAGAGAAGTTTCTGCAAGAAGTGCCGGACCAATCAAGTTGTAGTGGATATATGGGCCCGTGGGCCATTGCAAACAAGAGCCTGTTCGACCAGGTTATCACAAGTCAAACCTGGCCCATCTGGGTTTGGGGAGAAGAACTCTCGGAGCCCTTTCCTGGTAAACCTGGGAGTTAGTCAACAGTTGTAAGTTGCATCCTGGGTGAGGTCATATGTTAGGTTAAGGGAAACTTGATTACCCTAATAGGCTTTCTATTCCTGACAATGGGAATATTTATAAGATCCTCGAGGACTCGGGCCTCCTCGTTGCTGGACTGGTCAACCAGTCCAGCAACCAACCGCCACCTGAAATGGAAGCACCTACCTAATAGTTATATTAGAAAGAATACCAGGAAGTAGCCTAAATGAACAGGCACATGCAAATGACCTGATACGGATGTGCGACAGATTTGCCTTAAACCAGTAAATAGTAAAACCAATTAGAAAAGATAACATGTTGGACCTCATTTTCACTAATAATGATGAATTGATCAGGAACATAATGATTACAAATACCTGTTACTCAGATCACAACGTAATTGAAGTTCTGACAAGCATGGGGGAGTAGACTTGCACAGCCACTCCAGAGTCCCAGGGGAGAATTCAGCAAATTCAATTTTAATAATAAACAGATTGGCTGGAAGCAAATAAACAGACCTCACAGAAATAAGCTGGGAAGAACAGCTAAAAAATGCAAACCTGAACCAGTGCCTGAAAGAAATAAACTGAAATGCTCTAGAAACATACTCAAACCGCATACCCAAACGAAAAAAAAAAAAAAGAGATGCAGACTGGAATTGGAACGGCGTTGCTCGGAGTTTAATGCTCTAAGGCCCTTAACGTACATAAGGTCTTTTCCCATACTTCTTGAGGACCTGATAAGCCCGCTTTGTATTCCTCTCTCATACTATAAACTTGAATATGGTTGTCCTGCTTACTCGTCTGCGTCTCCTTCTCTTCACCGTCTAGATGCTCTGCACCATATAGGGTTACACCTCGGCTTCTAAACCCCTCGTGTGGTCCATGTTCCTTTTCACTGACACCTACCTCTTTCTGTTTAGTTGTCTCACTTGCAAGGTTCTCTTTCGGTTCGGATTGTCAATATTTATACCTGTGTTGTCCCATCCTTGTTCCCATGGAGGGTCCTTCCTAAGGCTTGTAAAACCTTAACCGATGTGACTGAAATTTTTTCCCCTACAGTTCGGAAACGCCCTTTCCTTGCACACTTTTCTTCACACTCCCGCTCCATTTCCGTCTTCACAGATGGGTCTAAGTCTGCAGACGGTGTAGGCTATACTCTTTTGTGTTTCCTGACCACAACTATATATGTCGCCTGCCTCCGGAGACAGCATCTTTAAGACAGAACTTTATGCAATTTTGTATGCTCTTCATCAGCTGCTGTCTTGCTGTCAATCTTCCTTTGTTGTTGTAGTTTAGATTCACAGTGTAAGTGGCTCTGGAGTCCTTAAATCTAGTCCATCCTATGGTAGTCAAAATTCAACATTGGCTGTTTCTTATCTCCAGCCGATTTAAGACTGGAGTTTTGCTAGGTTCCCAGCCATATTGGTGTGTCCGTAAATGAATGTGTGAATGCTTCTGCTAAGGAGGCTATCCTCACTTATCCCATCTACAATAGAGGTGTTCCTTATTCCAACTTCTACCCAGCTATTCATTCCTCAATCCTTGCCTATAGCAGCCCTGCCCCTGTGCCAGGTAAGTCCACTATGGGCTCACCATAGCGTGTGTTACTTCAAACTTTTGTTCCAGGAAGCTGAATCTAAAACCACCACCACCACTTTCCCCATTTATACTGGAAATAAACTGTGTGCTCTTAAGGGTAGTGTGTCCCCATGGCTGAGGAACCTCCTACCACCGTAACCGGCGGTGGGGAAACAATTCTGGTGAGGTTACGTATTGGCCATACATGAAGTGCTCACGGGGCACTTAACGGAGCGCCGCCCCGCTCCTTATTGTCCAGACTGCATTGCCCCTCTTACAGTCGTACATATCCTTGTTGAATGTCCTAACTTCCAGGACATATATGTATCTTGATTCTCGACCGTCCCTCACGGTCACTTGTCCCTCGATAGAATCCTTGGTGAATCAGATACCTTTTATATCGTTCGCCTTATGCACTTGTGTTCTCATATTGGCATCCTTTGTGATATTTAGTGCCTTTTGAATGTCCCGCATATTTGTTTTAGTGCTACATAGCCTTCCTGGTTTGGTGCCTTCTTTTGATAATTACTTACTGTCCCACCTTGGGTTCTACTGAGTCTCAGTTTCCCCTTCAGAGCAGAAGAGATTACTGAAATAAGAAGAATACAGATAACACATACGGCATGCAGTCACGATAAGATGCCTAAATTATTAGTGCCCTCTCAAAGCTCTGAAAATGTATTCTCTAGATTAAACTAGTTCCCAAACTAGGGGCCATGGCCCCCCTGGGGGACCTTTCTCAAATATGTAAGGGGTCATATAAGGTAAGGGATGATGTACATTGGTGATATGCAAAGAAAGAAAAAATACGCAATACTAAATTTGTGGCAAAATTTTTTAATCCTAAATGTAGGGGCCATTAATAAGGATGCTCAATGAAAACGGGGTAATGACCTTGAAGAGTTTGGGAACCACTGCTCTAGAAAGGAGAAGAGAGATATCACATACTATATTCATGGGAATTGCTGAAAGGTTAGGTCCCAATTTGCACAGTATAATAGCAACATAGTGGAATGCTCCAGTATATTGTTATACTGGAGCATTCATATGGTAGGAAATGCTGAATAGAGACAGTGAAGAGTAGAGCCATAAGCACAGTCAGAGATCAACACTATGAACATCAGAGGTCCACGGCTGTTCAATATTCTCCCAGCAAGTATAAGAAATATTACCGGAACAAAACTGGAAGTCTTCAAGAAAATAACTGTCTGGTCAACCGTGTTGTAGTGGATATGTGGGCCTGTGGGCAACTCCATGTAACAGTCTGTTGGATCAAATTCTCGGGCCGGGCTTGGGAGCAGAAGAACTTCCAGTCTATGAACAATCAAAGTACATTGGTGATGTTGGTGGCAATGGTGGATATCAGTTGTGATGATTTGTATACGTGATAATGGTGAGATGTAGTGTTGAAGATGGGTGATAATGGGCGTTAAAGGTGCTGGTGATGGTGAGTGCAGATTTTGTTGCTTTATTGGTGCAGATGATGAGTGTGTGTGGTGATTGTAGGTGATGGTGAAGTGAGTGTTCGTGGTGGTGGTGGTGATGATGAGTGTCAATGGATTTTGAAGTAGCAATATCCGATGCCCATGCACTCCACAACAGAACCAAATTCCTGGAATTCTATATTCATCAAGAATTAATTACTATTAACAATATTAATTACAGGCCCAAACGTTATTTGGAGTCTGAGTCAATGTTAACTCAGACATATTAAAAATAGTGGAGATTCCACCATTCCACAAGGGTGGCAGTAAAACAGGTACATATCATTAACGGTCAATAGCTCTATTACAGACAGAATCTTTGAAAGAGTGCTAGGAAGTAAGATCACAAAACACATGAAATCAAAGCATCTTCATAATTCTGGACAACACTGGTTCAAAACAGGGAGTTAATGCCTCTCACTATTGCTGGACCATTATGACAATCTAGGATACCATGGATGACAAGCAAATTCCGATGGATATAAACTGATTTCACGAAAGCTTTCGACAAATATGACCATGATATTATTGCACACAATAGGAATTACTGGCAAGGTAAAAATATGGATCCTTAATTTCGTAAAGACCACAACCCAAAGTGTAACAGCCGAACAGCCTAGTTGACCATCAGCCAGGTTACTCAATAAAACGTCTAAATTATTGGGACCGCTTAGAATTGTTTAATCTTCTGTAGAGTGTAAGCGAGAGGACATACACAATAATTTATACTTGTAAAGCATTATAGGGACTGATTACAAAGCTGCACATGGAAATAACTCCACTTGAGACCAAAATGCATGGCCAAAAGTGCAAATATTTGCGTTGAAGAGCAGATGTGCAGTAGGGATGCTCAGATAATTTCTTATCTTGAACTCAAAGAACCTTGAGAAAACTCAAAACTTGATCTGTCTTGGACCCTCATCAAGGGACAGAGACTGTTCAACACTCCCTTTAAACACCAGGGGCATATCCGGCCGACCTCACGTTTTTCAAAAGAGAACATGATAGACGACATCTCCAACTGATGGCTGATCACCCCGGCTGTGATTCATACCTCAGACAGCACGCAGCTACGTCCAACACAGTGGTTGTCCAGACCACTAACCAGGAAGCCTGGTCAGAGACCGGGCCGCGGGAGGTTGATCCTCACAACCCCCCCCCCCCTTCCTCAAGACGGCGGGTGTGAGTGGCGACGGTGGGTGTGGTGGCGACGGCGGGTGTGGGTGGCGACGGTGAGTGTGGGTGGCGACGGCGGGTGTGGTGGCGACGGCGGGTGTGGGTGGCGACGGCGGTGTGGGTGGCGACGGCGGTGTGTGTGGCGACGGCGGTGTGGGTGGCGACGGCGGTGTGGGTGGCGACGGCGGGTGTGGGTGGCGACAGCGGGTGGGTGGCGACGGCGGTATGGTGGCGACGCGGGTTGGGGTGGCGACGGCGGGTGTGGGTGCGACGGCGGTGTGGGTGGCGACGGCGGGTGTGGTGGCTACAGCGGTGTGGGTGGCGACGGCGGTGTGGGCGGTGACGGCGGGTGTGGGTGGCGACAGCGGGTGTGGGCGGCATTGGTGAATGTGGGGTGATGGTAATGCATGTAGAGTTGGTTAATAGTGAGTGTTGTTGTTGGCGGGCGTTAAGTGTAATGGTGGTGATGGTGATTGTTGTTGTTAATAGTTGTGGAGTTTAGGTTTGGTGATGAATGTGGGTGGTGGTGACTGTCAGCAGCCACAGTGGGTGCCGATGTGATGGTAATTTGGTGTCTGGGGTGAGGATCGGGTTTGCGTTATTTTCCCAACGCATCCTACCTGGGGTCAGGCTGTTGCTAGAAAGAGTTTGCAGGCCCACAGATTATTACACCTGGCTGATTAAGCACTTCCTGCAGAACCGTATTCCCTAGTTAAAGTCAGCCTTTCTTCTGGCAGTATTTTTTTTTTTGTAGAAGAACACTTAAGTTTGTAGGCCCCTGATAATGATAGTTTTTTCTGATTCTTCTTATGGCACTCAACTCTTTAATTTGTCTATTTTATACTTTATACCTTATCTTTCACTACAGCAAGTTATTTTCATGATGCATATTGGGGACTAAACCTTTGAGTATCTTCAATGT
>WNGS01072991.1:0-11783 GCA_020271785.1 Procambarus virginalis
TTTAGCTACGAAAATACTGTTGGTAAGCTGTTAGTTAGAATTATCCCTCGTAGTGTTAATTGTGTCATTTATAAAAATACCTTGTAAAAGACTGTAATAGTTTCTATGTTGGGCAAATATTTAAAGATTTGAAATTTAGAATTTCGCCAAACTATTAAATACTCTGTAAGACATGGCCAAGTGTCTAATGCTTTGTTTGTTCATTTGTGTCAGAAGATGCTCACCAAGATTGATTGGGAGAGTGCTTCTTTCAATGACGAATTGTAAAAATGCACATTATAACAGAAAGATAATTGAATCTGCTTTGAAATAGATTGCAAAAGAAAGCAATTTGAACATTAGCAGTGGTTTATATAACTTTGATCCATTTTTGATAGATCAATTACAGCGCGATTTGAGTAGGATCAATTGGGACACATTTGCCTTCACACTAATGCATTGTAAATATTTGTTACTATCATATGCTTTTTACTATTCATGTTGTGGGCCTGTTTGTTGTGGGTAATGAATAGGGAACGCATCGGATCGTATGGGTCCAATAGCGGCTTTCGCTGCAGTTCTTGTGCGGACTCATATTTGTGCCACCCTAATTCCCATTCATTTGTTTATTGTACCTCACCTCTACTCCCACCGGGTCTCCGGATCCTGCTATATATTTGTCCAATACTTGACTCTGTAAAATCACTCTTTCGGAAGATTTTATTAATAGTACAAAGTACTAAAGGAAATTCCTGTTTCAATTTTCTCCGTGGTCTGACAATGTTCATATATATATTATATATATATATAGACTATATATATATATATATCTATATAGTATATAATATATTATATATATATATATATATATTATATGTTGTACCTAGTAGCCAGAACGTCATACTCGGCCTACTATGCAAGGCCCGATGTGCCGAAATAAGCCAAGTTTTTCCGCTGTAATTATTATATTTTTCCTTACAAATTTTTTTCCGTTATTGAAATGATAAAGCTACCCATTTCATATGTATGAGGTCATTTTTTTTATTTTTTTTATTTATTATTTATTAATTGTTTTTTTACTACTTAACCTAACTTTTTTGGGTATCTTACCTAACGTAACCTATCTTTATAGGTTAAGTTAGGTTAGGTAGCCGAAAAAGTTTGGTTTGGTTAGTTAGTAGGTTTAGGTAGTCTGAAAAAAAACAATAGAATTCATGAAAACTTGGCTTATTAGGCAAATCGGGCCTTGCATAGTAGGCTGGAAGTGCGTTCTGGCTACTAGGTACGACATATATATATTACTATATATATAGGATATATAATTATATTATAATTATTATAATATATATTATCTATATATATATATATAGTAATCTACCATATATATATATACTATTATAATATATATATAATATAAATATATATATACTATATATTATATCTATATATATATATATTATTTTTTTTGTTTTTTTTTGTGAGGTTTTTTTTTTTGTTATTTTTTTTCTATATATATATATATATATATATATATATATATATATATAATACTATCTATATATGAGTTACTTCTGGAAACACACCGTATAAATAGTGTACTCCAGCACTTCACATTTTCCTCTCAACAAAAAACACAATTATTTTTTTTATCCAGGTTTATTTGTTACTTTCAACTAACCATAAATAAATAATTATATTATACTTCATTCAAGGCACTATGTTCAAAGTTGTTTATTTGGTCAATCTAACTTAATTATTATACGTATACACTTATACTCAAACGAGACATAAGAATGGAAATCAAGTAAAGGTGCAATGGTAAGAGTAGTTGTGGAGTGTAAACAGTGTATGGAGTGTGGAATGTAACCAGTGTTGGAGTGTGGAGTGTAAACAGTGTATGGAGTGTGGAATGTAAACAGTGTATGGAGTGTGGAATGTAAACAGTGTATGGAGTGTGGAATGTAAACAGTGTATGGAGTGTGGAATGTAAACCGTGTACGAGTGTAGAGTGATAAACAGAGAGGGTTGGCCAGAGTGTTATTGGGTGTAGTGCGAGCGAGCACGATGTGCCCCTAAACCAATGAGGCGCTGTAATTGATAGGCAGCTGTATGTCCAAAGGCCAACAGTGGGCAGGACCTGGCAGCAGGAAGCTTGCATTGTAACACATCTTGCTGCCGGGATGTTGCCTGGATGCTGTTGGGATGTAATGTTGCCGGATGCTGCCATGACGTTTTGCCGTGGAGGTGCTGCCCTGGTATGCTGCCTAGGGATAGCTTCCGGCCGGGATGCTGCATGTGTATACGGACCACCTCAGCTTACCAGCGGTGATGAGTGTGAGCCTTGGCTGGTATTGTTCCAAGCGCCAATCTATGACGTCCTACATGCCCATCCAGAATCCCCCCTGGCTACTATGGGCGCTATATTGACCACAGCCATATCTACATGGGTTGTGACGTGGTACTTGGTTGACAAATGGCTCACGTCATTCCTCTATCTGGCTAGCAAGATGGAGGGTCATATGTGGATGACCTCATGTAGTGAGGGTTGGCGACTACAAAATGCAGCTGCCATCTTGTTGTGCTCGTAAGCACTAATGTCCAATGTTCCCCAGGTGAATAGTTGTCTTACTGTCCTGGGTTTCAACCTGTTGCCAACTACTTGGGCTGGACGGCGGTTACATATGACAGGTCGGCGTTCAATTCTGCCGACCGTGTCCGAAGTGGTTTGCACCATTCTGTTTTTTCCCCGTCCCATCCAATCCTTATCCTGACCCCTTTCCAAGTGCTATAAAGTCATAAGTGGTCCTTGGCGCTTTCCCCCTGATACACACTCCATCACTATTCCTGGATTTCACCAGTACCGTCGACATTTAACTTGATGACGTGTTTTGTGTCCACAGAGGATGACGTGGGGCATCAGTGTATTGAGGATGCAGGTTACTTTCGCAGCCACGGTCTGAAGAAGAACATGTAGTCTCTCAACGACTAAGTAAGCCGCCACCAATCTGATCCAGAGTGTGTTGCCTGTTGTTGAAGTAGCATTGGAAGAGAATGGATAACCCGGGACTGGCTTAGGGGATAAACTGTTGAGAAGCACTGGAGCTAGCCGTTCGATTAGAGGCGTCTGGCAAGGTATCCCTAACCCCCTGTATTGATTGTGTTGTGGCCCAATTCAGTGCGTGGCTGAGGTTCTCTACCATCGAGTGGCTGGAGAGCGGTCATGGGATTGAGGCACCTCGTGATACTCTCAGTGGGCTGGCCCACGGATAGGTATACCGCTATGTTTCCAGTATTGGTTTTAAAAGGTAGCTGAGTGTAGTGGTATATAGACTTGAGATTGACGTACGTCATGCCTTTGTGTGTGCGTTTTTGTTGTCCTTGTTTAATGATGCGAAATCGACACTTTGTACAATAAGAATAATAATATTCATTTTTTAAATCTCTATTTATGGTATGGTGGATATATGGTGTGAGTGGATAACACTTTTGTGTGGTTAATTCCCCCCCCCCCACCTCCCTTGCTCTTTATTCTTTTCTTGCATTAGCAGCCAATTTCCCTTGAAAAACCACTACCATGAGCTCGCGGGTCCAGTATACCACGCGTAGGTAAATCCATCTGATAACCTTGGTTACTGGTCCATAGTGACAGTAACTGTGCCTGGAATGCTGCTGGGATTGTTGCCGGCATGGTGTCTTTGGGATGTATTGGCCGCCTGTAATCTGTCTGGGATGCTGTCCGGTATTGGTTACTGGGATGTCTTCCTTGAATGCTGCTGGTTTTTGCCTGGGTGCTCCTGGGATGCTGCCTGGATGCTGGTGGGATGCTGCCTGGGAAAACAAGGGCCCCTGCTTGGGGATGCGCGTGGGACTGCCTGGATCTGCTTGTATGGCTTGTTTGTATACTTCCCTCTCGCTCTCAGTATGGTTGGTCTATGCCCATCTCTCATAATGCGTTACTTAATGCTGTGAGAATTTCTTCTCACAGGATTTATTAGTTCATTCACAAATGCATTGCCCACTTGACATGTACTTAATCAGGCCAGTATACATTCTTGTGTGCTTTCGTCAGAATGTATCAGTTTATGAAAAATACATTCGTCACATCTGTGACTTCTTCTTTTATTACTGTTGTGTGTTAATTCCCTGACGACTGTTCTTATTTGGTCTTTGTGTCCGGAGATATACAGCCATTAGACCAGTTGTCTGCCCCTCTAAAAGGCTAGTTATTTATCCTCTTGACTCTTTGCTCCTCTCAGCCTCTTTATAAGAGACTTGCTAATGCCGTGCGCGTCTTTACCTCATTTCTAATTGCTTGAACCCTCCGGAGCCCTCTTCAAGGATTAGATATCTTATCGCACTGTTAGAAACCACATGCGGTTATCCTCACTGTTATAGGGATCACAAGCCCTCAACTAAGGACAGTGCACCATCACCATTACCTTAATAGTGAACCTCACCAGCGGGAGGCATATACCTACTTCCCTCACAGTAACGCGCACTCATCCGCGCGTGAGTGGCGGTGAATACTCGCCCTCGCTGGTGCGTGTGTTTTCAAATTCAGATCAGGCTAGCTTAGAACAATAGTTCCAAGTAGCCCGGGGTATGTTGCACGAAGGACCGTGTACTCGCCCTCATTCTCCTTACCCGTGCTGTACCCTCCCCTGACTACTTCAGTCCTGCAACACAGATCTGAGTTCATTGTATGATCAATCAAGGGAATAATTATTATCTTACTGCCGTTGAGCACGGTATACTTGACCATTTATACAAAGCTGTTGTCAGTGGTCCAGCTTGGCACAAGATTCCAGCCGGGGAAGCTTTAGTTCAGCTTCCTGCGAGGAAGAAATCTTTTGTTATGTAGAGTAAGACAGGAACGTAGCGCGTGTGGTGCCATCTAGACCAGCGAGATCAGCAACCGGTCCTCCTGCAAAGAACGTCACATTTTCGCTCGTATGCGTTTACATAACGACCAAAATTGTCGTTCGCGAAAATGGGAATGAGCGGCTCCCTAAAGTGACGTACTGTCCCGTTTCTGTTTTTGGTCCTCATGTAGGTTAGGAGAGGACTTTTTAAATTTGGCAGGATTTCCCAACTTCAGAACCTCATAATTTAAAATGTCCATCTCCCTAACCAATACTCAGATGAACCTAAAACACGAAACGGGACAGTACATCACTTTCGGCAGCCCACCCCATTTTTCTCGAACGACACTTATTGAGGCGTTATGTAACGCATACATCAAAATGTGACGTTCTTTGCAGGAGGACAGGTTAATGATCTCGCCCTAGTGGCAACCACACCGACAACGTTCCGTGTCTTATTCTACACAGTGGCGCTGGCAAAAAGATTTCTACCTCGCAATGAATCTGAACTCAAGCTTCCCAAATCGGCTGGAACCAACCGAGCTGGACACACACAGCTGTATAAAAGGGATCAAGTCTCGTTGCTTCAACTGCAGATAATAATATTCCCACTTTTGCTTAGATATACAATGAACCAGATCTTGATGTTGCTAGTGATGAAGTAGTCAGGTGGAGGGTACTTTAGGTAAGGAGAATGAGGGCGAGTACACGGGCTCACCAACCCCGTGCTACGTGGACACTATTTTGTCTAAGCATCTAATTTAAGAAAAACAACAACAGCGAGGGCGAGTATTCCCCGATAGTGATGAGTGCGTACTGTGAGGGAATGGTATATGCCTCCCGCTGTTGAGGTTCACTATTAAGGTAATGGTGATGGTGCACTGTCCTTAGTTGAGGGCTTGTGATCCCTATAACAGTGAGGATAACCGCATGTGGTTTCTAACAGTGGCGTAAGATATCTAACTCCTTGAAGAGGGGGTTCAAGCAATTAGCAATGAGGTAAAGAGGCGGCATAGCCCGTCTCTAAAGAGGCTGAGAGGAGCAAAGAGTCAAGAGGATAAATAACTGCCTTAGCGGGCAGACAACTGAGATCTAATGGCTAGTATATCTCTCGACACAAGACAAATCCAGTCGTCTGAAGTTAACACACAACAGTAAGAAAAGAGAATTCCAGATTGACGAAATGTATTTTTTTTTCATAAAACTGATACATTTCTACGAAGCACAGGGTGTATACTAAGGCCCTTATTAATTAAACAGTCAAGATGGGCAAAATGCAATTTTGAAAATGAATAAAACATAATAAATCCATGTGGAAATTCTCTCAGCTTAAGTAACGCATAGGAGATGGGAATGCAACACTTAGAGCTGAGTGCGTAATACAAACATCCAGGCAGCATCCAGGCAGCATCCCAGCAGCATCCCAGCAGCATCCAGGCAGCATCCCACCAGCATCCAGGCAGCATCCCAGGAGCACCCAGGCAGCATTCAGGAAGCATCCCAGCACCATCCCGGCAGCATCCCAGCAGCATTCCGGCAACATCCCACCCCATGCCGGCAACATCCAGCAGCATTCCGGCAAGTTACGGTCACTATGGACCAGTAACCAGGTCTTGATGGATTACCTACGCGTTGTATCTGACCCCGAGTCGGTAGTGGTTTTCAAGAATTGGCTCGCTAATGCAGAATAAAGAGAAGGGTGGGGGGGGGGAATTACACACCACTGTTTCCATCACCAATATTTCACCATTACCATAAATAGATATTTAAAATGGAATATTATATACTATGTACAAGTGTCGCTTTCGCACAGGACACAGGACAAGCAACGCACACACAATGCAGACTACGTCAATCTCAGTCTTTCCACTACACTCAGTACCTTTTAAAACCATACTGGGAACACGGCGAGTTTACCTTATCCGTGGGTCAGCCCACGGACAGTATGACGAGGTGCTCTACCCCACGACCACTCTCCAGCCACTTGCTAACAGAGACCTCAGCCACGCACTGAATTGGGCCACAACACAATCAATACAGGGTAGGGAACCCCCTGGCAGAGCCTCTAACGACCGCTAGCAGTGCTTCTCAACAGTTTATCCCTAAGCCATCCGGGTTACTCCATTCTCTTCCAATGCTACTTCAAACAGGCAACACACTCTGGATCAGATTGGTGGCGGCTTACTTAGTCGTCTGAGAGGACTAAGTCTTCAGAACGTAGGCTGCCCAACGTAACCTGCCATCCTCAATACCACTGCTGCCCCACGTCACCTCTGTGGACACAAACACGTCATCAGTTAAATGGACGGTACTGGTGAAACCAGGAGTGAGTGAGTATCAGGGGGAAAGCGCCAAGCCATTATGACTATAGCACTTGGAAGGGGTCAGGATAAGGATTTGGATGGGACGGGGAAAAAAGAATGGTGCCAAACCACTTGGACGGTCGGGAATTGAACGCCGACCTGCATAAACGCCGTCCAGCCCAAGTAGTTGGACAGGTGAAACCAGGAAGTAACACTTATTCACTGGGGACATTGACATTGTGCTTCGTAGCACAACAGATGGCGCTGCATTTGAGTCGCCACCTCACTAGAGGTCATCCACAATGACCTCACTTGCTAGCCAAGACAGGAAACTTGAGCCATTCACCAAGTCCACGTCACCACCCATAGATGGCGTGGTCAATATAGCGCCCAATACCAGGGGGGTTTGGAGGGCAGAGACTCATAGATGGCGCTGGAAGTACCAGGCCACACTCACGCGGTGGTGACGAGTCCGTAACACGGCAGCATCCCGGCAGCATCCCGGCAGCATCCAGGCAGCATCCAGGCAACATCCAGGCAGCATCCCGGCAACATCCCAACAGCATCCAGGCAACATCCCGGCAGCAAGATGTGTTACAATGCAAGCTTCCTGCTGCCAGGTCCTGCCCTTGCCTGGGACCACCAATCACTACACTGCCTCATTAGGGCCATTGTGCTCGCTCGCACTACACCCAATAACACTCTGGCCAACCTCTCTGTTTACACTCTACACTCGTACACGGTTTACATTCCACACTCCAAACACTGTTTACACTTCACTCTCCATACACTGTTTACACTCCACACTCCATACACTGTTTACATTCCACACTCCATACACTGTTTACACTCCACACTCCATACACTGTTTACATTCCACACTCCATACACTGTTTACACTCCACACTACTCTTACCATTGCACTTTATTGATTTCCATTCTTATGTCTCGTTTGAGTAATGTGTATACGTATAATAATTAGGTTAGATTGACCAAATAAACAAACTTTTACATTATGCCTTGACTGAAGTATAATATAATTATTTATTTATGGTTAGTTGAAAGTAACAAATAAACCTGGATAAAAAATATAATTGTGTTTTTTGTTGAGAGGAAATGTGAAGTGCTGGAGTACACTATTTATACGGTGTGTTTCCAGAAGTAACTCATACTATATATATATATATATATATATATATATATATATATATATATATATATATATATATATATATATAATATATATAGTATATATATATATATATATATATAATATATATATATATATATATATATATATATATGTATATATATATATATATATATATACATATATATATATATACATATATATATAATATATATATATATATATTATATATATTATAATATATATATATATATATATATATATATGTCGTACCTAGTAGCCAGAACGCACTTCTCAGCCTACTATGCAAGGCCCGATTTGCCTAATAAGCCAAGTTTTCATGAATTAATGTTTTTTTCGACTACCTAACCTACCTAACCTAACCAAACCAAACTTTTTCGGCTACCTAACCTAACTTAACCTATAAAGATAGGTTACGTTAGGTAGGGTTAGTTAGGTTCGGTCATATATCTACGTTAATTTAACTCCAATAAAATAAAATTGACCTCATACATAATGAAATGGGTAGCTTTATCATTTCATAAGGAAAAAATTGAGAAAATATAATAATTCAGGAAAACTTGGCTTATTTGGCAAATCGGGCCTTGCATAGTAGGCCGAGTAGGACGTTCTGGCTACTAGGTACAACATATATATATATATATATATATATATATATATATATATATATATATATATATATATATATATTATATATATATATATATATATGACATTGTCAGACCACGGAGGAAAATTGAAACAGGAATTTCCTTTAGTACTTTCGTATATTAATAAATCTTCAGAAAGAGTGATTTTACAGGTCAAGTATTGGACAATATATAAGCAGGAGAGAATGGTGGAGTGAGGTGAGGTACAATAACAAATGAATGGGAATTAGGTGGGCACAAATATGAGCCGCACAAGAACTGCAGAAAGCCTATTGGCCCATACGATGCAGTTCCTATTCATACCCACAAACAGGCCCACACATGAATAGTAAAAGCATATGATAGTAAATATTTACAATGCATTAGTGAGGCAAATGTGTTCCAATGATCCTACTCAAATCGCGCTGTAATTGATCTATCAAAAATGGATCTAAGTTATATAAACCACTGCTAATGTTCAAATTGCTTTCTTTTGCAATCTATTTCAAAGCAGATTCAATTATCTTTCTGTTATAAGTGCTTTTACAATTCGTCATTGAAGAAGCCATCTCCCAATCAATTTGGTGAGCATCTTCTGACAAATGAACAAACAAAGCATTAGACAATTGGCCATGTCTTACAGAGTATTTATGTTGCGAAATTCTACATTTCAAATCTTTAGGTGTTTGCCCAACATAGAACTTATTACAGTCTTTACAAGGTATTTTATAAATGACACAGTTATCACTACGAGGGATAATTCTAACTAACAGCTTACCAACAGTATTTTCGTAGAACTAAACCATATACATGTATATCACAAAGTTTCAAGGCCTTGACTATATTCTCAAACCCAGAGAATATGGTAAACATAACACATTCTTTGGGCGATTTTTTTCACTGTCATTATTATTATAATATGTACGAAGTGACGTTGTTACGGCAAACTTCCAAAAAACTCAGGGGGTAACAAAGCTTGAGACCAATAGCATCAATATTCGAACAGATGGTAATTTTGGGCATGGTATGTTATCAAATCACCTCATTCTTTGGGGGCCCCTACGCATACCATCCCTTTTGTCCGGTCGTGTGGTCGAGTGGTTAAGGTGGTCCTGTACGCCAGATGCAGAGTGCTCCTGCAGTATGGGCAGTACTGAGTCACCCTTCTGGGGTGTGAGTTTCAGTTGCATATATGCCTGGAGACCATTCAGTGCTTGTTCGCATTTGTGTTCCTCACATGATGCCCCAAAGAATGAGGTGATTTAATAAATACCATGCCCAAAGGATTACCATCAGAGTGCCGGCGGGTGGATGGAAATTGCCTCGGCTTCCATCCTCTTTTGTCCGGTCAGGTTGGGTCGGAAGGTAATGGTGTCCTGTACGCCAGATGCAGAGTGCCCCTGGTAGTAGGGGTGGGTTGGAGTCACTTTCTGGGGTGTGAGTTTTCATTGCATATATTCCTGGAGACCATTCAGGCTTGTTCGCATTTGTGTTCCTCACTGTGTGCCCCAAAGAATGAGGGGATTTGATAAATGCTATGCCCAAGATTACCGTCCAGGTGCCGGCGGGGAAGTGGTTCAAATAGCTTAGGGCTATCACTTCCCTTATGTCCGGTCGTGATGGTCAAGCGGATTAAGGCTTCCTGTAGTTACCAGTTTCGTTGCTCCTGGGAGTATGGGTTCGAGTCACATTTCTGGGGTGTGAAGTTATCATTCGGCATATAGTCCTGGGGACCATCAGGGCGTGTTTGGCATATATATATATAAATATATATAAGTATGATATATCATATATAATAAACATATATATATATATATATAGATATATAATACATATATATATATATATATATATATAATATATATATACTATACTATATTATATATATATATATTCTATATAAGTATATATATATTATATATGAGGGACCGATATGGGACCCCTCGACTCAAGATACTGAGGAGAATATAACTGGTGAACAAGAACACATCTTTAAATTGAGTTCAAATAAGACAATGTAAGGACGTAAGTGTGATCCTGAAAACACCAGGTAGTCAGAAGAACTGTATAACAAATACTGTACCGCTGTGCGAGGGAGTCACACACTAGATTTGGCAGCAAGTTTGTGTGAAGCCATCTCTGTCCACAACTCTTCACAACTCGGTCCCACAACTCCTCCACATGTCCTTTATGGACTTATTCAGCAAAGTGCGAGTTCGAACGTTGTGGTGTTAGTTAAGGGGCATCCTGGTCCAAGTCTCAGCATTCGCTAGCATAACCAGGACAAGGGATAATAAAAATAGGTGAAGGTGTCAAAATATTCTCCTAAATAGTCAAAAACGGATTATCAAACACAAGTGGTCCAACCTGAAATCACTATCTACGACTCTTAACTATCTACAATAGTGCCATATAGTTTTAAAAATATTATAATTAATCTTGTGATTAGACAACAAAAACTAAGTTAAACAGAAGTAGGTTTTTTCTTCACTTTTTTTATCGGACGCATTATGCATGAAACATTAGACACCTGCACATGACACATAAGCCCTATCTGTAAGGGTGCCAATTTCTTGTGAGGAACACTGGTTAGATGTCACCTACCAGTCCACAGCACTAGGCAGCACCATTAGACCTGTTTTTTTCTTATTTATTTTCAAGTACACATAACACGGCTAGAATAACTTATTTATCTTTCTCACATTCTTACATGAAACTTACAGTCCGTAATGTATATGCAGGTCTCTATGCCCCTTCCCCTAAAGTTGGTACGTAAGTGTTTGTCTTCTTTAAGTTTATTTAGTGATTTTATAATAGCAATAAACATGACGTATTTAGG
>WNGS01073013.1:0-13322 GCA_020271785.1 Procambarus virginalis
AAAGCAACATTTGCAGAAATGCTAAAAAAAAACTCTGAAGTATGACTGCAGTGATGGAGGTGGCCAAAGAAAGCAGCCACCTCACAGGAGCGGCACGCTCCACCAGCCAACTGCTGGAAAGGAACAGATCAGTGGTTGCTGTGGGCATTAAAGAGCAGGAAGGCTCTAACAGGACAGAGTGGAATGACAAGGATAAAAGCAGCAGTGAATGAAGTACTGAAGGCACTAGACATGGAAGGGGCTGAGCATAGCATTGAGAAGGTTTTCAGGCTATGTTGGTACAACAAAGACCGAGACCGAATGATAAAAATAGTGTTTGCAAACGACGAGAGCACAAAGGAGAAGATTCTATCAAGGAAGAGCTCCCTGAAAAACGTGGTAAAAATTAAAAAATGTATTCCTCCAAAGAGACATGACAAGGGAAGAGAGCTGTGGCAGCGGAAGCAAGGAAGAGGCGCAGGGCGAGAGGGGAAAATCCAGGAAGTCACAGCTACAAACACAACACCCATAGATGCGAGGGGGGAACCCACAACCAGCTACCAGTAACACCAGAGGGGAGGACAACCCCGCACCCTCCTCTGCATAGAAAACACACCTACCCCAAACCCTCCCTGCCGCCACTCAAATGTTCAGCATATCTCCCTCCCCCCACACCCAATCCACCCTCCTACCCCTCCCTCCTGCCGAGTCCTCCTCCCCCCTTTCCTTCCTGTCTCTCTCCCACTCACCCCATTACCCTCCCTGCCTCTCCCCTTCACTGGATCCCCCGCCCTCATCCTAGTATCCTCTGAGACCCTGTTATCCACCTCACAGGTATTCACACCCATGGAACAGCTTCCCCACCCAGCAGAACACTCACCAAGGAGGCGATTGAGAAGGAACAGAAGAAAGTGAGCCTCAAAGCAATGTATAAACATAGATGGAATTACAAATAAAGCAAATGAGCTTGGAGAACGGGTACTAGAGGAAAACCCAGACATAATAGCCCTCACAGAAACAAAATGACGAAAAACGATAACAAATGCAGTGTTCCCACAGGACTATTATGTATGAGGAAAGAGGGGAAGGAAGAGGTGGTGGTGGTGTAGCTCTACTGGTAAGAAAAGGCTGGGATATTGAGGAGATGGTTGTTCAGGGCTGTGAAGGTTTCAGTGACTACATAGCAGGTACCATAACAAATGGAGGGAAAAAAATTAGTCGTAGTCATATATAATCCACCACCAAATGACAGAAGACCTAGACAGGAATATGATAGAAACATGGCCACCATCAACATAATAGAAAGAGCAGCTTCTGTTGCTAGCAGGAATGGATCTTACTACTAATTATGGGAGACTTCAACCATGGGAAGATAGATTGGGAGAACAGAGACCCGCATGGTGGACCAGAAACATGGAGAGCTAAGCTGAGGACGTGGCAACAAGAAACTTTCTAAGCCAGCCAGCACGTCAAGGTCCAACAAGAATGAGAGGAGAAGATGAACCAGCAATGCTTGATTTGATATTTACCCTAAATGAGTGGGATATAAGGGAAGTTAAGAGGGAAGCACCCTTGGGAATGAGTGATCACAGTGTATTGAACTTTGAGTACCTGGTAGAGCTAGGAATTATCCCCCCAAAAAAGAAATAGGAATCAAAAGGCTGGCATACCGAAAGGGGAATTATGAACAGATGAGAAGTTTCCTAAGTGAAATACCTTGGGACACAGACCTCAGAGATAAGTCTGTACAGGGTATGATGGACTATGTACCCAAAAGTGTCAGGAGGCAGTAAACAGGTTCATCCCGGCCCAAAGGGAAAAATCCGAGAAGCAACAAAAGAATCCATGGTATAATAGGGCATGTATGGAAGCGAAGAAACTGAACAAAAGGCGTGGAGGAACTTCCGGAATAACAGAACACCAGAAAGCAGAGAGATACCAGAGAACCAGGAATGAGTACGTCAGGGTGAGAAGAGAAGCAGAGAAAAGTTTTGAAAATGATATAGCAAACAAAGCCAAGACCGAACCAAAGCTACTCCACAGTCACATCAGAAGGAAAACAACAGTGAAAGAACAGGTATTGAAACTTAGAACAGGCGAGGACAGGTATACAGAGAATGACAAAGAGGTGTGTGAAGAACTCAACAAGAGGTTCCAGGAGGTCTTCACAATAGAACAAGGTGAGGTCACTGTGCTAGGAGAAAGGGAGTAAACCAGGCGGCCTTGGAAGAGTTCGAAATTACGAGAGAGGAGGTCAAGAGGCACCTGCTGGATCTGGATGTTAGAAAGGCTGTTGGCCAGACGGGATCTCACCTTGGATACTGAAAGAGTGTGCAGAGGCACTTTGCTTGCCACTCTCCATAGTGTATAGTAAGTCACTGGAGACGGGAGACCTACAGAAATATGGAAGACGGCAAATGTGGTCCCAATATACAAAAAGGGCGACAGGCAAGAGGCACTGAACTACAGGCCAGTGTCCTTGACTTGTATACCATGCAAGGTGATGGAGAAGATCGGAGAAAAAACCTGGTAACACATCTGGAGAGAAGGGCTTGTGACAAATCGCCAACATGGGTTCAGGGAGGGTAAATCTTGCCTTACAGGCTTGATAGAATTCTACGATCAGGTGACAAAGATTAAGCAAGAAAGAGAGGGCTGGGCGGACTGCAATTTCTTGGATTGTCGGAAAGCCTTTGACACAGTACTGCATAAGAGGCTGGTACATAAGCTGGAGAGTCAGGCAGGTGTAGCTGGTAAGGTGCTCCAGTGGATAAGGGAGTACCTAAGCAATAAGAAGCAGAGAGTTACGGTGAGGGGTGAGACCTCCGATTGGCGTGAAGTCACCAGTGGAGTCCCACAGGGCTCTGTACTCGGTCCTATCTTGTTTCTGATATATGTAAATGATCTCCCAGAGGGTATCAATTCATTTCTCTCAATGTTTGCGGACGATGCCAAAATTATGAGAAGGATTAAAACAGAAGAGGACTGTTTGAAGCTTCAAGAAGACCTAGACAAGCTGAAGGAATGGTCGAACAAATGGTTGTTAGAGTTTAACCCAACCAAATGTAATGTAATGAAGATAGGTGTAGGGAGTAGGAGGCCAGATACAAGGTATCATCTGGGAGAGGAAATTCTTCAGGAGTCAGAGAAAGAAAAAGACTTGGGGGTTGATATCACGCCAGACCTGTCTCCTGCAGCACATATCAAGAGGATAACATCAGCAGCATATGCCAGGCTGGCCAACATACGAACGGCATTCAGAAACTTGTGTAAAGAATCATTCAGAACTTTGTATACCACATATGTCAGGACAATTCTGGAGTATGCAGCCACAGCATGGAGTCCATATCTAGTCAAGGATAAGACTAAACTGGAAAAGGTTCAAAGGTTTGCCACCAGACTAATACCGAGCTGAGAGGTATGAGCTACGAGGAGAGACTACGGGAATTAAACCTCACTTCGCTGGAAGACAGAAGAGTTAGGGGGGACATGATCACCACATTCAAGATTCTCAGGGGAATCGACAGGGTTGATAAAGACAGGCTGTTTAACACAAGGGGCACACGCACTAGGGGACACAGGTGGAAACTGAGTGCCCAAATGAGCACAGAGATATTAGAAAGAACTTTTTAGTGTCAGAGTGGTTGACAAATGGAATGCATTAGGAAGCGATGTGGTGGAGGCTGACTCCATACACAGTTTCAAGTGTAGATATGATAGAGCCCAATAGGCTCAGGAAACTGTACACCTGTTGATTGACGGTTGAGGGGCGGGACCAAAGAGCCAGAGCTCAACCCCCGCAAGCACAACTAGGTGAGTACAACTAGGTGAGTACACACGCACGAACCAACACACACGCACACACGCACACACACAAACACACGCGCGAGCGCACCCGCACACACACACACCACACACACACACACACACACACAACACACACACAACACGCGCGCCGCGCGGCGCGCGCGCGCCACACACGTGTGCACACACACACACGCACCACACACGCACACACACGCACGCACACACACGCGCACACACACGCACCACACGCACACACACGCGCACACACACGCGCACACACGCGCGCACACACGCGCGCACACACACGCGGCGCACACACACGCGCGCACACACGCGCACACACACGCGCGCACACACACACACGCGTACACACACGCGTACACACACGCGCGCACACACACACGCGCGCCACACACACACACACACCACGCACACGCAAGAAAGAGAAGGGTGGGCGGACTGCATTTTATTGGACTGTCGGAAAGCCTTTGACACAGTACCCATAAAAGGTTGATGCATAAGCTGGAGAAACAGGCAGGAGTAACAGGTAGGGCGCTCCAGTGGATAAGGGAGTACCTAAGCAATAGGAAGCAGAGAGTTACAGTGAGGGGTGAGACCTCAGACTGGCGTGAAGTCACCAGTTGAGTCCCACAGGGCTCTGTACTTGGACCTATTCTTGTTTCTGATATACGTAAATGATCTCCCAGAGGGTATAGACTCATTCCTCTCAACGTTTGCTGACGACGCCAAAATTATGAGAAGGATTAAGACAGAGGAGGACAGCTTGAGACTTCAAGAAGACCTGGACAAGCTGCAGGAATGGTCGAACAAATGGCTGTTAGAGTTTAACCCAAGCAAATGTAATGTAATGAAGATAGGGGTAGGAAGCAGGAGACCAGATACAAGGTATCATTTGGGAGATGAAATACTTCAAGAGTCAGAGAGAGAGAAAGACCTGGGGGTTGATATCACGCCAGACCTGTCCCCTGAAGCTCATATCAAGAGGATAACATCAGCAGCATATGCCAGGTTGGCTAACATAAGAACGGCCTTTAGAAACTTGTGTAAGGAATCTTTCAGAACATTATATACCACATATGTCAGACCAATCCTGGAGTATGCGGCTCCAGCATGGAGTCCATATCTAGTCAAGGACAAGACTAAACTGGAAAAGGTTCAAAGGTTTGCCACCAGACTAGTACCAGAGCTGAGAGGTATGAGCTACGAGGAGAGACTACGAGAATTAAACCTCACTTCGTTGGAAGACAGAAGAGTTAGGGGGGACATGATCACTACATTCAAGATTCTGAAGGGAATTGATAGGGTAGATAAAGACAGGCTGTTTAACACAAGGGGCACACGCACTAGGGGACACAGGTGGAAACCGAGTGCCCAAATGAGCCACAGAGATATTAGAAAGAACTTTTTTAGTGTCAGAGTGGTTGACAAATGGAATGCATTAGGAAGTGATGTGGTGGAGGCTGACTCCATACACAGTTTCAAGTGTAGATATGATAGAGCCCAATAGGCTCAGGAATCTGTACACCTGTTGATTGACGGTTGAGAGGCAGGACCAAAGAGCCAGAGCTCAACCCCCGCAAACACAACTAGGTGAGTACACACGCACGCACACACACGCACGCACACACACGCACGCACGCACGCGCGCACACACACACACACACACACCTTTTCTGTAGTTAACATGTAACATCAACAGGTGCGGAAATCTCTTTCCTCGTATCACTGGAGATTGCTGCAAACCCAAAATGTTTCTTCTGAGAATATTTAAAAACACTTTCACGCTCCACTGACTCCAGGAGTCACTCATTTTTCTCCCGATTCCTTACCGACGACGCGGCTCCGAGTCACTCATTAAATATTTGTAAAAAATTTAAATTTTATCAGATCAATCTGGTAGTGGTTTTAAAATGAGCGCCTTTAAATTGCGCACAATTTAGCATCCATATGTCACTTGAGCAGGACATATAGTTATCTCTTGAATGCACCTCAAGCGGCATTGGAAAAAAAAATATTTCTATAAAATCCAATTCTTATCCGATCGACTTGGGGATAATTTAAGCATGTTTACCGTTAAATTTTCGTTTTTTTCTAATAGTTACATAGCCTATTATTGAGAACTGAGTTCGCTTGTATCTTTTTTTTTTTTTTTTTTTTTTGAGATATATACAAGAGTTGTTACATTCTTGTACAGCCACTAGTACGCGTAGCGTTTCGGGCAGGTCCCTGGAATACGATCCCCGCCGCGAAGAATCGTTTTTTCATCCAAGTACACATTTTACTGTTGCGTTAAACAGAGGCTACAGTTAAGGAATTGCGCCCAGTAAATCCTCCCGGCCAGGATACGAACCCATGACATAGCGCTCGCGGAACGCCAGGCGAGTGTCTTACCACTACACCACGGAGACTGTAAATCTTCGTGGTAAAACTATTGTAAAATGTTGACGTGACGAGTGTAATCAACTAAGTTTTTTTATTTGGTGCCGGTCACACGCATCCTTGTGTGACATTTTATACATATGTTCTTCTAGAACATTCTATTGCGAATATATTGGTACAAGAATTAAGTACGTACATCGAAAATTGAGGTCAGGACAGTGAAAAGAATAAGACTTTTCAAAAGGTGTTTCGCCGATCTGCCGTCGGGTAGAGGTAATACTTCAGCCACTTCCCACACTCTTGCTGGTGGGCCGCGATCATGATTCTACATTTATATGCATGTGTCCGCGAAGGGAACTTTATTGCGGTCACAGTGATACCAAAATTAACGACGTAGCACAATTCTGGGATTAACAAACATAAAAAGTTCATAAACATTTCAGCGCCGTTTGACGCTCACGGCTAACGACCGCCATAGTTTCTTATTTGGTGTGGTTCTCATGTCAGGTTTGGTGAAAATGTAGGTATATATTCATCTATAGCATTCTCTGGCGAACACATTGATACCAAATTTAAATACATACCGCGAAAATTAAACTCAGCAACCCTAAAAGATTATAAACATTTCAGTGCTGACGCGCAGTTGGCCCACACGACCGGTGCACTTGGGGGTCAAGTTCAGCCTACTCCCGGGAGCGTGAAAGTGATAAATTACTAATACAAGAACATTAAGTCAAACAGATGCTATGCATGGATTGTCTAAAAGAGTAGCGAGGGCAGCCAAGTACATATTCTTACACATGTCCCCGACTGTGTGTGCCACCAACAATCTCTAGCAGCTTCAAGCATCAGTACTACAGGTACAAACGTTACCATCATCCTCCTCCTGGTGGTTCCTGAACCTCGGGCAGTTGTGAGTGCTTGACCGCAGTGGCCATCCATCTGTGGTCACAGCCACCATCTTGTGTAAATATGGATTTGATTTTCAAGAACTTACTATTTTTTTGTTGAATTGTCTATCACTGACTAGTCCATGCATCTATGCATGGACTAGTCTACATCTATACGCTTGTCAGTGCCTGAACAGGTGAAGGCCGAGTCTTGGAGACTAAGATTACCTGACCCATCCCTGGTGTGTCCTACACTGGGCCAGCACAACTGGCCCAGTGTAGGACATGTAGGATATTTCCACTATATTTAGTGTAGGATATTTCTGCTATACTTAGTGTAGGATATTTCCAGTGTAGGATATTTCCGCTATACTTACCGACTCTTCTCAGGAGAGTCGGTAAGTATAGCGGAAATATCTATTATTTAAAAGCGCACATCTGAACACTTTGTTGATATTATTACATGTTCTTTGTTATGCATAGCTGATATCAGTATTTTGACTAGAACTTTTGTAAATCGTTGAAATTTGGGCAGAGACAAGTCATATTAGTGAGGCAAATCAGTGTTTAGAAAAAGGTTCCCCTCGAGAGGGTTGAGTACCCACCCAGTTGGATTGGTATGTACCTTTCTGATACACAGAGCAATCACACTTACGTGATTTATCAATGAGACAATAAGGAGCCGTGATGAGGCTTCGAACCTATGCTCTGGTTATTCCCAGAAACACGCTCCACACAACCATGCTATGATATGGTTAAAGGATTGCAACCTTCGGTTCAACTGAACCCTCTAGACTGCAGTGGAAACTCATGGGAACCCCCGAGACATCAGTGGAATCCCAGGTTGCAATCGTTTTACCATGCAGTGGCCTGGTTGTCTGGGGCGTGTGCCTGGGAATGTCCAGCGCATAGGTTGCCTGTGCGCATGAGGGCTATTCTAAGTCGTTAAATAAAGATTTTCATTGTGTGAGATCAAACACGCATTATAATGTTAATTCTCATAAATTCAAGTGTCCGTGTCTATATCGGAGATTTATGATTTAACAATTTAATTGACACTAGATTATCCTTAATACTCCGTATCAACATTTAATATATATATAATTTACTTTTTCTCAACTTTTTTCTTCAACATTTATATTATGTGCAGCATAATACATGGTGCTAAATACACTGGATGACATCACAATTAAGTTAGGTAAGTTTGGTTGGGTTAGAGCATTAATGTACGAGTCATAACGTTAGTTAAAAAGAAGAAAAGCAGTGAAGCTTTCACTATGGGTCACTGTTAGATGGAGGAGCTGGTAGGTGGTGGATAACGGCATGAACCGTTAGATGAATGGTGGATTAACAGGACGATGGATCACTGGTAGGTGGTGGATAACGGCATGAACCGTTAGATGAATGGTGGATGAATGGTTAAAAAAACGTTTACTGAGCTTGTAACTTTGCATGCAACACCATTGCAACGTGACTCATCAACATTTTCAATCCTTGCAATTGCTTTGCAACCCAGGACGAAAGGTATCCGTTACATCCTCAATTCCCCTACTATATATAGTCCTCTGCTAGAACTATTTAATCAAAGTCTGAGGCATGGTATCTTGCCTGACCGCTGGATACCGACTAATAATACCCATACCAAGGACAAATTCACAAACATTCTGACCCATGAGAAAATCAGTAGGATCCGTGAGCAGGAGTCGAACCTGTGTTCTGGGGACTCAAGCAAACACCTTAGACAACTGTACCACGATATGGTCAAAAGAATTCCAATCTGGGAAGGTTTTTAGTACCTAGAGCAGAGGATTGAATCCTACTCGCAAGCTCTTAATAATTTTCTTATTGATAAATAACATTCATGCGATTTCTTTGTGCCTTTAGACCTCATCTCTGACATCCTGTATGTGTAAAGTTCTTGAGAGGATTATACATGACAGGTTAACGTTTCAAATTAGCCCACAACTTACTTACTTTTAACCTTCTTCCTGCAAGCAGCATTCTAGCTTGCTTTGATGAATACTTTGTTAGACAGAGACCATCCTTTTGGTGGAATTTATTGAACTAAAAGCCGCTTTGAATACAGCATAAATGATAAATAATCTTATAACAGTTTGCCTCTTTTGGAGTTTATGAAAGACTATTGACATAGCTCAAGGGGTACCTGAATATCAGAACGGTCTCGGCTATTTCGAGTCAAAAGTAAACATTCTGCACCCATCGATTTGGGTACACCCTGGAGTAGTGGGTTTTGCCCAACACTGTTCAATGTCCTAATGCACAAACACTTATTTTCACACTCTGATAAAGCTGTCATCTGTTATGTCGACGACATTTGTTTTGTTCCAAATATCTAAACCAGACTTCAATCTCTCCTCGATTCACTCGCTCCTAAAATCTCTGAATTTTGTCTAACTTAATCCATCGCTCTTTCTCCCAAAATACAACCAGTGCGCCTCTAGCTTTCAAAGTTAACAACCAAACTATAGAAACATGTGGGCAGCACAAATACCTTGTAGTATCATCAGTGGCACTAAACTACCTATATTGTAGGTTGAAAGCCAAATCACAGAAAACTTACTAGTAAGAATATTAGTATAAATGTTATATATGCCAGACTATTGAACATGTTTGTTAGATCCCTAGTTGATTATCATGCCTTACACTTAGCTTCCCCGCCTCTGTTTTGAACAAATTAGAAGTAATTCAGAATGAAGCCATGAGGGTATTTCTTGGTGCCCCAAGAAGCACAAGAATCATCAACATGATGAAAGAACTGAAGCTTCCAACCATACTAGAGAATCATTGAAGTTAACACGTCCAATTCCCTGCAGGTCATGAAAGACCTTACATCTCCAGTATGGCTCTGAGACATTATTCTGAGCCGTTAACACACTTAAGTGGTACAACATACCAACTCCATTCCGTGTGTTGTTAATGGCCGAGTAAAAATGGCTACAATCTCATGAAACTGTGCATGCCTTTTAAATGCATTATTCCTGTCTGATATCGCTCGTCAGCTGTACACTCAATTCAAGTACCATATACAACCGCCACTAAAATGGTTAATTAGAATCACTTTCCAAAGCTGTCACACTTTAAATAATTGCCTCATCAAAGTTTTGAAGATCACACGAGAACTGTTCACGTCGATATCGCAGTCCAGACATCTACAGGACGGACTGCAATAGCATGCAGGTTTTACATAAACAATACTGCCACACAGACTATCAGTGTCAGTTTAAACAACTGGCTGACCTCTACCCAAACAACTGGCTACCAGTACATTGAAAGTAAAAGGAGGAATAATTGTGTGCTTCAAAGTCTGCTCTTGAAAAAGGTCATGTACGACCAACAGTAAGAGCTTTATAATTGTACTTTTAAAAAACCTGCTCACTGCACAGTATAAAGTGTTTAGAATCTCTTGTATGGATACCATCTCATATAATGACAAACACTGCAGCCAAATTTGTGTGAAAGAAGGATGAAGGTAAATTAAACCAAGGTATCCCCATGTATTAAAACTTGTTCCTAACAATCAGGTCTAACAGAGAAACTACAAACTTCCAACGTCCTGAAAACACCTGTATAGAAACATGTGATTTGTTTAGATCCGAAACCTATAAATATGTTCAGCACAAAACGTCCACCACACTGACACTACAGAAAATCTGTCATGCCCAACCGACCTGTACAAGACATTCTTAACATCCTGAGATCCTGCCCATTAACCATAGTATAGCAAGGGAACATTTGTCAGTAGAATCTGTAAAAGCCACCGACACACTGGCGTGATTACCAGAAAATAAAAATTATGAATGACCTTCCACTTCCGACCAAATATTTCTTTGACAACCACAACATAAAAGTAAGATTCCTCCAATACCACATTGACTACTTTGACTGTACTGCTCGAGTGCCACCAGACTGTGTACTGGCGCCAACATTACACTACAGAGGGTTGGAAGGGGAGGAGTGGCGGCCCTGCTGATAAAAGTCTCGAGTTTCAAGGAGATGGGTACACCGGGCGGCGAGGAGTTCCGAGACAATGTAACAGGCACCATGACAATGGAAGGACCAAAGGTAGCAGCTGAGATGTATAATCGTCCATTAAATAACACACCCCCGGCTATGACAAACATAGCAGTACATAATATAACTGAGAGAGCAGACTTTGCCGCCTGTTAGAAATCGATTCATGGATCGATTTCCATGAAATTCATGAAACTCAATCATGGAGACTTCAACCATGGATAGATACAAGAACCGTATAGTGGCACAGAGTGAGCTAAACTATTGGACATGGTAACAAGAAACTTTTTTAAGCCAACATGTATCATGACCCACGTGACTAAAGGTAATGATGAACCAGCTTGACTTTACCTAGAATTCACTAAACGATTCACACATGTGAAATTAATTCCGAGGCCCCATGGATATGAGTGATCACTGTATTGAAGTTTGAATATATGATGGAAGTAGGGATAACTTACTCATGGAAGGGACCAGAAAGCCAAAGCCTTGCATACCGAAAGGGATATTACAAGGAAACAAAAATTATAATATAAATACCATATGTATAAAATCTCATGGATAACGGCTGCATAGACATGAACGAATACATCACCCATTAGAATAATGAGATGGCCCAATTTTGTCCTGGTATGAGAATGGCATTTCGCGACTGTGTTAAGTTGTGCGAGTGAGTATGACCAGATGTATATCAGCGAGGAATCTCCAGGAGTACATATCCATTCGAGCACTCTCCTGTATCCTCTGGTCTGGGACCAAAGTCAGCCTCGCTGGGTATATATGGGCAGCCCTCGGGCTGGGATGGCCAAGGATATTGCAAAAGTCGTTGCAATGCCTTGATCACCTGGGCCTGGGCTGCATCAGTGGAAAAAAACTGGTTCCAGTCATAGGGACAGCACTTTCAGAATTAGTTTCGTGCTCCCAGGCTAAAAGGTTTCACTAACGTTAAGGCAGGTTTCAACCTCACTTGGTACTTTTCCATGACATCATGACACAAAGATTACTTGTGTATTTAATTATCATTGGTTTATGCATTTCTGTCAACTATTTGTTTATTCGTTCACAGGATCATTGGACAAAGGGACTAGACCAAATGGACTTTTTCAGACAGGAGCTACCCGGCCAGTACCGTGCAGCAAGCACTGAACTGTAAGATCCTCTCAACGGCATCAACTTAAAGAAAACCTGAAGCCAGGGAGTCTCTTCTAACCTTGTCTGTATGTGATAATGATAGAACTTGTACTCCAAGCAGACCTAGATAAATTATGGACTGACTAAGAATTTCAAGGAGTACGCAGGCCGTACTCCTGACACTTACAGAAGGCTTACAGAACCATATTTTTACATCTAGTAGAAGACGGTAGAGTGGATGAAGTTTTTGGGCAATATCCTGATGAGGCTGAAGTTGCTGCTAAACTTAGAATTCAGGAATTAGATCTACCGTTCAAGCAGATTGACCATGAGAAAATTGAGGAATGTAGAAGAGACTAAGCAGAGAAAAGCAGAGTTAGAGTTAGCTAAACACATTAAAGCAGCAGCTAAACATAGTAAAGAATACACTAAGCAGTTATTAATTAAACAACAAATGGCTGAAGCGCAGATTAAGCAAGAAGATAGGAAGCTAGAAGCTGCAGCCGCCGCTGCTAGTAAGGACTCAAAGGGACCTTCGAGTAGTTCATCAATTAGTGGACTTCATCTCCCTACGGGTTTAAAGTTGCCCCAATTTACAATAACAACCCAGAGCTACTTTTTCTGAACTTTGCCAAAGTTGCTACTAGTTTGAAATGGTCAGATGATTCTTGGGTGACCATGATGCAAGGTCAGGTGTGAGGGAAAGCGCAGCAGATTTTTGCCGCCCTCTCTTTGAGGATAGTTTTTACTACCCTACTGTAAAAAAACGGGTTTTGCAAGCATATGCATTAAATGCAGAAGCCTTAAGACAAAAGGTTAGGGGTCTTAAACACACACCTGATCAGACTTTCCAATTATGCTTGATTAAAAGTCATACTTGACAGGTGGTTAAATATAAGAATTATCTATTTTGTGTCAAACAGCTCATAATAATAGAGGAACTCTTGTTGTATGCCCGAGAAGTTGACCGTGGCACTAGCCACAGGTAAACGTGAATACAACGAAGTTCATGACCTAGCTATGCTGGCGGATGAGCACGAGACCATTCATAGGATCTCTTATAGTAACTATTATATGGCACCT
>WNGS01073025.1:0-12380 GCA_020271785.1 Procambarus virginalis
CAGGTTTCTTTTTGATTATTTTAATTCGCGAAATTAAAAATAAACTTAGTAAAACGCCAGAAACATTGGCACCGTTGCAAAAACAGCCAAAACAATTTGAGTTGGTTGGCAGCGACAATGACAAAACACACGTCGCAGCCATTATTAACCACTGCATAAACTCGACACGAAAAATAAAAAATAAAACCCTGGCGAAATGCCTACATGTATCATTCAACCAGAGCTGTTTCCTTTCCTTCCTTATAACACACACCACACACACACACACACACTCTATTATATATATATATATATATATATATATATATATATTATATATTATATATATATATATATATATATATTAGTATATTTTGGTAGCAGTCTTTCCTGTAGACATATGTATTAAATATGACCGAAAAGTAAGATAATTTCTAACACGAATTTCTCAATTTTCCTTATGTTTGTTTTTACTGATGACGTAAATTAAAAATTAATCCGGTAACGATTACCGATTTAATTGGCTTTTCATTTAAAAATGGCTTTCATGGCGCCATTGAAGACATTTCATTTAAAAATGAAACGCCATGCAACCTCTGAAGATACAACTAACACAACACCTATACCCCCTATTAGACTATTTTACAGGAACTTCTTCTCCACAGCTCATAAAACGGAGGAAAGGGTCCTGAAAGATATTGTTAATAGAAACGTTATCCCTACAGACAAAAATCAGAAGATACAATTGACGATTTACTATAAAACCAAGAAAACTGCCAACCTACTCATGAGAAACTCTCCAGACACAAAGCAGAACGCTTTGAAAGAGACCAATGTCGTCTATGCCTTCAAATGCCCACTTGGGGACTGTAAGCCCCAAAGAACTCAATATATAGGCAAGACAACAACATCTCTTTCCAGGCGATTAACGATGCATAAGCAACAGGGCTCTATCAAGGAACATATAATCTCTTCCCACAACCAAACCATCACCAGAGAAATCTTAACAAACAACACAGAAATCATTGATAGATACAGCGACAACAGGCGGCTTGACATCTGCGAGGCACTACACATCAAGAAGTCAACACCAGCAATCAACAGCCAATTAACGCACTACTATATTCTACCCACTTCAAGACTCCGCTCCAATATAGAAACATCAAGAAATACGGGCCAATAGGCCTTCTGCAGTTACAGATCTATTCTTCCCTTATACCCATTGTTTCGTGTTCTGTGTTTGTTCTCACCTCACCCCAAACCATTGTAACATGTCACCTCACCCAAATGCAGGTATTTAAACTCTGTTCAGTTATAGTTGTTCTGTGTGTGTGTAACTAAAGTCTTTGAAAATGTAATAAGTTTTACGAAACGCGCTCAAGTGTCGCGTCAGACTAAGAAATAAAGAATGAATTTTGGAGAATTGATTTTTAATTTACCGTCATCAGTAAAAACAAACATAAGGAAAATTGAGAAAATTCGTGTTAGAATTATTAATCTTACTTTTTCGGTCATATTTAATAACATATGTCTACAGGAAAGACTGCTACCAAAATATACTAATATTAAAACGCACGACCCAGCAGCAAGGAATCAAGCCTTCACGATAAAATATCGCCAAGATCTGATTCGTAATCAGATACACAAGGCAGAAAATGATATCAAAGACAATAAAACGCAACTACTTCAGGCCACAAACGAATGGAGAAACAGCAACATCGACGAAAGTCTCCGCACCCGCATCGAACAACACCTCGACATCCTCACAGACCGACATCACCTCAGCACGGAAACAAGGATTATCAAGAAGCTAACAACACTATATGGAGGACCCATGGCAATTCCACGACCAAGAGACGGCTTCCTGAACCTTGCAGGTATCAACCTCACTGAGGACCAAGTCACTCTCCTAAATCTGGGTATAAACTGTCACGTTATGTCCAGACCAAGTGCGTTGGCCCGGAAAGTGGAGTTGGAGATCCTGTTGGACGACATATTTGACCTCGAAGCACAAAAGAAGGTCACCACCAAAGACACCTTACAAGCTGAAATTATCGCAGAAGGAGGAAAGAATCGAGGCAACTACAGAAGTACCATACTGACCCCCGAGCTCAAAGCGGCAGCCAAGAGCCTTCGTGAGAACAAGGAGATAGTTGTCAGGAGAGGCGACAAGTCGCCAATATACGTCATCCTTAAGAAAGACGAATATCTGGCGAAAATGAACCACATACTCTCTGACCAAACTAAATTCCAAAGGGTAACGAAGGACACTACAGCCGAATTGAAAACAAAGGTCAACAAGTTGATTGAAACTGTGAATGCCAAGAAATCCGGACTCCACCTGCCAAAGATTATTGGAGAATATAAACCTGGATATGCGTATGGAAACGTCAAGACGCATAAGCCTGGAAACCCACTTCGGCCAATTATCAGCCAGATACCCACACCCACGTACAGACTGGCGAAACGACTCAACGGCTTACTGACTCCTTATGTCCCGTGCAACTTCAGCCTGAAATCCCCGAAGGAATTTGTTGACTTACTGCGGGGAACACGGGCTACAGGGATAAGAGCATCGTTGGACGTAGAATCACTGTTCACCAACGTACCTGTGGATGAAACAATCGGGATGATAATGGACCGAGTGTATCGAGACCCGGCATGTACTCCCCTTGACATGCCAGAAAATATCCTGAGGAAACTACTCCAAGCTTGTACTAAGGAGGCACCCTTCTTGAGCCCGGATGGGCACATGTATAAGCAAGTAGATGGGGTCGCTATGGGTTCTCCCCTAGGCGTCCTGTTTGCAAACTTCTACATGGGTACTATTGAGGAAAAAGTCTTAGTCGACTTGAACTTGAAACCGGCCATATACTGCAGGTATGTTGACGACATTTTTACACAGGTACCTGATGTCAGACATCTGCAGGAGCTGAAAGAAGCGTTTGAGCAGAATTCTGTGTTACGTTTCACTTACGAGATGGAGAAGGATGGGAAGCTGCCCTTTCTAGATGTAACAGTCATGGAAAGGAGCGGAGGTTTCCACACTGCAGTCTACACTAAGGAAACAAACATAGGAATGTGCCTAAATGCCAACAGTGACTGCCCAGATAGGTACAAGAGGAGTGTTGTTAACGCTTATGTCGACCGTGCTCTCAGCCACAGCTCAGAATGGAAGCAAGTCGACGAAGAACTCTGTAGAGTAAGGCAGGTCCTAGTCAACAACGGCTTCTCCAATGGTTTCATTGAAGACATCATAAGAAGGAAAGTGAAACGCCATGCAACCTCTGAAGATACAACTAACACAACACCTATACCCCCTATTAGACTATTTTACAGGAACTTCTTCTCCACAGCTCATAAAACGGAGGAAAGGGTCCTGAAAGATATTGTTAATAGAAACGTTATCCCTACAGACAAAAATCAGAAGATACAATTGACGATTTACTATAAAACCAAGAAAACTGCCAACCTACTCATGAGAAACTCTCCAGACACAAAGCAGAACGCTTTGAAAGAGACCAATGTCGTCTATGCCTTCAAATGCCCACTTGGGGACTGTAAGCCCCAAAGAACTCAATATATAGGCAAGACAACAACATCTCTTTCCAGGCGATTAACGATGCATAAGCAACAGGGCTCTATCAAGGAACATATAATCTCTTCCCACAACCAAACCATCACCAGAGAAATCTTAACAAACAACACAGAAATCATTGATAGATACAGCGACAACAGGCGGCTTGACATCTGCGAGGCACTACACATCAAGAAGTCAACACCAGCAATCAACAGCCAATTAACGCACTACTATATTCTACCCACTTCAAGACTCCGCTCCAATATAGAAACATCAAGAAATACGGGCCAATAGGCCTTCTGCAGTTACAGATCTATTCTTCCCTTATACCCATTGTTTCGTGTTCTGTGTTTGTTCTCACCTCACCCCAAACCATTGTAACATGTCACCTCACCCAAATGCAGGTATTTAAACTCTGTTCAGTTATAGTTGTTCTGTGTGTGTGTAACTAAAGTCTTTGAAAATGTAATAAGTTTTACGAAACGCGCTCAAGTGTCGCGTCAGACTAAGAAATAAAGAATGAATTTTGGAGAATTGATTTTTAATTTACCGTCATCAGTAAAAACAAACATAAGGAAAATTGAGAAAATTCGTGTTAGAATTATTAATCTTACTTTTTCGGTCATATTTAATAACATATATATATATATATATATATATATATATATATATATATATATATATATATATATATATATATATATATATATATATAGCCTGAATGGTCCCCAGGACTAGATACAACTGAAAACTCACACCCCAGAAGTGACTCGAACCCATACTCCCAGGAGAGTATGGGTTCAAAGTATTTTTGTGTTCCTCACGTGTTGCCCCAAAAAATGAGGTGATTTGATAAAATGCTATGCCCAAGATAACCATCCAGGTGCCGGCGGGGAAGTGGTTCATATAGCCTCGGCTATCACTTCCTTATGTCCGGTCGTGATGGTCAAGTGGTTTAAGGCATCCCTGTACATACCAGTTGCGTTGCTCCTGGGAGTATGGGTTCGAGTCACTTCTGGGGTGTGAGTTTTCAGATATATATATATATATATATATATATATATATATATATATATATATATATATATATATATATATATATATATATATATATTATATATATATATATATTATATATATATATATATATATATATATATATATATATATATATATATATATATATATGCGGAAAATCCACAGAGAAAAATGAAAGGAGGTAACGTTTCGACTTTGTTAAAGCCTTTGTCAAACCAGACTGACAAGAGGAGAAGATTGATAAAGATTAAGCCACCCAAGAGGTGGCACGGGCATGAATAGCCCGTAAGCAGAGGAGAAGGGAAGGGGGAGGATATATAGGCCGACACCTGACCAACCCAACCCTAGGGAAAGAATTAACCAGAGACAGGTAAAGCTTAGCTTAGAATGGTCAAAGAGGATTAAGCGGTCAGAGAAAAAGGATGAAAGATTAAAGAAAAGCCTCATGAACATGCAATAAATGAATATATAAATATAAAATTATAATGAGACATTGTAAGCCTCTCTAACAATTAGAGTTTTTTCTTAAACTGTTGTGCAATATTATAACTTAAAAATGGATCAAGTTTGTACATTCCAGTACTAACATTAAGAAGATTTGGACACTGACTGATTAGAGCAGACTCAATCAAATTCCGTTCCATGAAATCCCCACAATTGGTAATGCTTTTTGCACCATTCCAGTTAATATTGTGATCGCATAAATTCGTATGTAGATACAATGCATTAGACGTTTGGGCAGTTCTAATACTATAAGCATGTTGCGACAACCGCAATTGTAAGGACTTTCCTGTTTGTCCCAGGTACACAGAATCACAATCATTGCAGGGAATTGAATACACGCAACCTGCTGTATCAGGGGAGTTTTTTATTAAATTGGATTTGATCGTACTATTAGTGAACACCAAATTTATATTAAGTTTCTTAAAAATCAAAGACAATTTTTCAAGTCCACTCGCATAAGGTACAACCAATGAGTTAATAATTTCTGGTTTCGCCTTAGGGATGTGATTATAAAACGTACGCTTGGCTTGTTCAAACGAGAAATCCAAAAACCTCTTAGGATATTGTAAACTCTTCCCGATTTCATATATTATAGCAATCTCTTCATCAAAAAACTCAGGGCTGCACACCCTCAAAGCTCGTAGAAACATTCCTAAAAATACTGCCCGTTTAACTTTACTATGATGATTCGAATAAAAATGAACATACGACCCCACGTTGGTAGGTTTCCTATACACATTAAATTTGAACTTTCTAGTGACTCTATGAATCATAATGTCCAAAAACGGAAGCATACCATTCACCTCAGTCTCACAAGTGAATTTTATTGAAGGTACCAAAGAATTGAGTTCATTAAGAAAAACTATATGGTCTTTGTCACACGGCCATAAACACAAAATATCATCAACATACCTAAACCAAACTACATTAGCCGGGATAATACTGGATAAGATTTTTGTTTCGAAGAATTCCATATACAAATTACTTAAAACGGGGGAAAGAGGATTGCCCATCGCAATTTGTATATGAAATGTATTTGTATATAGGAAATGAAGATGGTTGTGGTCCATGTAGATGGTGGTGGACTGAGTACTTTGCTGGTATGGAGCAAAGTGCTGCCTGTTCAGGACGACGAGTAGCTCCTTGTTGCTCGTGGTGTCGTTTATGGTAGTTGGTATGTAGAGTGTCTTCGCCTTGTTGTACTAAGTCACCCACGTTGCCGGTACCACTGGCGTCGCTATGGAGGATGGGAGACTTGATATCTGGCGAGTCGAGAGATGTATTAGAATATGATAGAGGAGCACAATTATGGTGTTGAAAATGATGGTGAAGGTCAGTAAGGATTCCGAATTAGAAAGCGCTGTCTCAGTGTCAGTGCTTTCGGGAGGAGCAGCAGGGAAGGTCTCACTGTGGCTGTATAGACCTGTAAATGAGGTGAAATTGGTTAACACAGTGGGAGGAACCCCATGGTAGGGCTTGAGTAAATTGATGTGGCACAGCTGGGTCTTCCGCCGCCTATCGGGGGTCTCGAGAACGTAGTTGAAGTTGTTCCGGCACTCCTTAACACGGTAGGGTCCCGAGAACCTGTTCTGTAAAGGAGAACCTGGGATAGGGAAATAGGCAAGCACTAAGTCTCCTGGTTTAAACTTCCTTACTTTACAGTGCTGGTCGTAACGAGTCTTCATCCTCTCCTGGGCTTTCTGTAGGTTGTTGCTGGCAAAGGAATGGACCCTCTCTAGAATGTGTCAGAGATTTTGAAGATACGGGGGCACATTCTGATGCTCACTGAAGGTGGCATCACGTAGAGAATCCTTGAAAGCCTTGAGAGGTGTACGGCACTTACGTCCGTAGAGCATCTCATAAGGAGATACTCCTAGTGACTCGTTGGGAAGACTTCTGAAAATACACATGATGAGATCAATTTGCCTATCCCAATCCTTTGAGGTCTCATTACAAAACTTTTTTAAGAGTGCCTTGATGGTTTGATGACTACGCTCGAGAGAACCCTGTGAAGCAGGATGATAGGGGCTGGACAGTACCTGTTTGATGTTGAACTCCTCCAGAGTCCGTTTGAAGAGATCACTGGTGAAGTTGGTGCCACAGTCGCTCTGTATCTCCCTCGGAAATCCATACTGGGTGAAGATTTTCAGTAGATTCTTCACCACTGTAGCAGCCGTAATATTTTTCACTGGAACTGCTATCGGAAATCTGGTGGTAGGACACAGGATGGTTAAGATATATGCATTGCCTGCACTGGTCCGAGGCAAAGGACCAACACAGTCAATAATAAGTTTGTGGAACGGTTCCTCAGGCACCTGGATGGGTATCAGTGGTGCTCTGGGAATGGAAACGTTCGGTTTCCCGGCTAACTGACACACGTGGCATAATTTGACATGATTCTTGACGTCGTTACCATACCTGGCCAGTAGTAGTCTTGTCGAATTCCATGGTAAGTCTTGTTGAACCCGTAGTGTGACAAAGCGCCGTGGGCCAGGTGTAGAATCGTGGGCCGCAGGCTGGTAGGAATCACTAGTTGTTCAACGTCTGCCCAATCGTCCTCGTCCTTCAGTTTACTGGGTCTATACCTGCGATAGAGTATTTCGTTCTCCATAAAGAACCCAGGAACACTGTCGGATTGGGTTTCAGCCTGAAAGAATAATGGTGTCAAGGTAAGATCATCTCTCTGTAACTTACGGAACTCCACAGCGGTCAGGTTAGGGGGTAGTTTCGAAGGGTCCTGAGGGACAGCGGTAGCAGTAGAGTCAGCTGGCTGTGGTCGTGCAGCTTGAGCACGGGTGGTCACCATAACAGGAGGAGAACCTTCATCACTCTCTTGAACCTTTGCTGGAACATGCTCAAAAATCGGGTTATCCAACACAGAGTTGCTTACCTCGGATATGTCCTTGACGATCAGGTTGTTTGGTTGTTGGTCTTCTGCCAAGTCGTTGCCCAGGAGAAGTTGCACTCCAGGCATGGGAAAAGGCTTTTCCCTGACGGCGACTTGGACTTCACCGGTCACGAAGGGACAATCTAGGTAAACTCTGGCAAGGGGATAAGGAGTTGTAGCAGTAAGGTCAGTGATGAACACAGTCTCTCCTGTGTAGGCGACGTTGGGCACAGCTGATTTCAAGACGATCGATTGTAGAGCCGCTGTGTCCCGCAGGATCTTAAGTCCAAAACGTCCCTCTGAATCTGAACCGTGGGTAGAGATAGTTCCTGGATATAGATGCTTGCTAAAGAGAGAGAGATCATTAGCATGAACACCAACATTCATTACAGGCTTACCGGACTTAGGGTGAGTAGGTTTAGACTTAGGAGGTTCGATGTTACCTTTAGATTGGGACTTACCACATTTGTCAATGGTGTGTCCATATAGTCGACAATACCTGCAGTACAGTTGAGAGGTACCTTGATCTGGGCTCGCTTTCTCGTAACTGTACCAAGACTTCTTGCTGGTAGGTTCTGGTGTCAGCCGGTGGATGAGGCTGTAAGTGTCAGCTGACTTCGCGCACTTCACCAAATCCGTCTCTTCTTTGTCCGCTAAGTATAGGCGGACAGGAGGAGGTACACGTCTCAAAAATTCTTCAACCAGTATGAGGTTGACAAGCTCTGAAAAAGTAGAGACATGTGCTGCCTCCAGCCATTTCATGAAATATCTTCGTTTGGTGTTAGCAAATTCTAAGAAGGTGGTGGTACTTGCCTTGACGTAGTCACGAAACTTTCGTCGATAGCTTTCGGTGGAGAGAAGGTAGGCGTCCAACACAGCTTGCTTCAGGGTGGTGTAGTCGTTTTCTGATGCCAAAGTGCTGAGTGTGACTGCTGCTCTACCTGTTAAATGTACTCTGAGAAGGGTAGCCCATTGGTCGTCAGGCCAATTAAGTTGATCAGCAAGGGTCTCAAAAGTGGTAAAAAACACATCAACCTCCGTTTCGATGAACGGGGGCATTAACTTACTTGCATGGGAGACATTGAAACTGGGAGGAAGACTAGCTGCCGCTTGTTGGAGTTGAGCTTGGTGTGCAGCGTCCCTCGCGAGTTCTCGGTCACGACAGTTTAGAGCTGCTTCTGCCTGTCGTTTGTCGTGGTCACGTTGCATCTCGAGTCGCTGTTTGTATAAGGCCAACTCACGTTCACTTTCTTCTTTCTTCAGTGCGGCCTCTCTTTCACGTTCTGCCTTTCTGAGGGCAGCTTCACGTCTTGTTCTTCCTTTCTGAGGGCAGCTTCACGCTCTCTGATTCAGCTTCACTTCTTGAGGGCAGCTTCACGCTCTTGTTCTTCCTTTCTGAGGGCAGCTTCACGCTCTTGTTCTTCCTTTCTGAGGCAGCTTCACGCTCTCTGATTGCAGCTGCTTCCTTTTGTTGCTCCCGCTCGATCTTAGCAAGTTCTAACTTAAGTTTTATTGCTGTCAAGTCATGTTTATCTGAAATAGTGTATTGGTCATGAGTATCAGAATCTATCTTCCCTTCATCCAAAAGATGATCTACAATTAGATTATTTACGGTATATTTGTTGGCGCCAGGGGGAACTTCCAATTGATACTCGTGTGCAAGAGTTATCAATTCGACCCTTCTTGCATGACGTAAGTTCCCTATTTCACCTTCTGGATTTGCTTTGAAAGCTTGTAAGCGGAACATTGTGAAAATATAGCAGAATAAAGGAGACACGAATATACAGTGAGAATATGGTGAATGTCAGAAACAGGAAACGTGGCAACTGATACCTATCCTGTGGGGAATTATTAATAATTAAAGTTAATTCAAGATGGTAAATGAATAAGGTCGCAGGAAATCTTGTACCTGGTACTCACTGTGGGAGGATAAAGGCAAGAAAATCCTACTAATTAGTGGAAACTGAGTTTAAAAGACAAGTGAAACACTAAATGGCTTCAAAATAAATGAGGTAGTCCAAAAAATGTAGTCATACCTTGCCAAGTCACTATAGAACATAAGCAATGGTACCCACTGAAATTGAATATGGTATTTACAGAATTAGCGAACTTTGTGCTCAAAAGAAAGAACGCCAATTCCCTACCTTGGGTAAATACCATCAGTCTGACCGACGAGTAGGGGTGCGAGTGTCAACTGGTGACGAGAACTATCGGCGAGGTCCCAATTCGCCAATAATAGTTCGTGCTAGAGGATCTAAAGCCCTCTTTTTCCTCCTAGAGTCGGATTGCAGGACTTAGGTGCTATTGACCCGGAGACAGACCACAGTACCAGGGTACCTATGTGATAATCTGTCAAAAATGTGAGAAATATCTGGGGACAAAAGATGTTAAACACGGATAATAACACGGAAGGGAGAGACGACCAATTAAGAGTATGACTGCGGCCTACAGTCACCACGTAATCCAAAGTTGTCTCACACTCACCATATGCTATTCCCGTAATGCACAATATACACAGCACCATAGAAATAAAAAATGATTAATGTAAATAATGAAAGCAAGGGAAATGAAAGCCAAGTACATAGGAATGTACTGAATGTGACTGTAACGTGTTGGAAATGGTGGTCGGCAGTCTTCCAAATAGCAGGTGTCAATGCTGGGCCACATACAGTTAATTTATATAAAAAAAAGGAAAAAAAAAGAGTGACTGCTTGTCTGATAATCTGTGGTAAGGCAAGATACACGAAAACACAAAATATAAAAATACTTTAATGAATCTAGAAAACAAAATAAAATAAAGTCAATTCCTTGGCATGTAAAAGAAATATACATAAAAGATATAATAAATTGAAAAGGGGGAACTGGTTACGTTAACAAAGTAAATGGTGCTGGGAATATATGCGCTAGCTATAAACCTCTTATTTGATCACACGAGGTGGGTCAAATTAGGTGTCCACAGCAGGAGCACGAGATATATTCTGGCTGAGAGAACTGCAAGGGACTCCAACAATGACTGGCGATGAAATGTGATTGGCGTGGAGCGGAGGTGGTGTGTTGGGTAGCGGCCAATGAGAACGCAGGACGGCCGCAAGTCGCTAGTTTGCTGGGAGTAGTAGTTGACAGGTCGCCCAGGTGTGCAGAAGTGGGGGGGAAGGAGGGAGTTGCAGGTGCGTGTGGCTGTCTTGATATATACGTTAAGCCACTATAAAACGTATCTTGCATATTGTTGAGAACGTGATGAAATAAGGAAATAGCAGGCTCAATCTCTGGGAAGAGATTATCGTCACAGTTTCCTTAGTGTAGACTGCAGTGTGGAAACCTCCGCTCCTTTCCATGACTGTTACATCTAGAAAGGGCAGCTTCCCATCCTTCTCCATCTCATAAGTGAAATGCAACACAGAATTCCGCTCAAATGCCTCCTTCAGCTCCTGCAGATGTCTGACATCAGGTACCTGTGTAAAAATGTCGTCAACGTACCTGCAGTATATGGCTGGTTTCAAGTTTATGTCGACTAAGACCTTTCGTTCGATGGTACCCATGTAGAAGTTCGCAAACAGGACACCTAGGGGAGAACCCATGGCGACCCCATCTACTTGCTTATACATGTGCCCATCCGCGCTCAAGAAGGGTGCCTCTTTTGTACAAGCTTGAAGTAGTTTCCTTAGAATGTTTCTGGTATGTCAAGAGGAGTACAGGCCGGATCACGATACACTCTGTCCGCTATCATCCCGATTGTTTCATCCATCAGGTACGTTGGTAAACAGTGATTCTACGTCCAACGAGGCTGTTATCCCTGAGGCCTGTGTTCCCCTCAGTAAGCCAACAAATTCCTTTGGAGACTTCAGGCTGAAGGTGCAAGGGACATAAGGAGTCAGCAAGCCGTTGAGTCGCTTCGCCAGTCTGTACGTGGGTTCATAAATTCATAAAAATAATTTTGGAGAATTGATTTTTCAGTTACCATCAACAGTGAAAAGAATATAAGAAACATTGTGAAAATTCGTGTTAGAATTATTAATCTTACTTTTTCGGTCATATTTAATAATAAATAAAAATGTAATATTCGTTTGTTCATAATCGCTAATCTCCGAAAGTTTCTTCACTGACCACTTTGAAATTTTCACACAACGTTCCGTTCGCATCCGGCCAGATGTTTATACACATACTATATAGATTTCATGTCTGTGACGGATAAAAAACATGCTTTTTCTGAAAAACTGTGTTCTTCATGTGTTTTTCCATGTGAAGGAAATCTTTGAAACCTCTTTACCGATTGTTTTAAATTAATAATTTTAACATAACGTTGTTTCAAAGAGGCGCGTCTTTTCATACCTACTATATAGATGCCACACCTGTGACAGGCAAAAACATGCGTTTTTGAAAAACAGTGCCATC
>WNGS01073027.1:0-12834 GCA_020271785.1 Procambarus virginalis
GTCTGCTTCCACCCTGTTGCAAATACACTTGTATTCAGTGTGAATTGGGGCACCAAGGCAGAGGGCCACTGCTACATGAAGGGATTCTGGATCTAGGCGCGTGCCCATTGCTGACATGGGTACTGCCAGGAGGAGTCTCCTGCGGGATTCACGCACTGCTCTGAGGCGGGCTTTCTCCTTGTCTGATGTTGCGGCGCTGAGCATGGCATCAGCTACTTTTCCACTAGAGGGTGGTCCCAGCCGGACTTTTGTGTTGTTTTGTTGGCTCTATAATGGTTGCTGGGGCTGCCAGAACATTCCACTGATTTGAACATTTCAGTGAAAGATGGATCGTGTATTCCTGCTGAATCTCTCAGGGTTGCAGGTAAGATATCTCTGACGAGGTCGTGCGATGCGTGGGAGAAGGAAAGGAAGGCTGGTAGAGCAATTTTGGGAGGCTGTGCGGATACCAAGGCCGCCAAGTCTTACAGGAAGGGTTGCTTGCTCCCACGAGTCGTCCAATGGCAGGTTCAGGACTTTCACCAGCATGGACCTCAGAAGGGTGTCATACACATTTAACTTAGGGCTGCTGTAGATGGAGAACATCTCAGAAAGTAGTCAACTTAGGGAGAGACAGGCATCTTGTGAGGAGAAAGAGAGCATCATGGGCATCAATCTTGTCAATCCTGTCCAGCATATATATATATATATATATATATATATATATATATATATTATATATATAATATATATATATATAATATATGTCGTACCTAGTAGCCAGAACGCACTTCTCAGCCTACTATGCAAGCCCGATTTGCTTAATAAGCCAAGTTTCATGAATAATTGTTTTTCGACTAACTAACCTACCTAACCTAACCTAACTTTTCAGCTACCTAACCTAACCTAACTATAAAGATAGGTTAGGTTAGGTAGGGCTGGTTAGGTTCGGTCATATATCTACGCTAATTTTAGCTCCAATAAAAAAAATTGACCTCATACATAATGAAATGGGTAGGTTATCATTTCATAAGAAAAAAATTTGAGAAAATATATTAATTCAGGAAAACTTGGCTTATTAGGCAAATCGGGCCTTGCATAGTAGGCTGAGAAGTGCGTTCTGGCTACTAGGTACGAAATATATATATATATATATTATATATAATTATATATATAATATATATATATATATATATATATATATATATATATATAATATATATATTATTATATATATATATATATATTATATATATATATATATATATAATATCACTAAGAACTCTTTGACCCGACCAGGATTCGAACCCATGCCGTTCCAGGATCACCCCTAAACGTCACAGTACCGTGACCACCGCACCAATGATCGTCAAAGAGTTCTTAGTGATATGGCTTGCGCGTCATGCAGCTTTCTCATATATATATATATATATATATATATAATATATATATATATATATGTATAATATATATATATATAATAGATATATAATATATATATATAATATATTATATATATATATATAATATATATATTTATATATATATATATATATATATATATATATATATTATAGTATATATACTATATATTATATATAATATATATATATTATATATTATAATATATAATATATATAGAATATATATATTAATAATATATATATATATATATATAATATATTATATATATATATATATATATAGATATATATATAAGATATATATATAAACACACGCACGCACACACACACACACAGTAGTTTCAAAGCGTATATTGACAAAGAGTGCTGGAAGACGGGACACCACAGCGTAAACTCTCATCCTGTAACTACACTTAGGTAATACACTTAGGTAATTACACACACACACACACACCACACACACACACCACTCAGTTTCTATGATCGGGCAACAGAGATTTTACAGGAAAGAGATGGTTGGGTTGACTGCATCTATCTGGACCTAAAAAGGCTTTCGACACAGTTCCCCATAAGAGGTTGTTCTGGAAACTGGAACATATGGAGGGGTGACAGGTAAGCTACTAACATGGATGAAAAATTCCTAACTGACAGAAAAATGAGGGCGGTAATCAGAGGCAAGGTATCGGATTGGAGGAATGTCACGAGTGGAGTACCACAGGGTTCAGTTCTTGCACCGGTAATGTTCATTGTCTACATAAACGATCTACCAGAGGGATTACAGAATTACATGAACATGTTTGCTGATGATGCTAAGATAATAGGGAAGATAAGAAACCTAGATGATTGTCATGCCCTTCAAGAAGACCTGGACAAAATAAGTATATGGAGCAATACTTGGCAAATGGAATTTAATGTGAATAAATGCCATGTTATGGAATGTGGAATTGGAGAACATAGACCCCACACAACCTATAAATTATGTGAGAAACCTTTAAAGAATTCTGACAAAGAAAGGGATCTAGGGGTGGTTCTAGATAGAAAACTGTCACCTGAGGATCACATTAAGAACATTGTGCGAGGAGCCTATGCTACACTTTCTAACCTAAGAATTGCTTCTAAATACATGGATGGCGAAATACTAAAGAAATTGTTCACGACTTTTATTAGACCAAAACTGGAATATGCAGCGGTTGTGTGGTGCCCATATCTTATGAAGCACAGCAACAAACTGGAAAAGGTGCAAAGACACGCTACTAAGTGGCTCCCAGAACTGAAGGGCAAGAGCTATGAGGAGAGGTTAGAGGCATTAAATATGCAAAAACTAGAAGATAGAAGAAAAAGAGGCGATATGATCACTACGTACAAAATAGTAACAGGAATTGATAAAATCGACAGGGAAGATTTCCTGAGACCTGGAACTTCAAGAACAAGAGGTCATAGATTTAAACTAGCTAAACACAGATGCCGAAGAAACGTAAGAAAATTCACCTTCGCAATAGAGTGGTAGACGGTTGGAACAAGTTAAGTGAGAAGGTGGTGGAGGCCAAGACCGTCAGTAGTTTCAAAGCGTTATATGACAAAGAGTGCTGGGAAGACGGGACACCACGAGCGTAGCTCTCATCCTGTAACTACACTTAGGTAATTACACACATTAGGGGCACACACACTAGGGGACACAGGTGGAAACTGAGTGCCCAAATGAGCCACAGAGATATTAGAAAGAACTTTTTTTAGTGTCAGAGTGGTTGACAAATGGAATGCATTAGGAAGCGATGTGGTGGAGGCTGACTCCATACACAGTTTCAAGTGTAGATATGATAGAGCCCAATAGGCTCAGGAAACTGTACACCTGTTGATTGACGGTTGAGAGGCGGGACCAAGGAGCCAGAGCTCAACCCCCGCAAGCACAACTAGGTGAGTACAACTAGGTGAGTACATACCTTTATGGCCTGTGGTTCCCAGGGAATGAGCCACCATATATTCGGAGTATCTGGTGCTGGTGTCCGGACACTGGCATCTCGGTGGCACGAATGCTATTGGGGACCTAATTGCACTGAAATGTAGGGAAGGGGGTTATTATATAGACCAGTGTTTCTTAACCAGAACTCTGCAAAACCCAAAGATAACTAAGGGTTCATAGTCAAGATATACTGATAAATGGGCTAATGCTAATACCTGTAATATGCAAAGGTATTGTTGAATTATTTTTGTGTTTATTTTTCTCCTTTAACCAGTACCAAGGGCAAAGACAAATTGTCTCCTTTCAGTTGACAATGATATATCTCTATGTTTAGATAAACTACTGTATATATGACCTAGAATTATTTCAAGGGTGCGAAGGTTGAGAAATACTAATATATTCCAAAATATACATAGTTAAAGAACAGCACTTTATAGTTGGATACTTACAGATACAACTGTGATGTCATTTTATAGATAAATTTCTCTTGCACTGCATACCATCATTGTTTCCATGAATGAATTTGATGTTAGTGTTCAAATGCTGGTGACTTTTCAGTAAGAGTATCCTAGGCTACATATTAATGTTTCTAGTTTTTAATGGAGATGATGAAGATGGAGAATTATTAACCATACACTTGTTGAGGGATGTTGTCATGAGTTCCTACTTTAATAAATCAACTTGTCATCAGTGAAACTGTTTCTTATTTGTAATATACAAGATAAATATAGATGCAATATATTCATATGAAATGATTTGTGATGTTATTAGTACTTGTCTTACTTTATTTGCCTTGTTTCATGTCTACATAACTACCATATTTGTATCGTTTGATTATTCTAAGCATTTCCATACCTCTCGTCCAAATCACAGTTTGACATCCGGCTTGACATCATCTGCGTTTTGTTCCAAGTTTTTTTTTATACTACATGTGTGTTCACATGCTTTTCAGAAGCAGCTATTGGCCACATATGCCAGTTAACCAGCAATGTTGTAAGAAGTAATTGAACTGGAGAATTTGTGTATTATTTTCAATGTTCATATTCATCAGTTTTATTTGATTTTATTGTATGTGTGTGAAACTAGGCAATTTGTTAGCCTGCCTTTAGGGTAAGATTTCAGGCATTGAATACAGTTTTTCAGTTTTATACTGGCTGCTTTGTTATGTGGTTTTATTAGCCACTAGTATAGTTGTTAAGTGCTGTGATAATGTTTTCATTCATTGTCAATATAGACTGAGTAGGTAGCAATATTACATTTAAGCAGCAATAACCTGAGAGTTGTGCGTCTTGTTACAAAACGCTCTGTACTGATCTCTGATTGCATTAGTCTGTTGGAAAATAGTTTTGTATAAAATAAGCAAATTAAATTTTTCATAAACTAATAAATCATATAAGTATATATTATGGTTGCAGTACACGTGTACTTCTTCATACATTATGGTTGCGGTACACGTGTACTTCCTCATACATTATGGTTGTGGTACACATGTACTACTTCATACTTTATGGCTGCAGTACACGTGTACTTCATACATTATGGTTGCAGTACACATGTACTACTTCATACATTATGGTTGCGGTACACATGTACTACTTCATACATTATGGTTGCGCGGTACACATGTACTACTTCATACATTATGGTTGTGGTACACATGTACTTCTTCATATTTTATGGTTGCAGTACACGTGTACTTCTTCATATTATATGGTTGCAGTACATGTGTACTGTTCATACATTATGGTTGTGGTACACATGTACTTCTTCGTATTTTATGGTTGCAGTACACGTGTACTGTTCATACATTATGGTTGCAGTACACGTGTACTGTTCATACATTATGGTTGCAGTACACGTGTACTGTTCATACATTATGGTTGCAGTACACGTGTACTGTTCATACATTATGGTTGCAGTACACGTGTACTGTTCATACATTATGGTTGCAGTACACTTGTACTGTTCATACATTATGGTTGCAGTACGTAGGTACTGTTCATACATTATGGTTGCAGTACACGTGTACTGTTCATACATTATGGTTGCAGTACACGTGTACTGTTCATACATTATGGTTGCAGTACACTTGTACTGTTCATACATTATGGTTGCAGTACGTAGGTACTGTTCATACATTATGGTTGCAGTACACGTGTACTGTTCATACATTATGGTTGCAGTACACGTGTACTGTTCATACATTATGGTTGCAGTACACTTGTACTGTTCATACATTATGGTTGCAGTACGTAGGTACTGTTCATACATTATGGTTGCAGTACACGTGTACTGTTCATACATTATGGTTGCAGTACACTTGTACTGTTCATACATTATGGTTGCAGTACGTAGGTACTGTTCATACATTATGGTTGCAGTACACGTGTACTGTTCATACATTATGGTTGCAGTACACGTGTACTGTTCATACATTATGGTTGCAGTACACGTGTACTGTTCATACATTATGGTTGCAGTACACGTGTACTGTTCATACATTATGGTTGCAGTACACGTGTACTGTTCATACATTATGGTTGCAGTACACGTGTACTGTTCATACATTATGGTTGCAGTACGTAGGTACTGTTCATACATTATGGTTGCAGTACACGTGTACTGTTCATACATTATGGTTGCAGTACACGTGTACTGTTCATACATTATGGTTGCAGTACGTGTACTGTTCATACATTATGGTTGCAGTACGTAGGTACTGTTCATACATTATGGTTGCAGTACACGTGTACTGTTCATACATTATGGTTGCAGTACACGGTACTGTTCATACATTATGGTTGCAGTACGTAGGGTACTGTTCATACATCGTCAAATAAAGCCCCCAGTATAGTCATGCAGTCTTGGTAACATTTTAATTCTCAACATAGTGTAGTCAAACAGTGATTATTTAATCTTTGGTAAGTAATAGTGTACAGCAAGACCTTTTTTTATGTTGATTTGTTACCTTTTTTGTGCTAAAATGAACATTGAGAATTTCTCATAGAAAATGGTCCAGTACTGCAATAAAATTGTATCTTCTGTAAAAATGCAAATATGTATAACCTCTGTGGCAATTTTAATTTAAACTGCATAAATACAGTATAATAAATTATATGTTGTTTTATGGTTAAAAAAAAAACAATTAATTTTTATTTTCTTGCTTCAGATTATGTATATAGCTTTTAAATAATCATGGCAAAATGCCATTAATCAGTACTGCTCATCCATATGGCACCTGAACTTACCAACCCTTGGTCGCCTGCATGAAGTCTTGTCATTTGTACTGCGTCTGTGATGCATCCATGCAGTCCTCATTTTGCCGGCAGAGTTTTCAGATCCTCTAATGTTGTCCTGGGCCTATCACTTCACAAGAAGATAATTTTGGTAAGCCTGACATATTTCTTCCTAGCAAGATGCTCTCTGCATTGTAGCTTAATTGCTTTGATAATGATTTCTACTGGTGTTAAATTACCTGTAGTGTTGTATTGTTCTTGAGTCCTTTTTATGAGTAGTATATTAGACTTAATGTTTAAGACAGTATAGTCAATAAAAAGAATTCAATTCTCATAAAATTGCAATGTATTACAAAAAATATTATTTTCCATCAATGTTGCAGTTTGTACTGGGGAATAATTTCAGAGTAATGATAGTTTTCCCATGCAATTTTCTAAGTGGCTTGAATTTCTCGTGGATGCAAGAGTCCCGAGCCGTTGAGCCAGCTAGAATGTCACATGTAACTGTTCTTTCAAATAGTGGTCAGGACTGGATTTAGGTCTTGTACCACTATAGGATGGTCAGCTCTTGTGCTGCCTCATGCTACAGTCTTCCCGGCTTGGTGCCTTCTTTTGATAATTATTTACTATTGCACCTCTTGCTACCTCTCACCTGCTCCATTCACTCACTTTTTGCTAACATAACCACATTTGTTAGAATGGTAGAATGATAAAGCTTCCATACACCATTGCGTTCAAGGTATTACCTCACACGGTCTTTCCAGATTGGTGCTACCCTTTGATAATTACTTAAGGTATTCCCATGGTGTATTACCAGTGCCCAAATATACCTGCCATGTGCTTACTAATATTTATGCCATGATCTAATTTGGATACAAGGCTTGCTAGTACATGATAGAGCAGGTACCAACTTAAACACTTCATTGTTTATTAATGACTTCATTGTAACCAACAACGTGTAAAAGGGGGGGTGGGGGCTGGCAGGTGCCAAGAATCAAAACACACACAATCATATTTCTGTCAAGCCTTAGTTAGGGCCCTAGCCGAGGTCCTACTAGTACTGTGCCACCTCTCATGGTCATTGTAGGATAGTGAGGAGGAGGAGGAGGAAGGAAAAATAGGAGTAGACAATAGGAGGGAAAGATGACCTCTACCTCCATCAACCATCCCTCTCTTCCTCCCATAATTTTAACTTAAGTTTAAAGGATTATATAGAGGAAGATTATGAAAGAAAACATAAATAATACTTCCAAGTTTATTGACTGATAAACCAAAGTCATTGTATCTGCAATCATCAGTTGCATGTGTTCAGGAGAACCAATTTTTGTGTATAATGTGGATAAATATGAAGTTGTCTGTGTCAATTCTTCTGGGATAACTATTTTCTTGAGGGAAATGTTAACAAATCTTTCCATAGCACATGCCAAGAAATGTACATGCTAGTTTAGTATTGTATGAAATAAGCAGATATCTTTCTTGTAGCAAGCAAAGTTGAACACCTGAGAGTGCATTAATAATGTATTTATAAGCCGACCCATTCACAGGTCTAGATTCACTACCAGAGATTGAGCGAGACAAAAATATCTCTCTTTGGCAAAATACTTGTGAACCAATTGCATTTTTACAGGTCATTAGGGTTGGGGCATTGTGATAAAAGAATGTGTTATACTTTAACCACTGAACTGCGCAACACGCCTGCAGGTGCTCGACAGGGGGGTGCGCAACGCGCCTCCAGGATCTTATATTTTTAACTGATGATTCAAAACTTCCGTGGCTAAATGGGCTTCACATCAGCTTCCTCAGGGCTCTTGTAAACCAGCCCGTCCTCCAAACAAAGATCCAAAAGTGATTCCATGCACCCGCCAAACCCCCTGTTTATGAATGAAAAGCGGTTTACACACGACTCACAACTGCTGACGTTCGAACATATCCGGAACAAGTACTTCACTGACGAATTTTGTTCGAACCACAACGCTGTAAATGCTTCACCCACGTACTACAAATACAAATAATCGCCAGCAGAACCTAAACACCTGACCTAACCTAACCTATGCCTATTTATACACAATATGCTAATATATTATAATATTAATTTATATTTGAGAAAATTCCCGTTTTGAATGAACAGCATGTTAAAATTTATGAATACGTCTGTGGGGTTGACCGCTGAATGTAATGGACTTGAGTCGAGGATGGGTTGTGTAAACAGACACCATTTAAAAAAAAAAATCGTGGGCAACATTCCCAGGTGCGAGAGCCTCAGTACTGAGTGAGCAACCAAGGCTTGCATACGCAGCATGAGCTCACAGCACTGCTGTTCAGCTTGTGACCACAGCATCGCCTAATAATGTCAAAATATATATATATATAACTGGTATTATTTAGCCATGATAGTATTACAGAAGAGCCTGAGTGGGATAATAATTGTGTACAATGTTCAAATATCAGTGAATCAATGCTGTTCACGATGTTCACAGCACTAGCCACAGCATTATTTCATCCATCTAGGAATCTTTAAACGACTTCTTATGTTCCTTTACAAAATAAACTTGTGGTCAATTATTCACTTACAGGATTTAGTGACCAGGATTGTGATAAAAGCAGGATTGTGCTTATAATTAGCACTGCATAGTATTATGGGAGGAGGAAGTTTGGTGAGGGAGGGAGGGAATCGAAATAGCGTTATTGTGTGTGGCAGCCACTCTGTTTTGCTCACCATACTAGCTTAATGGTTCGCTATGGTGAACACACATGTACATGGGTATATACAATGTGTGTATATAGTGTAATAATAGCAACAGAAGTATGTTGGGAGGAGCCATTTTGGTGAAGAAGGTGGCATCGTACTCGTAGCGTCGTCTGCTGTGTGATTTCTCATGCAGTGTATGGTGGCCACTGCTGTTTGGACATTATACCAGCTTACTTGCATAGTTATGGTGAATAAAACAATGTAGATATGTATACATAACGTGTGTAAATAGTGTAATGAAAAACAATAACAGTATGGTGGGAGGAGGAATGTTGGCGAGTAAGAGTAAGCTAGGTGTTGGAGGAGTGAGGGAGGGCTGGCTGGGTGTGGCAGCTCACACTCGTGGAGTTCTGACTGTGTTAATGGTGAATGTATATAGTGTGTAAATATGTTGTAAATATACATAAATGAATATGAAACATTGTGTTATATCTCAAATTTGTCCACATATATTGCTCATATATCCAATGTCTTGGGACAATACGGATGTTCTTCTGCCATAAAATTGTGTTCGTGTTCATTATATATAGGATTGGCAAGAAAAAACAAAACAAAAATGTATTTGGAAATGTACACAAAAAATTAACAAAAATATTTGTGGCATCTCGCGCATGTTGAAGCAGGCAGGCGACCACCAAATCATGACGTCACTCGCCAATTTCCGGACCCCACTGCGGCCAAAGTAAGTACAATTTTGATTTTTTTTTTTTTTACATAGGTAATCGGGAAAGGGTATTTAACATTTTCAAAAACAAAAAGAATTTTTCATGAGAATTTATTTCCTGCGCACAGGGGATGTTGTATTGGAAGGCGAGCAGTACAGTGGTTAATGCTATGTGATTGTGACATTAAAAAGTTACTTTATTTATCAATCATGTATAACACTGCATGAACACCAGCATGTAATTGCTATCATTTTTGTGTTGGCAATGTCTCGCCACCCCCCCCCCCTACCTTAAAAAGTACTTATACAATATTAGCTAACTTTACAAATTTCATATACAGTACTGTATAACTGGGCAAGAGACATTTAAAGTTTGTGGCTTCATCTTATTAATTTTAAATCTTTTTTTCTCATCCATTAATTAACTAGATGTACAATTTAAAATGCTGATATAAATTGATTAAAATACACCCATTAAAAGCAAAGAATACTTGAAATATTACTGTACTTGCAAAAATAAGTTAACAGCACAGTACATGGAATATCAAAGCATGAACTCTGCTAAAAAAAGTATATATTCTAGCCAATAATACTGGTAGATAAATCACATTTTGCAAAGCATTACAGCTCTACAATAATTTTAGCAAAGCAACACCTCAAAAATATAGTCCTTTCCTTTGATAAAAGAAAATACTAGACTCGCACTCTGTCACGACTTAGGGTCCAGGACGGATCAAACCACTTCATTTCGTCACACGTGCACAAGCTGGGTTACTTGTGTCGGTGGTATTATATGTGACATTACCTACAAATATAGTAGTATCTCATTAATAACCATCTTCTAGACTTCAATTCCGTTATTTGTGGCCTTTCCTTCCTTCCTTAACCTCTCCTCGTCCTTCATGTTGGGTTTCTCTGTTCTTGTGTGCCACACGTATACCTAGAAGTATTTGAACAATGTCTAATAGTGAAGAGTGGGAGTAAACAAGTTAATAAAAGTGACAAACACAATAAATATAAACTATATATATCAAGATTAAAAGTGTATTTAAAGTTGTAATGTACTGTAATTATCAAAAAAGAAGGCACCAAACCGGGATGCTATGTAGCACCATCAAAGTGCGAAATAATCAGAGGGCGCTAAATATTACTAAGAAAGCCAAACGAGAACAAAAAACGCATAAGGCGAACGATATCAAAAGTATCCGATTCACCTAGAATTCTATCGAGGAACAAGTGACCGCGCGGGGGACGGTCGGAAAGCAAGACCACGCTCGTCCTGGAAGGCAGGACATTCAACAAGGATATGCATAACCGTAAGAGGGACAACGCAATTCGGACAACAAGGAGCAGGGCGGCGCTCCATTAAGTGACGTGGGTTAAGCGAGTATGGCCACCCGCAGCCGTGCTAAAGCAGTTTCCCCACCGCCGATTACGGTGGTAGGGAAGGCCACGGGGACACACTACGTTTGAGAGTACGCAGTTGTTACCAACCCCAGAGGACCAACAACTCTGCAACGGGCAAGGATAGAGGAAGAATAACCCGGATAAAAGTCAGAATAAGGAAGACCCTTACGGGAGATGGACAAGAACGGATGGCATCCTTAGCGGCAGCATCTGCACGCTCATTCAAAGAAACCCCAATATGGCTGGGAACCCAGCAAACACTACCGATTTAAACTTGCTAGAAATAAGAAACAGCATTGCGAATCTCGATGACCACTGGGTGGACAGGATTAAAGGACCCAAGAGCCATTAGGGCACTACGAGAGTCACGACAACCACAAAGGAGAATGAGAATGAGAAAGCAAGAGACGGAGAGCATAGGATAGCATAAAGTTCCGCCGTAAAGACGCTAGCCTCCGAAGGGGAGGCGACACATATAAGTACGGTCAGGAGAAAAACAACAGAGTACCCACACCGTCCGCAGACTTAGACCCATCGGTAAAGATGGAATAGAGCGGGAGGTGCGAAGAAAAGTGCTCAAGGAAGAGGCTTTTCAGAACTGAAGAGGGTAAAGGCTTTAGTAATACAAGTCAAGGACGTACAAAACTGGGAAGGGGGATCTCTCCACGGAGGCAGGGAAGGAAGGAACAATACGAGGAGAAAAATAGAAACACGACAGAAAGAGAATCCTGCAAGCGAGATAACCGGACAGAGAGCGGGAGACAATGAAGAGGAAAGGAGCTACAGGAGGAGAAAAAGTCAAAGCACGAGAGGCGAGAGGAAGGATGCTGTAAGGACCGCGCAAGATAGCGAAGACAGTAGCGGTCACGGCGGTCCTGGAGAGAGAGAAAGCCAGTGTCAACATACAAACTGAGGGCGGGAGTCGAACGAAAGCACCAGAGCTGAGACGCAACCCAGTATGGTGCAAAGCATCAAGACGGCGAAGAGTAGAAGGAGAAGCAGAAGAGTAAGCAGGGCAACCCATAATCGAGTTTAGACAGGACGAGAGAGGAGTGCAAATATAGGAGCGTGCGTCTATGCTCCCCAAGAAGTATGGGACAAAACCTTAAGGAGGTTAAGGCCTTAGAGCACTCAACTCGGAGGCACAGAGATATGGGCGACCAAGAAAAACGAGTGTCAAAGACTAACCCCAAGAGCTTTGCGGAATCCCTGTACACAATGGGATGACCATAAAGCGACAAAGAGGGACGAAGAACAACATGCTTCCGAGTAAAGGTCATAGCACAAGTCTTAGATGCAGAGAACTTGAAGCCATGATTGGTGGCCAACGACGACACGGCATCAATCGCAAGTTGAAGCCGCCGTTGAGGAGAGGCGAATCATCACCCTGACAGCAAAGGGTAAGATCATCAACA
>WNGS01073034.1:0-11545 GCA_020271785.1 Procambarus virginalis
CCAAGTTCTGTTGTAAACAGAGAAATAATATCTGTATATCCGTCTGTCAACGGCTTCCTTGACAGCTGTGTACCTATTCTCAATACAAAATTTATGCTCGGTGTGAAGTGAAGCAGGCTCCCATTTATATTATGTGGAGCGGCAATCTCAAGCAAGGGGATAAAACATGGACACTTAACCATTTTGTTCCATTAATGTCCTTGCCTCCACTGGGTCACATATCCATAAACAGTACCCAAAGCACTATGACATCCGCATCTCTGAGTTTGTGTCGATCACTATTAATTATCTGTACCACCCATGTACACATCAACTCCAATCGGAAAGGATTTTACTCATTTTGTGTCCAAAATACATATGACTTTAAGGAGACACACCATTTAAAGAAGCTTTTTAAATAAGCAATTATCAAAGAAGACACCATGCCGGGAAGGCTATGTAGAACCATCAAATAAAGGTATTATTGAAACTTGTAGGAAAACGTTAAATCCTAAATATATCTCTATTCCTATACTTGAAATATTGTATACTTTGCTCTCTCCATCGTACTTCTGCACCTGCTGGCAGGTGGTGCGGTGCGATGTGCAGGTGGTGTTCATTACTAGGTGAGCTGGCAGGTGGTGTTCACTGCTAGATGACCTGCTGTTCACCTAGCAGTAATTAGGTACCTGGGAGCTAGTTCATTGTTGTGGGGATGTATATCCTGAGGCCCTGTATACAATGTTCACAACAGAACAATGTATAATCATTTCATGGTATACAGCACATTGAGAAGGAATGAAGGTTAGATCGAAAAATTTTGTTTATAACACGCTTACACATTTATTGGGTCTTTCCTTCATCTTCATTCAAGCACAAGGGTATTACAGTAATATTTTATTTTTTATGCACAATATTTTTATTAATCTTATTAGTTTAAGTTTTTATTATTATTAGTATTATTGTTAACAAGATGAGTGAGGGGGGGTTTAGTTAGTTTAGTTCATTTATTATGCACCCCATACCCATCCCGTGGGCGGTAGTGGAAAGGGTTACAGAGGCACATAATGGGCTCAGGGACTGAACCCCACAATTCATTTAGCTAAGCAAGTTACAATCTTGATGAGCTAGTTACAAAATTCAGTATAAGTCGTCACATCAACAATAGGTTCGAGATCGACCTCAAGTACAGGTTCTAAATTAAGCAACTGACATATGTGGAGAGCTAGTGTCACAATTTATATGTTTGTCCTGCACACCGCCCTCCATCCAGTGGGCAGCGGTGGATAGGTTACAATCACTCAGTTACTACCTACAGTTAGAAAACTGGGGATATTTGGCTAAAATTTCTGGTAGCAGATCATTTTGAATGAAATATTTACACATCGCTGGAACATTGGTTATAGAATTGTCTCTAAATTCACGTATCTTTTCGCACTCCATCACATAGTGACGGAGGGTGTGGGAATAATTTTGTTGACACAGTTTACATTTGGTCAGGTCTACATCAGCAGATAATGAGAATTCCCAGAGATACTTGTAACCGAGTCTAAGCCGAGCAGTAGTAACATCTAGAAGGGGGGGGGGTGGTAATGGTTTACATGTCCACATTCCAATGCCCGCTCCCCAGGGCTGGGGGTGCGGGGGTGCACAATAAACTACCCACCTCCGGCGGCAGCTTGTCGAAGGCGGAAGTGGAGCCTAGGCCGTTTGTCATGATAATTAGTGATGGCTCTTATTTTGATTATGAGTCCGTAATCCAGTTAAGCCTTTATTCTTAATTTATATTACAATGCTGGTAAAATACGCTTCTTGATGATGAGTATAAAGTACAAATGAACTTATGGTGTACCCTATACTCACAGGATGAGGATAGGGTACACAATGAACTACCACTCACACGTTGTACTCACCTAGTTGTGTTTGCGGGGGTTGAGCTCTGGCTCTTAGGTCCCGTCTCTCAACTGTCAATCAACTGGTGTACAGATTCGTGAACCTATTGGGCTCTATCATATCTACATTTGAAACTGTGTATGGAGTCAGCCTCCACCACAACACTACTTAATGCATTTAATTTGTTAACTACCCTGACACTGAAAAAATTCTTTCTAACGTCTCTGTGGCTCATCTGGGTACTAAGTTTTCACCTGTGTCCCCTTGTTCGTGTTCCACCCGTGCTAAAGAGTTTGTCTTTGTCCACCTTCTCAATTACCCTGAGAATTTTGTAGGTGGTTATCATGTCTCCCCTTACTCTTCTGTTTTCCAGGGTTGTGAGGTTCAGCTCCCTTAGCCTTTCCTCGTAGCTCATTCCTCTCAGTTCCGGGACCAGTCTGGTGGCATACCTCTGAATCTTCTCTAACTTCGTCTTGTGTTTAACTAGGTATGGACTCCAGGCTGGAGCTGCATACTCCAGGATTGGTCTTACATAAGTGGTGTACAGGGTCCTGAACGATTCCTTACACACGTTTCTAAAGGCAGTTCTTATATTGGCCAGTCTAGCATATGCTGCTGATGATATCCTTTTGATGCGGGCCTCTGGGGACAGGTTCGGTGTGATATCGACCTCCAGATCTTTCTCTCTATTTAACTCTTGCAGGATTTCACCTCCCAGATGGTACCTTATGTTCAGCCTTCTGCTCCCTTCACCTAATTTCATTACTTTACACTTTCCTGAGTTGAACTTTAGCAGCCATTTTCTAGACCATTCCTCCAGCTTGTCCTGTAGTCTCTGTCTATCTTCATCTGTTTTGATTCTTCTCATAATTGTTGCATCATCAGCAAACATTGAGAGGAATGAGTCTATACCCTCTGGAAGGTCGTTTACATATACTAGAAACAGGATGGGTCCGAGTACAGAGCCGTGTGGAACCCTGCTGGTGACATCTCGCTACTCGGATCCCTTCCCCTTCACTGTTACTCGCTGTTTCCTATTACTTAGATACTATCCCTTATCCACTGGAGCACCTTACCTTTTACTCCTGCCTGTTGCTCCAACTTTTGTAACAGCCTTTTGTGAGGTACTGTGTCAAAGGCTTTCTGACAGTCCAAGAAAATGCAGTCTGCCCACCCTTCTCTTCCCTGCCTAATTTGTGTTGCATAGTCATAGAATTCTATTAGGCCTGTGAGGCACGATTTACTATCTCTGAACCCATGCTGGTGGAGAGTTACAAAGCTGTTTCCCTCCACATGCTCTACGAGCCTTTTCCTCGCAATCTTCTCCATTACCTTCCGTGGTATACAAGTTAGGGAAACTGGCCTGTAGTTCAGTGCCTCTTGCCTGTCACCCTTTTTGTAAATTGGGACTACATTAGCTGTCTTTCCGGAAGGTCTCCCGTTTCCAGTGACATGATATGGGTATGGGTTGCACAAGAAACTATCGCGCAGAGGATGAGTATGGAGAGCAAAGTAAACAAAGATTCACACGATGAGAAAAGGTTGCACAATGTCCTATGACTTACAGGATGAGTATGAGGTGCACAATAAACTACAGGTCACAGGATAAGTATGGGTTGCACAATAATTTACAGGTCACAGGATGGGTATGGGGTGCACAAACAACTGGTAACAGGATGAGTATGGGTTGCACAATAAATTACAGGTCACAGGATGAGTATGGGTTGCACAAACTACTGGCAACAGGATGAGTATGGGTTCACGTAATGCGACTGTTCACCAAGCAGTAAGTAGGTACTCAGGAGTTAGTCAGCTTGTTGTGGGGTTGCATCCTAGGCGGGGTCAGTAATTCGACCTTAAGGATGACCTTGATAAAAGCCTATCGTGTATGAATATACTGTGGTTTCCTGTCCCCAACACAGTGAATTGTTATAGTTATAATATTATGGTTTATAATTAAGTTCTTATAAGAGCGATCCTGTGTCATAATTAACATACGTGTATCTTTACCTCAACATTTTATAAGTTAATTTATGTCTGCATATGATGATGATCATATACAATTAAGGTAGCATTGCAACTTTATAGGAAATTGTTAAATCCAAAATATATCATGGTTCTTATACTTGAGATTGTGTTACAATAAACGTTTGAAAACAAAGTTTGTATCTGTATTTAAAATATAAAACATTTTGTGTTTATCAACGCATCTCTCCGAATTACAATTTTTTTCTGAATTGTGAAGCCTGTATTGGCCGCCTGGCAGGACACTGATGCAATGGAAGTTTTCATGTGTCCGGACACCGGCGATGGTGTGGTATTGGCTATATATTTAACCATATCTTGGGTTTCATTTAAGATATATTTACCTTGAAATGTAGTCACATTATCGTTTAGATCTGTGTTTATGCTGACATATAGACCTTTAATGTTACTTTGCATATATGCAAATGAATTACACAATTGATTCACTTGTTTGCAGGCCTTCGCATTCCCTGAGATAGCCATCACGTAACTATAAAAGGCATATATCTTCACTTTCACTTCAGTTATATTTATGCTAAAGTATTAACATACAGCTTATATGTCTGTCTTTGTTATGACAGAAAACTTCGTTTATTACAGTATCTAGATTAAATTAACATTGGTCTTTGAAAGGTCATAGTTCCCATCGATAGGGAGAGCGTCGGCCAAGAAACCTTGTTTAAAATATGAATATCTTTCCTGTCTAATAAGATATAATCTTTGTGATGGATTCACAAGAATTATTTGATCTCTGCCTTTCTGATAACTTATAAAAATATAAGTTTTATTTGTGAATCTCTATTAATTAAATAATATATCAGAGAGCGTGTTGGGTTCGGTGTTCTATGAACGAAAACGACATGGGTAGTTTAAGTAGCGAACGCATACAAACGAATAACGATAGTATCTATATAACAAAATCATTGTCCTGTGGTGTTGATTTAACTTCCAGACACAATTTTTAAAAATAAATATTAAATGTTTTGTGGCTGTTTATGAAAGATATTATTACAAATAGCCATTCTACTTTACCCATTCTACTTGTAAATTTGCGACAATTTGAGCAAAGAAGTGCGACGACTGGATCACTGTGTACAGGAGGCTGATATGGTAGCAAACACTCTCCAGGCGACCATATATCTTGGATAAGTCGCTCCACAATTTTGTCGCTTGGACCGTCGACTTCCTATGGCGTCACCTGCTACATATTTACTTCGAATTTCGATATGAAATTACATTATTTCAGAGTGAAAATAGGTTTGATCGTGTTCTACGTGCAGCACCAACATTACAGTCAGTAAATATATCATATTTCTTCATTACTTACGTAATACTAGGAGGATTTGGGTTTGGGTAGATTTGGGTAGATTTGGGTAATTCTACGGACCGCACAGCATTACTCCTCCCTCCATGGAGCACAGCGCTAAGTATCATCACAATCCTCTTATTATCAGACCCATGGTCAGTTTTATCACAGTCAGGGGTCTTCTGTAATAATATTATCGCTACATAATAGCATGAACAAGTATATTATGGCATTTTTAGGCAATGCTGTGGTCACAAGCTGAACAGCAGTGCTGTGAGCTCATGCTGCGTGCGTCAGGATTGGTAGCTTACTCGATACTGAGGCCCCTAACACCCGGGAGTTTGGCCCACGATTTTTTTTTAAAATGGCGTCTGTTTACAAGAGCCCTGATGAAGGTGTGGTGAACCCCGTGTATCCGCGAGCCGTTTAAATCTTGCGTAGTACTCCAACGCATCATATGATGCGATGCGCAATTTACTGCAAGTCGGTCAAAGCATCATATGATGCGATGCACAATTGAAGGGTTAAAGACTCGCCAATATGGCTGGGAACCCAACAAAACTCAACCGACTTAAACTTACTGTGAACAAGAAACAGCCCATGCTGGATCTCGACAACTACTGGATGAACCGGATTAAAGGACCCGAGAGCCATGAGGGCATTATGAGAGACAACAACAACCACAAAGGAAGACTGACAATGAGAAAGCAGGAGACGAAGAGCATAGAGAATAGCATAAAGCTCCGCTGTAAAGATGCTAGTCTCCGGAGGTAAGCGACACATATAAGTGCGATATGCGATATATATTACACCTAGGTAAATACACACACAGCCAGCACCAGTGTTGGCAGTGAGACGTGGGTCAGTGAGGTCTGTGAATTAACGCGAATAGTCTGGGACACTGGTGTGATATAGAGGCTAGATCATAGTATTTGGCCTCATGCAGTGTGCAGCAAGCAGGGAGCAAGTACCAAAGTGAACTCGTAAATGATAGATCCGATACAATAAAGAAACCATTTGGAGTGACAACACCGGCATTTACATTGCTGTACGAAGGGAGGGGCAACCCGCCATATGACTTACCTAGAGTGCTTGCAGGAGGCTGACTGGTGGTGGTAAGTGCCTCTCTCTCTCTTAACCCCTAAACCGCGCAAATCATATATATATGATATCAGTGACAAAACCGAAATCGCGCACATCATATACATATGATTTCGTGTCTAGCACTATAATTTAAACACCCCGCCTGGGATAGGGGCAGCTATAGTACAGCCACAACCGATAGTTGCCAGATACCACCTAGAAAAAGAATCCAGGCCAACATTCTTGGGTGTTAAGAGTGTCAGTATTGAGCAAGCCACCAAGGCTGGCGCATACAGCATGAGCTCACAGCACCGCTGTTCAGCTTGTGACCACAGCATCGCCTACAAATGCCATAATATATATGATACTGCTATTATTTAGCAGTGATAGTATTATTGAAGCCCCCTGACTGTGATAAAACTGACCAGGATTCTGATAATAGCAGGATTGTGGTGATATTTAGCGCTGTGCTCCATGGAGGGAGGAGTAAGGCTGTGGAGGGAGGGTTGTGACGTCATCTTCTGACTGTGTGGCCACCATTTATTGACTGCACTCACCATACCAGCTTAGTGGTTCGCTATGGTGAACACAAATGTAGATACTTATATATAACGTGTGTATAGTGTGAGATAACAGCGAGAGGAGTAGGTTGGGAGCCGCCATTTTGGTGAGGGAGGAGCGTCGTCTGCACAACTTGGCATGTTGATTACTGATGGCCACTATGGTCTTTGGGCACCATACCATCTTATTTGTACAGGTATGGTGAATAAAACAGGTAGATACTTATATATAATGTGTGTATATAGCGTAATAACACCACAAACAATATTGTTGGAGGAGAAATATTAGTACGTCTGGCCTTGAGGGCGGTCTCCGATCAGCTGACTGTGTGAGTAGCTATGTCTTTGTGCCTTTGCAGGCGATGAGTCACAATAACGTGGCTAAAGTAATTTGACCAGACCACACACTAGAAGGTGAAGGGACAACGACGTTTCGGTCCGTCCTGGACCATTCTCAAGTCGATTGTGCCTTTACTCACCATACAAGCTTAGATGTACAGTTATGGTGAACAAAACATGTAAATACGTATATATAACATCTGTGTATAGTGAATAAATGCAAAAACAATATTGTGGGAGGAGAATGAGGGCGAGTGAGGTGGTGTTGAGGGAGGGAGTGGCAGTGAGTGGCTCACTGGTGTTTGGCGGTCACTCCTCATAGCTTTTTGACTCACAAGACCAACTTAGTAGTTCGTTATGGTGAACAAAACATGCAGATACTTACATATAACCTGTGTATATAGTGTAACAACAGCAAAACTATTTTTTATTGTTTTATGAACATAATAATTGAATCACTAATATGCACACCATAATTTTGAGTACAGCAATGGTTCACACATTTTATTATATAAATATACCACAATTCACTGTATGGAAAAATATTACTGCAAAAAAACTAAGAAAAAATCAGACATTGAAATAATTAGGTAATAATATATTTGTGGCAACTGCCGTCTGACAGCTCGGGCGGAGTAGACCTCGTCTGGCGAAGGCTCTGCCAACGCCCCTTTTTGCCACACTTCCCTACCCTATTGTGGCTAAAATATGCCACCTAGGATTTTTTTTATATTTTTTCCGTGATCAGGGAACAAAAATGAACACTTCTATAAGACGAAAGAATTTTTTGGATTTTTTTTTCTGTTACGCCTGTGGGTGTGAATTCCATTTGGGCCCCTAGCGGTTTGAGGGTTAAAGTCTTCAACAGTGTGCAAGGTTTGTATATCATATCATAGTCACTAACTCATTTCATTCAATAATATAATACTTATTAGGAGTCAGGAGGCAAGGACCTCAATTGTGAGCTCCCTTGGGAACTGGATAGGCCGCTAATCCCCCTAGATCACCACCCTCCCTGCACCCCAGCTGTAAACTGAAGACAACGCCCCTCACCCAAATATACACCTACCCACTCACTAGCAATGCACGCACACACACAAGGGGATAGACAGGAGGCACTGAACTACTGGCCAGTGTCCCTAACCTGCATACCATGCAAGCTGATGGAGAAGATTGTGCAAAGAAAGCTAGTGGAACATCTGGAGCGAAAGAACTTTGTAACACAGCATCAACATGGGTTCAGGGATGGCAAGTCCTGCCTCACAGGGCTAATTGAATTCTACGACCAGGCAAGAAAGAGAGGGGTGGGCAGACTGCATATTTTTGGATTGCCAGAAAGCCTTTGATACAGTACCACATAAGAGGCTAATGAAAAAGCTGGAGATGCAGGCTGGAGTGAAAGGGAAGGTACTCCGTTGGATAAGGGAGTACTTAAGCAACAGAAAACAACGAGTCACTGTGAGGGGTGAGGTCTCGGCTTGGTGTGATGTCACGAGTGGAGTCCCGCAGGGGTCAGTCCTTGGTCCTATACTGTTTCTGATATATGTAAATGATCTCCCAGAGGTTATAGACTTGTTTCTCTCAATGTTTGCTGATGATGTAAACATTATGAGGAGGATTGAAACAGAAGATGATAGTAGGAGGCTACAGGATGACCTAGACAGACTGAATGAATGGTCCAACAAATATCTTACCTTATCTTTGGGAGCTAACTACCCAAAGATAAGGAAAAAACAGGGACTTACCCGGGCGGCGGGACGACCTCACTCCTCAACGCGAAGGCGAGACAACTGGCTGCAACCGCCGACCCAAAGCAACGCAGGCCCGACGAGGCCCAGGAACATTCACCAGGTAGCGAGCGGCCAGGACCCTGTTTGATCTCCAAAAACCCCGGGCCCGAATGTCCACCAAAGACATGTTGCCAAAGACAGCCGCCAAAGCAGCAAATTTACAAACGTCGTAGGCCCGGGGAAAAACCGCAGGCTGGCTACACTTAATCACCCTGCGGACAACCTGAGAGACCCGAGCCCGGGAACAGGGAAGAAGGGAAACCGGATCAACCCAGAGCGCATCCCCGGTAACAGAAGCCGTGGCGTGCAAATATTGGCGGAGAGTCGCAACCAGACACAACACATGATGCACCCCCGGCCTGACCAACCAAGCATCAACAACCCAAGGCCCCCTCCGGAACGCAGCCATCTCATTCTTCGCCAGAAAAGAGGGAGACGGCTGCAAACGAACAAAATGACCACCAGGACCGAAAGAGCAGAAACCCCGGCGCTGGAGGAGAGCATGAAGCTCGCCAACCCGACCCCCCGAGGTCAATGCCAACAGGAAAAGAGCCTTGGAAAAACAATCCCGAACGGAAGGGGCCACCACAAACCTGGGCAGAGAGAGAAACGAGAGCACGCGGTCCAAAGACCAAGACGCCTCAGGATGTGCATGAGCAGGCCGGAGGTGAAACAACGCCCGAGATAACTTGTGAAATGGGGCGGAAGTAACATCAACCCCGAAAGCAAGCTGAAGCGGCTCCGCCAACGCCACACGATACGAAGCGACAGTATTCGGCATAAGATGACGGTCCTGAAACAACCAAGAAAGAAAGGACAGAACAACCCTATCAGAGACCGAAGAACACCGACGCAGTGATAGGAAAAACTGGAAGGACCGCCAGGAAACCTCATACTGCCGCTGAGACAAAGCACGCAGGTGGGAGACCAACAACGAAGCCACCTGCGCACCATACAACGAATGATAAACCCGAGTCAAAAACACCAGACGCGAAGACTCGAGGAGAAGATAGAACCAGCCTCGTACAGGGCCGGACCGATCTGCTGAAAGAGGCGGAGCCGCGGGAAGACCCTCGGGTACGGACACCGAGCAAGCAGCACCTGAAACCAAGGCTGGGCCGGCCACCAAGGGGCCAGAAGGACAACACGACCCTGGTAAGTCTCCAAGCGAGTCAGGACCTGGAGCAACAGCGGAACCGGGGGAAGAGGTACAGGTAACCCCACCTCGCCCAGTCCAGCCTGAAGGCGTCGACCCCAAAGGCTTCGCAGTCGGGAAAGGGCGCCACATAAACCGGGAGACGCCTCGACCACGCTGACGCGAAGAAATCCATGTCCAGAGTCCCGAACATCCGGCACAACCAAAGGAAGGAGTCGGCATCGACCGTCCACTCCGAGGACAGGGGACAGAGCCGAGACAGGCCGTCCGCCAGGACGTTGGACAAACCCCCCCCCGGACATGAACCACCAGGAGAGCCAAACCCCGAGAACTCAATAGACGAGTCACCGAAGTGACCAGCCCAAAGAGCCAAGGATCGCATCGAACCCGCTCGGTTCAAACAATGAACCACGGGGAGCAGTCCGAATGGAGCCGGATCGTCGATCCGTGAGCGACTCGAATCCTCGGAGCGACATCCACACTGCTGCGAACTCCCGCACTGTGCTGTGAGCCCAACGGAAGGACGGAACCCACCGCCCCTGGCCGGCCTGGTGAGCACTGGTCACAAAACTCCAGCCAAGAGACGACGCGTCCGTGTACACATCGAGCGAGGGCTCGGGAAGGCGCCAAGGCACCGAACCCCGAAAAACCCGAAGAGGAAGCGGCGAGCAGCAACCGACGCAAAGCCCCCGGAGGTCGAACCCAACGATCGCGAGAGAGCGGAAGGCCGGCCCCGAAGGAACCAGAACAGCCGACGAAGCCACACCCGACCCGGCGGGTAGACCATCATGGCAAAGTTCAGGCTCCTGCACAAACTCTCGAGCAACTGCCTTGTGACCTGGGAACTCCTCAGAAACGGGCGAAGGCGTGACCGCAGGCGCAAGAGAGCCGCCGGAGGAAGAGACAAGGAAGCAGCACGAGCGCCCAAACCAGACCCAGCCAAGACCGAACCTGAGAGGGAACCAGATGGGACTTCCTCCAGTTCACCAAGAACCCGAACCCGGCGAGCTGGGAAAGAACCAAATCCCTGGCGAGCAGACACGTGGACGGCTGGGAGCCCAAACCAGCCAGTCGTCGAGATAGGCCAGCACCCGAACACCTAGCAGACGCAGGCGGGCCACCACGACCCGAGTGGGCGTGTGAAAACGCGTGGCGCCAGATTCAACCCGAAGGGAAGACAACGAAAGCGGTAACCTTGACGCCCCACAACAAAACCGAGCCAGTCCCTGAACTCCGGATGAACCGGGACGTGCCAATACGCGTCCTGAGATCCAGGGACACCATCCAAGCGCCCTTCTCCAAGAGAAGACGACCTGGGACAGCGTAGTCATCCGAAAGGAGGGGCACAACCCACGGGTTCAGACGGGACAAGTCCAGAATGAACCGGAGGTCCGCGCAGTCCCGTTTCGGAACC
>WNGS01073035.1:0-18012 GCA_020271785.1 Procambarus virginalis
AACGTAATGTCAACATTGAAAAGATTCCCAGTGAGAAAATGCGAGAATTCCGATGAACGAACCAAGGTGGAAAGAAATTATTGAACTTTAGGGGGAGGAAAATATCCGTCAAAGAAATGTAATTTAGCAATTCATGATTTTGAAATGAAGGATGGGGTCTTATATTATGTAAAGGGACAGAAGGATCGTGCAGTATTTCAGCTGGTTACCCCAGAGGTGTTGAAGAAGTCGGCGTTGAAACTCGCGCATGCGTCTAAGATTGCAGGTTATCCGGGGATTTTTAAAACTCACATGAAAGCCAAGTCACTCTTTTTCTTCCCCAGTATGTTAACAGAGGTCATTAACTTCGTCAAGTCCTGTGCTCATTGTCAAAGGAGGAAAGGTACCCTTAAGGTACAAGCTCCATTGCAAGAATTCCCAGAAATTTTGGAACCTCTAGATCGGGTGGGGGCTGATCTGATTGATCTGCATCACAGTCATTCAGGAAAACGTTATGTATTGGTGTTGGTAGACCACCTTTCCAGGTACACCACACTGATTGCATTGCCTCAGAAAGATTCACGAACTGTTGCAAAGGCGTTCTTAGATAGGTTTGTCACTGTATTCGGTCCCCCTAAAGTATTGGTTTCTGACCGAGGTCAGGAATTTAATGGGAATATTTTTAGAGAAGTATGTAAAATTGTAGAAACCACTTCAGCATTCACTACAGCTTATCACCCTCAGGCTAACGGTATAACAGAACGGACGAATCGATCAGTTAAAGATATGCTTGCAATTCTTGCAGAGCATGATGTCAATTCGTGGGACGAACACCTCCCCTATGTCCAGTTTGCTCTGAACACTGCCATCCTTCAGTCCATTAACACCCAACCCCTTTTGTTGTTCACAGGTCATTCATGTAATTTCCCATCAGGTCTGCTTAACAGACATAATATTGCCTATGGGGAAGACTACCCATCAGAAGTTTTAAATAAGATGAAAAATGCATGGAGAATTGCAGCTAGGGCTTCCAAGACAGCACGAGACCGCTATGCTCAGCATTATGACAAAAAGGTACGACCTCTTGAATTGAAAGTCGGGAGTCTTGTGTTGAGAGTTAATGAAGCGGCTCCCGCCAATCAGAGTAGGAAACTTGCACCTAGATGGCGGGGCCCTTACCGAGTAATTGAAAGAAAAGGTCTGGTTAATTTTGTTATTAATGGTATTTTTGAAGACCAAGTTGAGAGAACGATTCATATTAATAAATTAAAACCTTATCACACGAGGGAGGAACTAGAGCTGCCTTCAGCAAGTCTAATTCCTGACCTGTCTATTGATCCAAGTGCTGAGTCAGATGATGAGGATGACCTCCTGTCAAATCTCATCAGTTGTCAAGTTCAATCTTGTCACCCTATGGTAACAAGGTCGCGAGCTGTACAGTAAGTGTTTAATGATCTTCCCTAGTCAGCTTTAGTAGAAGTTCACATAATATTCCTGTAGAGGCAATGGTGTGTATTTACTGATGTGCATGACTCAGGTAGCATACTTGCCTTACTCTGGGGTTTCCAACTTCCTATTCCTCAGAGTAATATCCATGCTTCCACCATTTGTTGTTGACTGTCTTTCTCAGGTCTGACGGTACACCAGTTCCAGCCTCCCAGTCACACGTGAACCAAGGATCGAGATCAGCAGGTCTGGGGGTGACCCACCTGGCTGATAAGATCGGGGTCTCAGGCATGTTACATAAAGTCCTCCCCCATGTACCCGGTAACTCGTCAATTGGTTATCCGGAAGGGGTGACTGGCGTACAGTCACCCAGCCGACACCTCACGTCACTAACGAGGTTGTCCCAGTCCAGCCATGCTGTCTTCATGGAGCAGAGTCAGTCACCATCACAGTCGGGGGCTAGCTGTTTCAAGGTCACCTACCAAGCCCACCAGCCGCGTAGTCAAGACTGTGGAAAAACCCGAAGTGGAAGACGAGTGGTCTACGAAGAAGAACGCTAATTGCAACGACTGTCAGGCGAAGAGTCACAATAACGTGGCTGAAGTATGTTGACCAGACCACACACTAGAAGTTGAAGGGACGACGACGTTTCGGTCCGTCCTGGACCATTCTCAAGTCGCATTCACAAGCGACTTGAGAATGGTCCAGGACGGACCGAAACGTCGTCGTCCCTTCAACTTCTAGTGTGTGGTCTGGTCAACAACGACTGTCAGCTCTCAAAACCTGCGGTTGCGTCGTCTGTGGAAACGAAGAGGCAACAAGGCGGTCCCGGGTATGAACAGCACTACCCCTACAGAGTGCTGCTGATTCGCCAGAGGAGATACAACCCTGTACCTCGGCCCAAGCTCAGCTGCACGAGGGGTTGCGCGGAAAGGTGTACCGGCCCAGTAGTACCGGGATAACAAGTAAACGCCGGAAGATGACGTCGCCCAGGAGCTGAGGCAGGGCCTACCTGTCCTGTCACCATGCCATCCTCTTCAACGCCCCTCGAACCCCACTACAAACGCGAGACATCTTGACACGTCGAAGCTGTGCTCTACTGTGGCAGCCATGGTTAACAACAATCCATCATGACTGTTTGGAAGCGATAAGAAGAGGTGAACCCGGGTTCCGGTTAGCGGGGTCCACCTGAGCTGACAACCGCCAGCTGTCAGCTGTCACTCAAGTCAGGTGCGGGTTGTACCCCCTGTACTGTCCGTAGTTGGCCGAGGCCGGAAATGGAACTTCCAGATGACCAGGATCTTCAAGCAACATGAGGTAGTCGGCGGAATCTACAGCAACGAGATGTCACCAGGACCGAACGATAGAACTTCTATATAGAAAAGTTTAATACAAAATGAATTATAAGTCCCCCTGTACTGTCCGTAGTTGGCCGAGGCCGGAAATGGAACTTCCAGATGACCAGGATCTTCAAGCAACATGAGGTAGTCGGCGGAATCTACAGCAACGAGATGTCTCCAGGACCGAACGATAGAACTTCTATATAGAAAAGTTTAATACAAAATGAATTATAAGTAATATAGTAAACTGCGTTAACTCGGAAGTTAGTTCAATTTAATTTTCCATCTGTTAGTAACACCAATCTGTACACCTTCGGAAAGCTCTCTGGAACAGTATAAAATGTTGAAAACTAGAACTAGTGAAATAGAGAAATAAATCTAGAAAGTGAACATCTAGAAATTGTTACCAGAAAATTACATTGTCTCTAGAAAAGTTGTTTGAGTGAACTGGTTTGAGAACCATCTAGTAGGATCTCTAGAAACGTTGATCAGTGGGGAACTTATCCTAGATTTTTCTAGATCCTAGATACTGATATTTATATATATATATATATATATATATATATATATATATATATATATATATATATATATATATATATATATATATATATATATATATATATTTTTTTTTTATTTTTTTGTGGATTACTGAACAATAAGGTGTGGTACACAGTCTGAAAAATGTGTTCACACGCTGTTATTGTAGACTTGAGCATGACCTCTGGGATATTAGGAGTTGAGGAACTCATATCCAGTTTGTTGTTGTTGGTTAATAGACATGTCTGTGAACATTGAATTTTTTTTAATAAAAATATTTTTGTGTATTTTCTTTAGGTTTAAGGTTCTGGACATGCTGTGGTAGGCAGTTACCACAGGAGTGGAACACTGGGTTCCTGAGAGGTAGTATTCCTCTATTTTGATAGATTTTTATTACTTTTAATTTTTAATGACATTGATTTTTTTAATATTTTCTATGTGATGTGATGTGTTTGATTTTTGTTCCAGGTGGAATACTGGGATAGCGGAAGGCTATCGGCTGATTTTAGCTAGTTGATTGTTGTTAGGTTTGGATTTTTTTTTTACAATTATTTGGTTCTTATATCAAGTCAGGTATAAGATGTTTTGTCTTCCAAGTAGTTGGAAAGGTACAGGGCTGCATCCAAGTGGACAGCCAGAATTAGAGACGGTCTCTGTCCTTTTGTTTTATGTATTATTGCTGTGTTTGTTTTGTATGTATACATGATGGGGCACACCTTTGGGGGTGCCATTATTTTGTTTTGGAGGACAACATTATTTGTTTTTATTTGTTTTGCCATTATTAGTTAGGATTAGATAATTAATTCTGTTGTTTTGAGGCATTGGGTCATTTATTGTTGAGTTAAATGTTGTTTTTGGAGCAATGATTATGATAGGGCAGGGTTCTGGATAAGAATTTTGTGTCTTAAACTTCTTTACACGCAAATTTCTTAATTTCCGAAGAGGGGGAGTTGTAATGGATTTGTCAGTCCTGAGTCCGACCTCTGGTCATTCTCCCCTCCCTACGGGCAGTTCCCCCTTCTTGCCAGAGTCGCATTACCCTAGGCCCGTGGTCAAGTCACTTGTTCCCCAATCCCTTGTCTCCAATCTTTCCAAATCTTTTGTCTCTCAGTCATTTCCAATCCACTTTTTACAACCCGTTTCCCCTTCCCTCCCCTCCCTTGGGCCATTCCCTATCTTTCGTCACGGGACTGACCAACAAGGCCATTAAACTTGTGAGCTCAAGTTACACGTGGGTGCTCAGCCAGCAGGACCTCAAGAAAGTCGTTGGTGCCTCCACAGTTATTGGAGTTTCTGTCAAGAGAAATTGACCCTTATGGTCAAGTCTGCTCCGGATTGGTTAAAAGGCATGTATGCCTGGGAAGGCGGGGCCCCCTCAGTGTAGTGCCTGCCATGCCATTGGCCCGGTTTCTAGATCACCTAGTTATGTTTAAATCCATTGGCCATAGGATTGGGATAGGCGGAGTTAATTTGGGCCTAGGAGCTAGGGGGTGGAGCCTGTTTCCACTGGTAAGCGTTTTTATAAGACAGAGAAGTTAGTGTGTCTGGGGAGTTCAACTTGGGTACAGGTCAACTGACCTGCAGGCAGCCATTCAACATCATTTGGCAAGCGGCAGTATTGAAGGTAGTGTGCTCCAATGTTTCTTGCATATCAGTATTAAGCACCATTTGCCTCATGTTATTCAGAGTAGGCTATATTTCAATTGTGTTTTAAATATACAGTTTCAATAATAAAATAATGTTAATGTCATTTTGGTGTGTTATCTGTCCCCTTTGATTATTTGACTGTGTTATTCATTCTTGTGATCTTCAGTTGCTGTTTGGAAATTCCCCTGTGTTTCTCCATCTTTTGAATAATAAAGTCGATCGAGAATCTCCCGTTCAGTTCAGTGGGACTAAAGTATTAATCCATTCAAATTCAATCACTTGCTTGTTGAGTTCCCTGATTATCGAGTCCCTCCCTTCCTGGGGACCAATAATTAGACACATTCATTTATGTATGGAAGATGGTGGCAGCGTTTCAAGGTAAGAAAATTAATAACCCTATCCTTGTGGTGTCCTCATTTAATGTTCAGTTTATATTCGTGGCAGTCCAGTGAGGGGTCATACTGGTCTGTAACAGTGTTAAGCTGGGATAGTAAGTGAAGAGAGAAAGAGAATTATACAGTGGTTAGAGGGGCGATCACAGAGTTCAGTGAAATGATACAAAATGTATATTTATGACAAGTTCCCAGTTATTACAATAGGACAGTTATTACAATTTGACCTTTGAGAAAATAGAGGACATGGAACCTTGTGACCTGTGACCGCCAGGTCACTCTGCTATAAAGAGTAGTCCTGGCTCGTGACGTCACTGATGGTGACAAACTCATTCTTCTAATAATTAAAATACTCTTCATATTATCAACAGTAATACTATACAATACAATTTGAATACAATATGAATAAAGGCTAATTTCTCTACATAAGTGAATACTATAGAATGATTCATTATACGAAACTATGAACAAAGACACATTCATTTGAACTATGAAACTATGAACAAAGACACAAAGACACATGAGCATTGAAACGCAGGTCCCTCAAACTGCTCGTAAGGAAAAGGGAGAATCAAAGCGAATTTTGGTTGTGGGAGATTCTCAGGTGAGATATTTAGACAGAACGTTTTGTGCCAGAGAAAGGGGGAACAGATTAAGAGTTTGCTATCCGGGAGCTGGAATTGGTGATATTGTTGGAAACATGAATGATATTATGAAGGGAAATGGGAACAAACCCATTATTTGTTTAAGTGCAGGGGGTAATGATGTTGGGCGAGTTAGGAGTGAGGAACTAATACAAAGATTCAAGACAGCAATAGAATTAGTTAGGAGCAAGGGAGGAATCCCGATCATATGTGGCATTCTTCCAAGAAAGGGAGTGGGAAATGAATGGATGTCGAGGGCACTTGGTGTCAATTGCCGGCTGGAAGGATATTGCAAATCAAATGCAATATCTTTCATAGACAACTGGGAACACTTCTATGGAAGGAATGAAATGTATGCTCGTGATGGGGTGCATCTATCGAGAGCTGGGGTTGTTGCTGTTGCGAACTCGTTGGAAGAAGTGGTTAGAGGTGTTTGTTTGGGTTTAAACTGTTAGTAGATAGAGGTATGGGAATTGATTTGGAGGAAGGATGTAATAAAAGTATGTGTTTGCGGGAGAATGGTATTGGCAAAATGATCAGGGAAAGAGAAGGGCCTCAAAATAACAATTCACTTAGGGTATATTACACTAACAGTAGAAGTCTAAGAAATAAAATTAACGAATTAAATGCTCCTGTCTGCACAGAAAAAAATATATATTATTGCACTTACCGAAACGTGGATGAATGTAGATAATAGAGAACTATTAGCCGAATATCAAATAAATGGATTTAAACTATTTCACACAGATAGATATATTAGACGAGGAGGTGGAGTAGCCATATACGTTAGGGACAATTTGAAATGTAGTCTCAAAGAGGGAATCAAAACTGAGCCACACACAGAAACCATTTGGATAGAATTAAACGAAAAAGCAAATAATATTACAATAGGAGTTATATATAGGCCACCAAATTTAGACAGAATGGAAGCAAAACATCTATGGAATGAAATATCTAGGGCAACTAGATCTAACAGTATTTATGTCATGGGTGACTTTAATTTTAGTGGAATAAACTGGTTGAACAAAACAGGGAATAGTGAAGCAGAAGATTTTCTAGAATTAATTGACGATTGCTTTCTTACGCAACACATTAAGGAACCAACACGGGAAAACAATATTTTAGATTTAGTGTTAACTAACAGGGAAACACAAATTAATGACATCGAAATAGGGAGTGAGCTAGGGAACAGTGATCACAAAGAAATCAGATTTAGCATAGAATGGAATAGACCTGTAGGAGAAAATTCTGTTAAAGTGCCAGATTTTCGAAAAGCTGATTTTAATAGCCTAAGAAATTTTTTGGGTCAAATTGATTGGAAAGTCTTGGGTATGGGGTGTAGGCCGGTCTTGGAGCGAGACATGAACCCAGCGATAGGTGATGTAAATGGGGATTTCGATGTGGATTCAATTTATAACGTATTTAAGAATATTCTAAACAAAGCACAGGAACGTAGTATACCACACAAATTGAATAGATCGATTACTAATGACCCAAAGTGGATAACAAAGAATTTGAAGAACCTTATAGGTAAAAAGAGAGCTTGGTACAAAAGGATTAAAAATGGGGAGGTCACTTTAGAACAGGAATTCGTACAACTGGTTAAAAATGTTAAAAAAGAGATAAGGAAAGCAAAAAGAAACTATGAAGTTCGCATAGCAGGGCAAGCAAAGACAAATCCTAAAGGGTTTTTTCAGTTATATCGAACTAAGACTAGGGAAAGGATAGGTCCATTAAAAACTGAGACAGGTCAAATAACAGATAGTGATGAAGAGATGAGTAGTATTTTTAACAAATATTTTGTATCTGTATTTACTAAAGAGGAACTTAACAATATGCCTTCAGCCGAACAAGTCTATGTGGGTGGGGACGAGGACAGGTTGACGAGTTTAGCAGTTACCAGGGAGGATGTTCTTAAACAAATAGTAAAACTCAAACCAAACAAATCCCCAGGGCCGGATGAAGTGTTTGCCAGGGTGCTGAAAGAATGCAAAGAGGAGCTTTGTGACCCACTGTCAATCATATTTAATAAATCAATAGAGTCAGGCAGAGTGCCAGAGTTTTGGAAAGTTGCTAATGTGATACCAGTTTTTAAGANGTTCACCGTCCAGTAGCGTTCTATCTCGAAGAAATTCGAAAAGTACCAGAGGGCTTATAGTACAGTGGAAAAGAAGCCTTAGCCCTGATCCTGGCACCGAAGCATTTCGACGTCTATGTGGGTGGAGGTGCTAGACCGGTGCAAGTGCTCACCGATCATAACCCTTGATGTTCGTGCACAGGATGAAGAACACGAACCAAAGGCTGACAAGATGGGCCCTACTGTTACAAGAGTACTGGCTAGAAATCAGGCACATTAAAGGAAGGTAGAATGTGGTAACAGATGCCCTCTCCCGGATTTACTAACCGATATGACTCTTATTTTAAGGGGAGGGGTATGTTACGGTGTCCTCTTCTGTCTCTTTCGTTTGCCTGCTTTAAGAGTCATATCAACTCTCCCTACTGATTCTCTGGGGTACAGGGAGTCTGTTGATATATGTGGCGACCAGATCAGCCGCCAGTTAAGGGAGAAAGTTACATTATAAGTTGTAAGTAAGGGAAAATTGGCGCCCTGATATAAAATGAAAGAGTATCCCCTACTGCAGATATGACGTCTTGGAAGGGACGCTAGCCGTGTGTGAATTGGGTGGCTTGGGTCACTGGCGACCAATCAGAGCCCGCCGTGACGTCACCGAGTGCCCTGGGCGGCACCAACGTCAGAGTTGACCTGACTGTGGAGGCGAGAGGACGCACCTCGGTCAGCTCTCAAGGATTTGAGGCTCTACAAGCCTTTCGCAGTGGATTACAGCTAGCTATTCCAGCCCACCTTATATATTGGAGACCCCGCACTTCTGGGAAGCAAAAAGGAACCAAGTTCATTGAGCAAAGGAGTGCCAAACTTGGAAAATATTCGGCGACGATGCTGGGCGGCGACGCTGCATGTTGAGGGCCTGGAAGGTGTGGCGGGCAGGCCTAGCTGTGACCGCATCACATCCACTGAGGGTTTTGGACGGACGACACCGTTCCTAGGACAAGGAGCAAAGCCTTGTAGAAGGGACGAGTGTGTGAACATAGTGATTAGCTCAGTGCCCATTGGTAAACCAGGATTGGGATAGCTGAATCTCAGGGATTGGAACGGCGACGACGCGAAGGCTTCACGATACCTGAGGACCTGTAGAACATTCCCGGATCGACTCAGGAAGCGTGGGAACCTCACACCATCGAGGGACAGGCGTCGTGAGCCAGGAATGTAAAGGTAGATCATTTTCCCTCCCATTACCCCTTGTGTGACTAGGCTAGATAGGCCACGATATTTACTTATGTATGTGGCAGTGTGACATTAATACTTTAGTAGTAGAATATGCTGCAAGGCTGCTTGTGTTCAGGACTGCTGGAGAGGACAGTGTGTGTGGACGGCAGGACAGTGAAGAAGAGGTGCCGACGTGGTGAAGAGGCCCTTCTGTGAGAGTGTGTGACTCCTGTCTTTTCTGCCCAGTTGAAGGAGTGTTGGAGGTCGTGGAAAAAGAGTTGCTGACGAACTCCAGATTTATTATCCTTATTTTCATATTCATGCATGGCTTGTGATTGTATGTGTGATCATGTAATTTGTGTCAGTAAGTTCACACATTTTATTATTGTGTTTAAGTGTGCCTCCATTATAATATTTCTCTATGAGCATACACGAAGGTTATCATAGTACCACCTAGAGAACACCTCGTTCTCTATGGAAGCTCTTATTGCCTGGAGAGTGGTAAAACAGCACAGACTTATATAAAAGTGTACCCTTAGCCATCCAATCAGTATCAGTGCCTGAATGGTGGCAACTAGTAACGTAGTGGGTAGAGAGAGGTAAAGCCACACAGACCTTCATGGGAGAGTACCCTGGGCGGACAGTTCATTAGCAGATCTATGGGAGTAGCAACATTCTGGCAATGAACAGTATAGAGTACACCCACTGAACTGCATCGCTGGGGTGCAGATATAATAACCCAACTGGCGACCTTGTTAAGAAGATAGAGAAGACAGGCGGGAAAGGAGGTCCCGCAACTTTTTTGTCTGGCAGGCAAGACTCAGGGAGGTTATTATTATAAGGTAAGCCTGAGTCTTCCTTCACTCTTCCACGGGTCTAGGCCGGAACTGCTGATAGCAGTTTCCCCGTGGTTGACTGAAGGGCTCCCAGGGTGAATCAGTGGCACCCCTCCCCTTTTTTGAGTTGGGAGCAAAGACCTGCGGAGGTGGGCATTGCTGGTCCTCTCCTGTGGGACCAAGGAGACCCCGGTGAATCCCAGGAGTCGGAGGGGGTTGAGTATTCGGCCTTTTGAGCCCCTTGCAGCTGAGTCCTATCGGAGCCCCGGCCCACCCACCATGACACATGTTACACTCTTTTTAACTTAGCTTTACAAGAAGATGGAAAGAGTGATGTAAACAATTTGAACTGAAGGAAAATATTTGAGAATTAAATGAATTCTTTAAAATTCCAATAATATCGACAAAGTCGTGGGTTCATCCCTCATTAATGATTTACTAACTAACCTTATATATTGTGCGATCAATGAATTTGAAAACGAAAATATGGTCAGAATCGATCTCATGAACAGAATTTTGAATGTATATAAATTGTTTGAACAGTTTCTATCTGCCCTTGAATGTAGTTATCTTTATACACCCAATTCAATCTTTGCCCAACAGATTTACCCTTCTTATCTGTTATGGAAACGCATGAATGAACGCATTTAAAGGTTGTGTAAATATGAACACTGTCGCTAGTTCTAAAATAGATGAAATTCAAAACACATTCAAATTAATTTTACCCAAATTGATAAAAATAATAAGTTACTTTATATAGCTGTTTGTATACAATAGTTACATGAACATTATCAGTGGCAACTTAAACAATTCTCAAGAGGTCTTTAAAAATAACATTGAAGAAATTTATAGAAAAGCTCAGGAAAGTGAAATTAATTATGGGAAAGACTTAAGTTTCAAATATCGAAGCTATACACAGAAAATAATTAATGTTAATTAACCAGCTTGAGTTGATGGAACAACTCATAGATAATATACCAACGGACGATAGTGAAGACGATGAAAGTAGTGATAAATATTTTAAAAATAAGAATATATAAAATTAAAATATAAAGAATTTTGTTCTCATGGTGAGGAAATTTGCATCCACATGAAGAGGACGATATTGTCTACTGTCTACTGGAAAATTCTCATATATATATATATATATATATATATATATATATATATATATATATATATATATATATATATATATAGATATATATATATATATATATATATATTATATATATATATATATATATATATATATATATATATATATATATATATATATATATATATATATATATATATATATATATATATATATATATATATATATATATATATATATATATATATATATATAGGCTCATTGAAATAACAAGGGACCCTAGAGCTGCCAGCTTTCTTTTCCAGCGCCTCAGCGTGGCGATACAGAGGGGAAATGCGCACTGCATCCAGGGTTCCTGCCCGCCATCTGAGGAGCTGGAGGAACTCGACAACCTATGATAACCATCTTTGTAACCTATATGTAACTCCTTTTTTGTAACACAGTTCAAATAAAGCAAATATATATGTGTACATACAAAAGAATGGGGGTGGTAGGAGAAGAAAATATTAGTGTCAGTGAGAAACCACAAGGTCTCCTCTGAATACGTTTTATTTTCTTCTCCGAGGCTATGGGTCCCCACATTGGCACCAGAGGTGGTACCCTCACAAACTTTTTAAAAATATATATATATATATATATATATATATATATATATATATATATATATATATATATATATATATATATATATATATATAACTTGATTTTCATATATATATATATAACTTGTTTTCAGTTGTATCTAGTCCTGGGGACCATTCAGGCTTGTTTGCATATATATATATATATATATATATATATATATATATATATATATATATATATATATATATATATATATATATATATATATATATATATATATGAGAATTTTTTGCTTCTTTTTTGTTTATTAACAGTAACTGATCGTTTTCATATGAAATGACAAAGTAGTCACATTGTATCTTTTCTTTGTTTTCGATAGTCGGTGTTACTGTCCCAAAGATTTCGTTTTCACAGAAACATATTAAGGATAAGAGAGCTGTGTCGCCATAAGAAGGACACTGTTCTAACTTTCTCTGAGGAGGTGGTTCTGCTCTTTTGCTACAATTACTACTAATATTATCATTTATTTTTCCATTTAAACTTTTAGAAAGAATAAAACTATCTACATTTTGTATTTGATGAGGGGGTATATTGAAAGCCCCGAATTCTTTCACCACATCATGTATTGTATAAGGTTTGATAAAGATCAGGCGACTATATTGCTGTTTGATTCTTCCATCATCATTTGTCTCTGTCTCATAACTCTTTCTTTTTCTCCCTAAAGCATTATAAACAGCCTAATTACCTATCAGTATTGCTTTAATATCTGAATATTTAGGGTATTTATTGACAATATATTTGTATGACTTACTAACACCATATTTATTTTCGGATAAAACACAGTCATAATATGTTAGAATATGAGTAAAATATTGACACATGTTCAATAGTGTTAAAACATTTTGGATATATGATCGTTTACCTGCCGACCAGAAAATAGGAATGTTATGTTTGTTTGTGGCTTTCATATAATCTAGTATTTCATATAAAAATGGGCGTGTTTACACTTAAAGAAAACTATTTGAGAAATTCAATTCCAAATGTTGTTGTTCATCGTATACGGCTAATGTATTATCAAAATCAAGAACACGAAGAACAGGTGCTCTCTTTTCTGCATTAAGATATTGTACATATTTAAAAAAACATATCTTGAGAGAACTCTTCGGTATCTAAGTTTTTTTTACTATTAAAATAATTATTACTATTATTATCGTTATTGTTTACTGTTGACAATATATCAGTAGGAGTAGTATTATTACTATTATAAGTAGCAGTTTTTCACTGTCGATGTTAAGTGAAAAATCAATTCTCCAAAATTCATTTTTATTTGAATTTTGGAGAATTGATTTTTCAATTACCATCGACAGTGAAAATGTAACACGGGGGGTTCTGATGTGTCTCGTACCCCCCTCTTTCTCTCTCTACCCGTATTCTTACTTTATTCTCTCTCTAAGGGACCCCAAAACTTTCACTATAAGCCGACCCCACGCCACGTGGTCTTAAGACGATTGACCGACTTAAGATTCTACAACCCGAATGACGTGACATAGGCTTCTAGCAAAACCCTAGGGCCGTCTTTCCGCCGCCACCACCAGACCAGTAACACTGAGCAATGATCGAGGTCTGGATCGATCATGCTAATCAATCAACCTTGGGGCTTGATCCCCACTAGTAACACATAACCTTGGATCTTGAGTGCGGAATTAATTTCAAATCAACAGGAATGATAATTCTGATTCGAGGTTAGACTCGGCGCCCAATTCAACTCGGCCTCGTGAAGACCACGTGACAAGGACAAATTCACATAAATACACAAAAATGGAAATAATGAAAATGCACATTACTAACTAAATGGTTAATTCAAAAGCTAAACAAAATCAAAATAATTGAAGCACTCCCTATCAATGAACACTCCCTGGCTGGCAAAGATTTGACATATCCCTATAAAAACTCCCAGCAACTATACCTTTATAGACCAGCTAGGTGTTCGTGCTGTCTTGAGGCCGATGATGGAAGGCCACCTTGCCCGAGTCGCTCTCCAAACCACACTAATCCTCCCTTGCTCTGCTCCACACAGAAGCCAGAGCAGTGTATTGTTGCTCTAAGTATGTAAATTACTTGCCAGGCTTAAGTTTAACAATTACCCTCTGTTGCACTGAATGATCCAGAATGGTTGAATTATTTTAATGAAGTTAAATTACACAAGCATCTTAAGGAAGAGCTATTCCCGATTACAAAATGGCTATTTTGTAATGGATTTGTCAGTCCTGAGTCCGACCTCTGGTCATTCTCCCCTCCCTAGGGCAGTTCCCCCTTCTTGCCAGAGTCACATTACCCTAGGCCGGTGGTCAAGTCACTTGTTCCCCAATCCCTTGTCTCCAGTCTTTCCAAATCTTTTGTCTTTCAGTCATTTCCAATCCCCTTTTTACAACCCGTTTCCCCTTCCCTCCTCTCTCTTGCCTCCCCTCCCTTGGGCCATTCCCTATCTTTCGTCACGGGACTGACCAACAAGGCCATTAAACTTGTGAGCTCAAGTTACACGTGGGTGCTCAGCCAGCAGGACCTCAAGAAAGTCGTTGGTGCCTCCACAGTTATTGGAGTTTCTGTCAAGAGAAATTGACCCTTATGGTCAAGCCTGCTCCGGATTGGTTAAAAGACATGTATGCCTGGGAAGGCGGGGCCCCTTCAGTGTAGTGCCTGCCATGCCATTGGCCCGGTTTCTAGATCACCTAGTTATGTTTAAATCCATTGGCCATAGAATTGGGATAGGCGGAGTTAATTTGGGCCTAGGAGCTAGGTGGTGGAGCCTGTTTCCACTGGTAAGCGTTTTTTTAAGACATAGAAGTTAGTGTGTCTGGGGAGTTCAACTTGGGTACAGGTCAACTGACCTGCGGGCAGCCATTCAACATCATTTGGCAAGCGGCAGTATTGAAGGTAGTGTGCTCCAATGTTTCTTGCATATCAGTATTAAGCACCATTTGCCTCATGTTATTCAGAGTAGGCTATATTTCAATTGTGTTTTAAATATACAGTTTCAATAATAAAATAATGTTAATGTCATTTTGGTGTGTTATCTGTCCCCTTTGATTATTTGACTGTGTTATTCATTCTTGTGATCTTCAGTTGCTGTTTGGAAATTCCCTTGCGTTTCCCCATCTTTTGAATAATAAAGTCGATCGAGAATCTCCCGTTCAGTTCAGTGGGACTAAAGTATTAATCCATTCAAATTCAATCACTTGCCTGTTGAGTTCCCTGATTATCGAGTCCCTGCCTTCCTGGGGACCAATAATTAGACACATTCATTTATGTATGGAAGATCGTGGCAGCGTTTCAAGGTAAGAAAATTAATAACCCTATCCTTGTGGTGTCCTCATTTAATATTCAGTTTATATTCGTGGCAGTCCAGTGAGGGGTCATACTGGTCTGTAACAGTGTTAAGCTGGGATAGTAAGTGAAGAGAGAAAGAGAATTATACAGTGGTTAGAGGGCGATCACAGAGTTCAGTGAAATGATACAAAATGTATATTTATGACAAGTTCCCAGTTATTACAAAAGGACAGTTATTACAATGGTAGCAGCGGTGTTCCAATAAGTGGTGGGTGTGTTCACAATTTATTGGGGGTCCTGCGCGCCGGACCGTTCGGGTCGTGGTTTGTTTGTTTAGGCGGGCACGCGATTTCGTTGCTCGGAGCCACACGTATGTTAAGTGTTATGATTTAAGTGCGTCATTCGGGAAACTAGTAGAGTTTGGGGTATGTGTTTCGCTCTGAAATCTATGGACAGAAATTAGTTCTCGTTTCTCTGCATAGCTTTCAGGGGTGTACAACCCAGTTATAGGTTGTGCAGCAATCTGTTCGGCAGGTTGTCTGGGAAATTATCAGGGAAGGACGCTTACTGATATATTTCAGAGGTACTAGGAGATGCCTGAGTTCTAGATCTGGACGCGAAGGTAGTGGACGGTGAATAAGTCACCTAGAGCACGTACCGAGTCTTCATCATAGAGGGAGTCATGTTTTGCAGCGAGGCTGACTTCAAACATTCTAGTCTGGAATTGTGTCTTAGGGAGGACGGCTGCTAGTGTGGATGTTTGTCCCAAGGCGGGTAAACGTAGCTACCGGTTGTAGCTCAGCGAGGAACAATCGTAGTTAATCTTCACGAGAGTAGTTTTAAAAGAGTAGTCATAATTAAGTTCCCTGTATATTAAGTTCCCTTTCAGGTTAAGCATCCCTTCGTTAGTTAAGTGTCTCCCTTGGTTAAGTAATTTTCGTATATAAGTGTTATTATTTTCTAAGTATTTGTTTTATATTTTTTTTATATCTGGAATTTGTTTACATATTGTGCAGTATTGATTCTCTGGGAGAATTACTAAGGTGAGTGGTTTACTGTTTTCAAGTGAAGTGAAGTGCAGTGTATTAAAGTGAACTCGTGTGAAACTCAGTGAAATTCGTGGAAAATTTTTGTGACAATATTTTTCAAAGTCGCTTGGAAAATCTCAGTTTTGGGAATAAATTCTAGTTTTTGTGTCTAGCCATACGATCATCGGGTCGTCAGTGTTAATTCCAGTGTGCGATTAAAGGGATCCGAGTTAGAACTGTGGGAGACCAAAAGTAGAGTTTTGGTCATTTAAGCGAATTAGCGTTGGGACTCTGAATTTTCCAAGGGTTTTTACTCAGCGCTCAGTGAGTCAGCGGTCTGTAATTGTTTACACTCAACCAAGTGTCTAAGTGTCGTGCGAGTGATATATTTAGTTCAAGGGATAAGCAAACTACACGTCGGTATTTAATTTATAATTTTGAGAAAATAATTACTAATTTTTAATTAAGGTTCAGCGCGACTCTGTCTAGCTGTGAGTGTCGTGGCTATGTGTTAATTTCTCAGTATTCTACTACGCGAGCGGCGGTTACCCAGTGTATGCTATGTTAACATCGAATACATTCAGTAATGTAAATAAGTGATTTATCATTAATTTTTGTTTAATTAATAAATACTTATAATTATATCTGAGCGCCGTTGTCTGCGTTGGGCGTTAAGAATTAAATAATTGTGAAGATAAACATCGCACCAGTGTTAAATTAACGATAACGTCATCCATTCCTAGCGCGCCTAAGATTTTCAAGAAAATTTTTGGGATATTCAGTTAACGTAAAGGGTGATATTAATTGTGTGCTGGGTAACAAGATTTAGATTATTTTCGATAAATAAAACAGAGTTGAAACTAAATTATTTACATTAAATTCAGGGTAGTTCCTTTCGATAATATCCACGGTATAATTCCAATATATTTTGTTCAAGAATTTGTTAATTATCAATAGATTTATATTGGTCTTGCATTTAGAGACAAGAAATTTTTACTTTAATCTGTTTATCACTGCGTTACCAGTCATCTTCGAGTGTTAAATAAATATAGTAAAATATTTACATTTTATCAAGATTCATTTAGTAATTTCCTGGCATTTAATAATTAACATACCTTTTTTTTATGTGGGTTATAATTGCGCGTATATTTATTCAACCATCGTATACAGTGGTTCTTCACAAGTAAATAAATGCTAGTCGATGCGGTCGTGTATTCTATCTGTTTGCGTAGAATTTTACGAATGAGAGACGAAGTTAATAAGACACGATAATTCCATTCATTGGTAGAGTGTAGTCAGCGACATTCTGCCGCCGTCATCTGTCATCGCCTTGTCAACGGGCGACGGTCCTCGCTGGGGCCCAAGAAATCGTTAGGAGGGTACTGTGATATGTCCTCACATCTTTACCAGTGGCTCCGCGCGGTGTATATTGTGATTACAGCGAGTGTGCGTATGTTGTGATTTTTTTTTAATCTTCATTCGTTGCATAGAACATTGTCTTAAAATTTCAAGTTATATGACGCTAGGTGACAAAGTTACAGATATTGTGTTATTTTGTGGACTTGTATCTTTATTAGCAATTTGTTTGATTTTATATGTCCACTCAGATGTTATCAGAATGGAGGAGGTTCTCAATAGGGCTGCAATCCTCCTCTATTCCCTATCAGTTCTGCCTCAAGTTCCTACACCTTCCCCACTCAGTGCCCACCCACCCTACCCGCCCTTGTTCCCTCCCCCCCACCCTGCTCCACTTCCTTCCACCGTCCTCACTATCCCCACTCAAGGTCACTTCACCCACCACCTTGCTTGTTCAGCCCCTCCCCTCTCAGCATTGTCCCACTCCACCCGTCCACCCTCACACTC
>WNGS01073037.1:0-11240 GCA_020271785.1 Procambarus virginalis
CTCTGGACTGGTCATGCTGGCTGTTGGACATGGCTGCTCGCTGCCCGACGTATGAGTCACAGCTGGTTGATCGGGTATCCTTGGAGGTGCTGATCCGGTTCTCTCTTGCACCACCGTCCCCGCATCTTTATTACGTCAATATTGACTTCTTCGTTCCGTGCATAGGTGCCATACTAAACATAATAGTTTCCCTTAAAAAACTTCGTGGAAAACACCGACCTTACCTGACCTATTAGTAGGTTACAATAAGCATCTTATGGTTTCGTAATTACAATGTTACTTAACCTATTATCGGTATGCCACTGAACTCTGTGAGGGATTGCAAGTTATGCCCCTATGGTACGGTCTGTGGACTTCGGGGCACCTAGCTTGCCTTCGACTTAGTTATGGCCCATATGTTGTGGGGAGTCTGTGGGCCTGCAGGCCGCCCATGCGTCTTCCTGGTGGGCCTCACTTTGGCCGGTCTAGCCTGGCCTCGGGCGGGCTTGGGTGTACATGAGCTCTGGTTCCCCATCCAGCCGGTTTTGAGCGGGGTTCTCCGCCGTCGGTCATCTGGTAGGCGGTTTCCTGGGCCTGCTGGGTTCTGTCGTGTCTCGTGGGCCCTGTCTGGGGTCTATCTGCTCCGTTCTCTGCCTTTGCCGGAGCGAGTTGCTCTTTACCTGTGGCATGTTGCGGTGGTGTATACTCCCCTAGTTGTGCTTGCGGGGGTTGAGCTCTGGCTCTTTGGTCCCGCCTCTCAAACGTCAATCTTATAACAGGTGTTCAGTTTCCTGAGCCTATTGGGCTCTATCATATCTACACTTGAAACTGTGTTTGGAGTCAGCCTCCACCACATCGCCTCCTAATGCATTCCATTTGTCAACCACTCTGACACTAAAAAGTTTTTTTTAATACTCTGTGGCTCATTTGGGCATTCAGTTTCCACCTGCGTCCCCTAGTGCGGTTGCCCCTTGTGTTAAACAGCCTGTCTTTATCGACCAGGTTGTATGTTGCTACTACTGCGCGTGTGCATTAGTACCGTGTTTCGCAGTGGCGTGTCCTTACTCCTGGGGTTTTTATGCTTCTGCTCTTTCGTCCTGCCTCACCCAGTCGTTTTCCTGGCATCTCCTTTGGTCAGTTTTGCCGCACTTGCTGCTATGTTGGGGGACGTGGTCGGTTTCCACCACTTCATTGTTTGTGTGTTCCTTGTTTTCCTCCTCTGCCACAGGGGTGTTCTGCGTGTGTTCTTGGCTTCTTGGGTTTTTTCGGCCTGTGTCTGTGGTGTGCTTCTTTGTCTCGGTCTGTTGCTGTTGCTCGTCCCTCTTGGTTCGGGTACGGTTCTGGCGGCAACCCTTCCGCCTTCTTTGTTTCCTGCTTGCCCTGCCACTTGGTTTTTTGGGGTCTTGCGATGTCTCGCGTCGGACCCGTCATTGTTCTCCTGGCGGGTTTGCTTGCTTTGGGATTTGTCTGTTCGGCAGACGTTCATCTCCTTGTACCACTGAGTTCGGTGGTCGCGCCGAGATCTTCTTGCGGCTCCGCCTTTTCCTGGGCTCGGAGGGGTTGTCGGGCTGCTTCCGTCTGCCTCGTGGTCTCGCCTCGGCTGGTGGTCGGTGTCCCACCTGCGGTTTCTCTTGGCGGCAGTATGGGGTGTTTTGGCGGTCCTTCCTTTCCTGTACCTTCTTAGGTGGTTCCTCTTGTTAGCGTCGGCCTGGTTTTTTGGGGGTTGGGGGCCGTCGTCGTGCCACATACTGTCGCCTCTCTCTTTTTGTGCGGCGCTGGCGGAGCGCTTTGGCTTGCTTTCGGTCTTGCTTCTACACGCTTAGTAAGCTGTCTTGTGCTTCGTTTCCCTCCGGCTGTTCGTGCGCCGCTTGCACCATCCTGGTTTCTGGTCAGCGTGCTCTGTCTTCTCCTCGGTTGGTAGTGCCTCTTCGGTTCCGGTTTGTTTTTCGTCGGCTCTTGACTTTTGGCATTTGCCTCTGGGAGTCGGGTCGCTGAGTTTTCCTGCTCCTTTGATTTTAGCGTTTTGGTTGTTTGGGTGGTGTCCGCCTCCCGGTTCGTCCCTTTGATCTTCCTCTGTGGGTAGTTAGCTCCGGGGAGCCGACGGGGCTCCCCCCAAAAACAGCGTTGAATGTAATGAAACGCCATTTTCTGGGTGAGTCCCGGAGGCTCCCCGACAACCCTCCCTCCCTCCGGTCGGCGGTTTTTTCGCGTGTCTTGACATTCAGCCTCAGAACTGATGGGTGGATAGCCGGCGTGGAGGTCTGGGGCTCCACCTTCCCCTCCCGGGGAGGGGGGAGCTGCGCAGACAGCGGGCGGTGACGTGTGACGTCACACTAGTTTGCTTGTTTTCTGTTTGGGAGTTCTATCCACTAGTTCGGATTTTGGTAGCAATTTTAACCAGAATAGGGGTTTGTTTTGGGGCGCTTACCTTTCTGGGTGCCTGTCCCGGTCGATGGCAGACATAGAATGCTTCCAACCACACGGGGGCTTCTATAGGCCATTGCTCCCCTGCCTCTCTGAGGGGGCCCGGTTCTGGCCGTGGTCCCCGGTAGGCCTAAGAACTCCATACACATGACTGATGCCAAAGTCTGAAATTAGCATATCAGCCTGGGATAGCTCGGGGAGCCTCCGGGACTCACCAGAAAATGGCGTTCCATTACATTCAACGCTGGTTTTTTGGTGGTGTTATGTTCATCCATATGGATCCAAGGTGATGTTTGAGTGACTCGGGTAGGTTTGGTGATTGTGGGGATTAGCATACAGGAGTTCATGCTGTTAAGGAAATAGTCAACTTGAGAGCAATTTTGTTGACCCAGGTCAATATTGAAGTCTCCTTCCAGAATGATGTGGTTTTTGTTGAGATTGTTGTTTTAATAAGATTCCTTAGGTTATCTGAGAAAGAAGCTATGTTAGTATTGGGAAATATCTAGATGACTCCAATAGTCAAGAAGGATTTAAGGGATTTAATTGTAAACTGAGCAAAAGTAATTCACAGTAGTCATCTCTATTACTAATGACACTGTTGCAGATAAATGTATCTTGGTAATATATAGCTGTGCCACCACCTTTTTTATTAGGCCTACTGGTGAATGGCTTTATAACCAGCTAAGTTGTAGAGTGGGTATAGTCTTTATTTAGCCAAGTTTCTGTTAAAATAATGAACGATAAGTTAGTATCTAGTGCTGTGAGTAATGCATTTATATCGTCAAATGTTTACCAGTGATCTAACATTTTGGTTGTAAACTGATAAACAGGTGCTATTTTGGAGTTTGTTTTTTGTCTGGTGTGCTGTGAAATACTTGCAATAATGATGATCAATGTGCTGGTTGGTGTAGATATGAGACAGAAGATTTTGATCAGGATCAATATCAGTGTGCATAGAGATGCAGAGGGATCACGATACAAGATACACAATATAGCAAAACACAAGAATAGAAGCAAATACACATAAAATAGTAACAAATTAGAAGTAAAGTAAAGATCCAATAGATAGCCAGGAAGGACACAGAAGTTAGATAAAAGAAAAAACAAAAAATCAGTAAAGTCTGACAATATAAATGTAAAATAAAAAATAATAAGAAAAATAATAATCATAAAGTAAAATGATCTTAAAGATAATTAGCTTAGTAATGGTTAAAATCCTATAATTAGTATCAATCTAAGAAAACAAAGTGAGCTCAAATAGATAATTCCAAAAAAGTGACATATAAATCTAAGTAAATCTAGAAATTTACTCTAATATAAATCTAAGTGTAAAAATAAACAGGGTGAGAGTATATTCATGTGGAAGATTTTACTATGATACTGAGGTAGATGCTTATATAATGGGGCCTTGACTTACGATGCTAATCCGTTCCCAGAGACGGATCGTAAGTCGAAGCGATTTTTCCCATAAAAAATAAAGGGAATTGAATTAATCCGTTCCCCACCCTCCAAAATATAAACATACAAATACATTTTATACTGAATATAATGTTTTTTTCTAACTACAATACAGTACCTAAGTTTCTCTTACCTTTATGGAGAGCTCTTGATGGCGTATGGAAGATGGTGATGAGGGGGGGAGGAGGAGAGTGTTACCACCCTCGAGACTAAATAAGGTTCTTCTCCCAGCAGTGTACATAAAAGATTTAAAATCGGCCTTTATAATAATAGTCTAGGGGAATAAGATAAAGCACTGCATAAAATGGGGAACAATATATTTATGCTAAGGGGGACAAACATAACAATTAAATGGTACGTATATAAAGCCAGAAATATTTATCAGCATGCAAATTAAAATAAAATCCTTCTCGAGCAATGAGCAATATTAATAGCACTTAAAAAAACTTAATTAAGAGAATACAATATCATCTGACCAGGAAATAAAAACTTTGAATGACTAAATATACAAATCAAGGACTTAACTTAATACATGTCTTCACTCGATCTTAGCCACCACGCTACTGACCCACGCGTCTGTCCACCGGCCAAGCGTCTACTAACAAAACAACTAACTATCCACATAACATTGTGGAATTACTAATAATAAATGGTAATAATAAATAACAAGATATTATTAATCTCAAGAGTACACCATTACATTAGTTTATACAATAGCATTTACAGACAAATAAATAGGAGTTATAAATAAAGGTTAAATCATAAACACTCGCTTGACAATACTTTCCCACGCTACTCACATATCCAACCTGATCAACCCCCACAGAGAAACACATGAGAATTGTAACACGAAAGCCTCATACAAATAATATGCAACTCGAGCACACTAATACATGCTATAATATATATCATATAACATACAAAATCTCACATTATACAACTGGATGCTATAATAATTAAAGAATAAGACAATACAGTAATACAATAATTAAGAGTAATGAGAGGATCTTAACAAGATTCGTAACAGAGAGTTGTTACTGTTTGGAAGGAGAGTCCCCTTCCATTATCACATCAGGCAGTGATGTTTTCTCTGGGGTACTCTCTCTACTATGTTTTGCTTGAACTCCACTAGGACCTGGTTGTGGTTCAGTGCTTGTTTGTCTCGCTACAAATTTGTCAAGAGACATTTCTTTTTCCCTTCGTTTTAACATTTGTCTGTAAAGATGCATCATAGTGTCATTGAATAGGTTAAGGCAACGACCAACTGCAGCTTGATTTGGGTGAGTCGTTTCAGCAAAGGTTTGCAATTCTTCCCATGCTGCACACATTTTCTTAATTGTTGAGGAAGAGACATTCTGTACTCTTGTTTCTGCTCTATGGTCATCCTTACATGGGTTTTCATATGTTGAGTCTTACCACTGACTTTCCTGGGACTCATGGCGTGATATATAATAATTACTTTAACCCTTAAATGGCGCATAGCTATATACCATTTGACACCCACAGGCGCATACAAAAAAAAAAAAAATTATTTTTTCTTCCTAACCTGTTAATTTGTGTTCACTGATCACGGAAAAATAATAAAAAAATCGTAAGTTGAATATATTGGCCGCTATAGGGCAGGGAAGTCTGGCACAAAACAGGCGCTCACTCAGCATGCGTCCCAGGCGGTCTGTTGATCGCCAGCTGTCAGGCCGGAGTTGCCACAAAGAGATAATTGTCTAATTATTTCAATGTCTCTGATTGATTTTTCATAGTTTTTTGCTGTAATATTATTCAATAGTGTGTATTGTGATATATTTATATAATGAAATGAGTGAATCATCGCTGTACTCAAAAATATGGTGTGCTTATTGTTGATTCAATTATGTTCATCAAACAGTGAACAAATACTTTGTCGGTTGTTACACTATATACACAGGTTATATATAAGTATCTGCATGTTTTGTTCACCATAACGAACCACTAAGTTGCTATTATGAATAAAAAAGTAACGAGGAGTGACCGCCGTGTACCAGCCAGCCACTCACGCCCTCCCTCAAGTCATCTGACTCACCCACATTCTCCTTCCACAATACTGTTTTTGCTTTTATTCACTATATACAGACGCTATATATAAGTATCTACATTCGTGTTCACCATAACGAACCACTAAGTTGGTATGCTGAGTGGCAGTGGCAGGCAGTGGCAGCCTGCCACTGGCTGCCACTCCCTCCCTCACCTGACTTGCCACCATTCTCCTCCTACCATACTGTTTTTGCTTTTATATACAGACGTTATATATAAGTATTTACATGTTTTGTTCACCATAACTGTACATCTAAGCCTGTATGTTGAGTAAAGGCACAAAGACGTAGGACCTCACAGTCAGCTGATGGCTGACGCCCTCAAGGCCAGACGCACTAATATTTCTCCTCCAACAATACTGCTTGTGGTGTTATTACGCTATATACACACACATTATATATAAATATCTACCAGTTTTATTCACCATACTTGTACAACTGGTATGGTGCCCAAAGACCATCGTGGTCACCAGTAAACAACACGATAATTCCTGCAGACGACGCTCCTCTCTCACCAAAATGGCGGCTCCCAACCTCCTACTCTTGCTGTTTATACCCTCTATACACACGTTATATATAAGTATCTACATTTGTGTTCACCATAGCGAACCACTAAGCTGGTATGGTGAGTGCAGTCAATAAAAGGTGGCCACACACAGTCAGATAACAACACCACCACCCTCCCTCCCACAGCATTACTCCTCCCTCCATGAAGCACAGCGCTAAATATCATCACAATCCTCTTATTATCAGACCCATGGTCAGTTTTATCACAGTCAGGGGTCTTCTGTAATAATATTATCGCTACATAATAGCTTGAACAAGTATATTATGGCATTTTTAGGCAATGCTGTGGTCACAAGCTGAACAGCAGTGCTGTGAGCTCATGCTGCGTGCGTCAGGCTTGGTAGCTTACTCGATACTGAGGCCCCTAACACCTGTGAGTTTGGCCCACGATTTTTTAAAAAATGGCGTCTGTTTACAAGAGCCCTGATGAAGGTGTGGTGAACCCCGTGTATCCGCGGGCCGTTTAAATCTTGCGTAGTACTCCAACACATCATATGATGCGATGCGCAATTTAATGCAAGTCGGTCAAAGCATCATATGATGCGATGCGCAATTGAAGGGTTAATGTTCAAAATGCAAAAAATCACCACAAAAGCGGAATTTCTTATAGGCGCAATCGTCACTAAGCGGGCAGCTTTAGTAAACTGAGACAAGATTGGCCGCGTGACCGGGAACCACACGCTCAGTCGACCCGAACGTGTACCAACAAATATCGAAAGTCGACGACACCATCGGATGTCGAGTCACATTTTTCGATGAAATTTACATCGTAACTCAAAATTATCGTAAGTAGGGGCAATCGTATGTCGAAGTGCCACTGTATAAAAAATTATACTATTAATTAATTCCAATAAATGATTACTAAGAAACAAATTCCAAGTTACTTTAAATATAACAGGGTAATAAAGAGCCCTAGGTTTAGTGACAAGGGGATTAACTAAGACCAAATAATTAAGGGTAAAAAACAAGCTCTGTCAACAACAAAGATGACAACAAAAAATAAAAATAAAAAGCCTTTGGAAAGGAAAGGCAGAGCTTAAGTACACTTTGGTAGTATGTGAGACTGTTATTGTAGTATGTGAGACTACAAATTATGTTCTGGTTATTCAGCTGTTATCCCACAGTCATCCAGAAAAGAAGTGAGGTGTGCCTCAGTGGTTATGACATAAGTTTTTCCAGAGTCAGTCTGATATCGTCATGACGTTTCACCCGAGCCCCATGTGTCTTGTAGCATCTTAAATGCAAACCCTAATCTGAAACTCTTCCTGGACAGATGGAATAGGACTCATAATCATCACACCAAAAATAAATATCTCTTTGTTATCCCCTGGGTCAAACTTAATCTGTGTAAACACTATGCAAATAAAGGGACCTAGTCTATAGAGCTCACTCCCTAATGAATTGAAAAGCTGTCCAACTTTTGCCTTATTCAGAAATAAAACCAAAAAGTATCTAATTTCATCTTCATAGTGCTCATAGACATAGTTCCTGTCTAGTGCTTTAAACTCGCACTGTATTTAGTGCTACCCAATCCCCCAATATATATGCACCTAAGCCATACAACTTTACCATTGTGATCATTGTTGTCATCTTATGTGTGCTATAAATATGCTTTATTGTGCCTACTAATCTTTGTCAAATTATCAAGCATGCTATCAATGTGCTTTAATATACCTACTAATCTCTTAAATTTTTCTTATAATTTTCCTGTTAACATTTTATAAATTTTGCTAGAATTTACCTACTTAAAAAACATCGACGTCGACGGGACCGACGTCGGTCCCGTCGAGGCATCTGTTATATTTAGGACATGCCCAAAACGCTGTGCATACTAGTGGCTTTACAAGAATGTAAACATATCATGCAATGTACTCTCACAAACCCAATGTACCTTCTTGTATATAAATAAATAAATAAATTTACAAGAAGGTACAGGTGTTGGAGTTTATTAGCCATGTGGCTCTCTAGCTGTCCTTGTAGGACAGGATGACTTGATTGACAGGTTGATGAGAGTTGACTTGATTGACAGGTTGATGAGAGTTGACTTGGTTTTGGAATTATTTTTGTTGCTCGGTGTTGAAATTTCTCCAATGAAGCTGTCTTTTTGAAGATGAGGTCTCCATACCTGGATGCATTAATCCAGGTGGGGGTATACCAGAGATTTATACAACTGAATGACTACCTTCTTTTTCTTAAAGTCAAAGTACATTTGATTATTCATAGGGTTTGGTTAGCGTTTTTTTTTTTTTTCTGGGGGAGCCCCGTCGGCTCCCCGGAGCTATCCAGGCTGAATGGATATGTATAACTTTCTGGCATCAGTCAATGCATGGAGTTCTTGCCTACCACGAGCCAGAACCTGGCCCCCTCTAGAGAGGCACGAGGAGCAATGGCCTGTAGAGACCTCCCTTATTATTGGGAGCATTCTATGTCTGCCATCGACCGGGAAAGGCACCCAGAAAGGTAGGCGCCCCAAAACAAACCCCTATTCTGGTAAACTATTGCGACCGAAGACCGAACAGGCGAACAGAACTCCCCAAACGAAATTTAATCCTCATGACGTCATCATGTCGCCGCGCCTCCATCTGCGCAACCCCCCCCTCCCGGGAGGGGGAAGGGGGGAGCCCCAGACCCCATCGCCGGCGACCCAACCTTCAGTTCTCAGGCTGATGCGATCTGGTGCGGTCGTGCCTCTGGCCCCAGTTTGCGGTTGCAGTTCTGTTCCTGGTGGTTTGAGCTGTCCCTTCCGGTGGTGTGTGGGCCAGGAGTATTATTCTATGGTGTTCGGGCTGCATGCGTCTAGGGCTATCTTCCCTAGGTGCCCTGTGAGTACTGCCCTTGGGGCTTAGGGCTACCTTTCCTGGGTCTCCTTGGGATCTACCTCCACTATGCCGTGTATTGCTCGGTACTTGGCCGCCCTTGGGGTCAGCTGGGGTTTTTCTTGCCCTTGTTTGTCTCTGGGTAGGGGGTAGTTTTCGACGCTGGCAGGGGCGCGGGTACTGCGCGCTAGTTTTCACCAATACACAGCGGCCGGCTCTGTTCCGCCTGGGTACGTTGTCCTCTTGCGGGGTTTTTAGTTTTTTTTTTTTTTTTGCCAGGTGGGGGGTCTGCCTTTTGGTCCCCTTCGCTGTTTTTTGGGGTAGTTCTCCACTTGTATTTTGGTGGTGCTCCCCGCTTGGCCCCCATGAGTGTACACGTCCCGGAGGTTCAGCTTATAGCAGTTTGTTGGTAGTTTTGGGTGCCGGTTAGCAGTACCCTGCCTGGGCTTCCCTTAGCGTGATTATCAAGGCTAAGGGCCCTGGAAAACCCCACGGGGGCTACGTGGTCCGATGGATGTGATCCCTGAGTCCCCTCTCGCGTCCTGCGAGTTTGTCGGTTGCTCTGTCCCCCTGTCTCCGGGGGACACTCACCGGTTCTGCCTCCGCCATGCTGCCTGTTGGGTCGGTGATTGTTTTGACCCTGAGTCGTGCGACGTGTGTTGTCTGTACGTTCTCCAGTTCACCCAGGCTACTGCGCCTGATATGCGGGTGACGGCAGCAGAGGCGTTGCATGCTCGCTTTAGGTTGCTGCAATGTGCTAGGTTGGTCACTGCCCCGGATGCCCCGAGACTGCCCCGTTTTGGTTATAGGGACCCGGACTTGGGGGTGGGTGTCGCTTCGACACTGGTTCCGTCCGCCCCTCCAAGTCCTTCCCCTTCTCCTGCTCGTTCGGTCCCCCCCCCCCCCCCTTGCTGCCGGCTCCTAAACGTCTGAGGGTTTCCGAGCCGGGGCTGGGTTTAGTTGGTTGTGAGACTCGGGCGATCTCGGGGGTTTCCCTTCTGGGTGGGGGCGGAGGCATTCGAGCCTGGTCCTTCTGCCGAAGCTTCTGGGTCTGGCCAGTGGGCCCCCTTTGTTCCTGCTTTCTCGGCTGCCCCCACCTTTTCTTTGGGGGTGGGGGCTCAGGAGGACGGCTCGGCCCCGGACCCTCAGGGTGAGGTTCCTGGGGTTGGGAGGGGTTGGCTTGGGGCCTTGGGCCCGTTGGACCCCGCCTGGGTTTTTTCTTTGCCCTCCGAGCGGGGCTTAGTGTTACAAGGAGAGGGGTTCTCTTTCGCTCCCTCCGAGTACGAGTTGGATTTAGTGTCCACCCCTCCCTGGGTTCGGTTCCGGGTTCCTTCGGGTTCGTCGGTCCCGTCGTTCCTAGGGGTGTGTTTCACCCCCTTTTCCTTACCATTTTCGCTCTTGTGTCACGATGCTGTTCACAAAAACGACGACAACAACTACGAACATAATATAAAATCGATAAAAAGTGTTCAGGTAAGGTACATCCATACAAGGTGTGAAACAAACATTGATGGATTTCTATATTGACCTAGTACATAGTGCCTAAACCGCTTCGTATTGTTGTCCCTGCAAGTTCCTTGGGCAGGGGTGCTTGTCATGGTTCTAGTTGATTCACGAGTCTCTTCGTACCTTCCAATGTTATTGGCACGTCTGTTGATATTCAATGTGGTTTCCATCGGGTCTTTTGTCGGCCTTGTTGGTTCCCTTCCATCATCTGTTTTCTTTTCACTTCGTTTTCGCCTTGTTTTGGTTTCGCGTCGTCTCTGCTTCCTGTTTCGGCGTTTTGTTTTCGTTCCGCGCACCTTCCTGGTGTTTGTACGATAGTTTGTACGATAGTTTGTACGTACGTTTGTACGTTTTGTGTGTCCGCCTGGTGTACGAGCCCGCCTCCCAGTGGCCGGGTGGTGCGTTTCGTACCACGTGTGCTGGG
>WNGS01073046.1:0-17290 GCA_020271785.1 Procambarus virginalis
CGCCTCGTTCACTAATGTTCCGCTCGATGACGTTCTCTCTTTCCTTAGACGGAAGGCGTCAGAGGGCCTTCTTCTCTCCCTCTTCCTACTGACGTTTTCCTCGATCTCATTAGACTCTGTGTTTGAATCTAACTCTTTTCTTTTAACGGTACATAATTACATCAAACTTTCGGTGTCGCTATGGGTTCCCCTCTCTCCCCTGTTCTTGCTAATTTCTACATGGAACTTCGAAACTGTTCTTCTTCCTTCTATTGATACTCGTCCCTCTCTCTGGCTTCGCTATGTTGATGACATTTTTGCTTTATGGCCTCATGACCTTAATCTTTTCCAGCCTTTCCTCGCCTCTCTTAACAATCTGGCTCCTTCTATCCATTTCAAAGTTGAGTGGGAATCTAATTCCCTCCTTCCTTTTCTTGATGTTCATGTTCACAGCTCTGTGTCTGGGTTCTCTTTCTCTGTCTACCGTAAACCCATGCATAGTGGCATGTACATTCACTTCTTTTCCTACCATCCTCCTTCTGTTAAGAAAAGTGTCCTCGTCTCTCTCTTCCTCCGCGCTCTACGCATCAGCGACCCTCAGTTTCTTGATTCTGAAATTTCCTTTATCTACAAATCATTCTCTCGCCTTGGTTATCCTTTGCATTTCATCAACTCTGCCTACTCTCAAGCTAAACGAAATTTCTTTCATCCTAAACCTGCTTCCAACACTAGTAGCACTGTACTATGCCTTCCCTTCATATCTGAACTCAAAACTTTTACCAATACCTTTCGTCCTCTTGACATTAAACTCGCCTTTCGACAAACTAACACACTTCGTAGCAATCTAGTTCACACTGCTCCTCCTGCTTCTAATGCTGCTGGTGTCTACTCTATTTCCTGTTCATCTTGTCCTCTCCAATACTTTGGCGAAACTGGCCGTACACTGAATGACAGACTTAAAGAACACAAGAGAAGTGTTAAGTCTGCAGACACTAACAATGCTCTCTTCTGCCATGTGAGGGATTCTAATCATCCCATTGATTGGTCTTCCTCCAAAATAATCTTTCCTGCCTCTACTCTTCACAGACGCCGTCTTGTAGAATCGGCTCTTATACACAATGTACCCAACATGAACTTGAGTCCTGGCTTTGTTGCTGTGGACTCTTCCCTTTCACAGTACATACTCAAATGCTCTAATCTTTCTAACAAACGTGACTTAACATAAGCTTACCCCTTCCATTTATCTTTCTTTCTCTTTCCTTTCTTTCTCTCTTCTCCCCTTTTTCTGTCCATTGTCTTCTCCTACGCTCCCTTGCTATCCTCTGCTTATTCCTATTACCTTTCCTTCGTTTATAATGGGAGCTGCCTCGTATGGGCCAATAGGCCTTCTGCATTTCTCATTATTACTACTATTCTCTACACCTTACTTTCCTCCTCACCTCTCTCTTGCCTATTTATTTCCCGTTCTCTACCTCCTCATCACAAGCGACTTGAGAATGGTCCAGGACGGACCGAAACGTCGTCGTCCCTTCAACTTCTAGTGTGTGGTCTGGTCAACATACTTCAGCCACGTTATTGTGACTCTTCGCCTGCATGTGAATAACTAAGCTATTATAACTATATAGCAGTAATAGCTTGGTGATTTTTCCTGATAATTACCGTACCTCACGCACGTACGAGTACTTGTATATTTTACTCATTTCTGTTTCCAGATTCAATGTTATCTCTTACTCTATTTCTATATTTCTCTCGTTTCACAGACGCCGTCCTTCCTCATCTTGTCAATTCTCCCCGGTATCTTGTGTGTCTGTGCTGAAGTGTACCATTACAGTGTTAAGGTAAGTTTGGTTTAGTTAGAGTTATGTTTGGTGTTTTGCCAAGTCCTAATGTTCTTCCAATATTATTATTATAATGTCTTTTTTATCTTGTTCTTCAGGAAACACTAGGGGGGGATGGTTCGTGTTGTCTAGGATATAAGATCCCATAGCCGTGTACCGCACAAGCCTGAATAATGGTGGCATGGAAGCCTACTGTACTGCTGAAGAATAAGGATGTGGAAGCCTACAGAAATTTGGAAGTATATGGTACCACAGCTTATGTTTCCGTGGAAGTTCTATGAAACCATGGAAGCCTACGGTACTGCAAAATTCTATGCTGCAGAAAAAGGCTGTGGTGCAACTAAATTTGATGGTAATGCACAAGTGTGTCAGGTGCGGACACAGTAGCGAAGTTTATTGTAGCGAGGAAGCCTACGGTGACAACGATGCCATCTGCTTCCTTCATAAACAATCCTTGTTGTGATCGTGTGTACTCCTGACACTACTCCTATGTTACTGAGTGTTGTACCAGAGCCCCGAAGTGGGATTAATAGTGACCACTTTGAGCTCCTGTACACTCCTGAGGTAATGTGATGCAACCTAATGGTTGGATGGCAGAGTCCCAGTTTTCGCCTTTTCCCCGTCGCTTGTACATTGAGACCTTGTATAACCCTTACGAGTTTTGTATCTCCTAATCTGTGCTGTGTAATAACCCATCATGTTTCAACGTGGATAGTCCAAAGGGCATTGTTCGTTCAAAATGTTCAATAAACATTATCATTATCATCAATAAACATTAGCTCCCCCCGGCTCGGGGGGGAGCGCTTTCAACGACGCTAGAACGATAAAACTGTGTGTGTGTGGGGGGGGGGTTAAACCAAGTAAACCAGTATAGGTTTAATGAAGTATACAATGACACCCCAACGGAGAAAATGGCACATGACGACGGCACCGAGGTTTATCAAGTAGTAGAAATTTTGACTTCACTTTTCAAATGAACACACTTTATAATATAGAATCAATAATGTGCACACAATATAATATAGAATATAAAAAAATAAATACTGAAAAAATAAGTAGGATGGTATAAGAAAACATTAGTGTTCAGTGACCATCCACAAGGTCTTCTCTGAATACTCTTTGGTCTCTTCGAGGCTATGGGTCCCCTACAATTGCACCATAGGTGGTACCCCTATAATATATATAATATATACATATATTATATTGAATTACAAACATTCATGCTACTGAATAAGTCTTGTTGGTAAAAATATTAAATTGGTCTATTAATTTTAACATTTCCTTTTTTAACGTAAGGGGAATTACATAAAATTGCGAAATAATGTCTTATAATGTTATTTGTCATTCTCCAGTATTTGTTTACCATAAAGCTTATAATGGAAAATAAAATTATTATGAGCATATATTTCATTATATTGCCCATTGTCTTGCATTATCGAACTTAGAATAATAATTTGTGCTATCATCGGAACTAACAAAAATAATTATACACAAAATAAATTAACACAATTATAACAAATTATTCCGTAGGTACAAAAAAATGGGTCTGGAGGGTTGTGGAGTACTGTTGGGTAGTGTAAGGTACTGTGGGGTACTGGGGACGAAGACCATAGAGATGAGGTCAGAGATTGTGTATTACGCCACGCTGGGGCTTCTTCCCGCGATACATGTTGGATACAACTGTAATTCGTGAATAAATAAGCGTTTTCCTCCCTAAATTGAAATTGACTCAGAAAAACTGAATGCGTCCAGGACGGAGTTGGGAGGGAACGCATCGCTTAGAGCAACACCACGGAGTACAAGCACTTGGCAGTCGAAAGGCACAGACGTGCAAGTTCTCATCAGAACGCGACCCACCCCCATAGTGGTACACCATCAGGTTGCCGAGCAACAGGCTTCCGCGAGTACTCCAAATGTTCCTGCGAAGACACGAGGTGCAGGACTATCTCCCCCCTATTGACTTTCCCAAACCTTCGCTAGTTAAGGAAGTATTCTGGTTCCGATTGACAGTCAAGTTAGTGATCACTTGTGCTATAGGTCAATTGGTCAAGACTCACGCTACCCACCCAAAATGGGTGAGAATTATTATAGTACTTGCCGTCCCCTTCATATAACCCTCTAATCATTTGCTTATGTTACAATGTAATATGAATTATGTTACGATGTGACTAATTTGTAGGTGACTTCGAGGAGAGGGAACTATAACTTAAGGGGAAAGCACCCACCAAGTCATTACGACTATATAGCACTGGGAAGGGGTCAAGATAAGGATTTGGGATGGAACGGGGGAGAAGGAATGGTGCCCAACCACTTGTGGACGGTCGGGGATTGAACGCTGACCTGCATGACGCGAGACCGTCGAGGAGAGGGAGATAATCATTTTCTACCCGTATACGTTCGGACGCCGTATGGTTTGTATTATACACATTTGTATTGTATTCAGGACAGCGTGTATGACTGGAGAATTTACTAATCATCTTTAACAACTGTGTTCTATTTTACTAACATTTAACAGTACACTAACCCTAATAGTGTCCTAGTAATCTATAGCTATTCAATTTAATTATTGATAGGGTATATACATATAACCCCCCCCCCCCCAAAAAAAAAAGTGTGTGGCTTGGGTAACACCTGGCAGAAAATTTAGAAAATTCAGTCCACTAGAAATACATTAAATGGTTGAATTAATAAATGGACTAAGTTTTGAAATAAATATTTAATAAAATAAAGAAATTCCTGTTAGGAAATTCCCCCACAACTGGATACATGATAACGATATCAACCATTCCAAGGAAAATTTCCCAAGTAAATAGTAGAACGGCAGAACGAAATGACAGACGAAAACATGAGGCACAAATGAGTCAGATGTCAAATTAATTTACTCCAAAATAATTTGGGAGCAGGTCGGCCGATCGGACAGCACGCTGGACTTGTGATCCTGTGGTCCTGGGTTTGATCCCAGGCGCCGGCGAGAAGCAATGGGCGAGGCTTTTTCCACCCTACGCCCCTGTTACCTAGCAGTATAATCCCTTGGAAAGATGTGGAGGTCTCTGCATTATACCCCCATCAGTGTTAAACAAATGTATAACACTGACATTTTGAGATGTATAACATTAGAAGCTATTGACAGTCATCTTCAAATTCTCAAACCGACTGAATCCTATGCCTTTACTGATGGCTCTGTGCAGTTAGGCACTGGTAGAACAGGTTGTGCATGTGCAGTGTATAAAGGGAATGAAATGATCATGTCTAGTACACAGAGATTGAACAACTGGGCTAGCACGACACAGACCGAGCTAGTGGGCATTTATCTAGCCACTGAATACCTTAAGCTCAATGGTGGTGGAGTTATTTTCTGTGACTCTAAAAGTGCTCTGCAGTCCTTAAATAACCCATCACAATGTATGTCGGACGTAGCTTGTAACATTAAATGGAATGTAATTTTTGCCAATGATAATAACTCTTGTATAAAATTTGTGTGGATCCCATCCCATGTTGGAGTTGGAAAACATGATTTCGTTGATCGATTGGCCAATGAGGCTTGCAGGAAAGAAAACATTGATTATGACTTTGGACTATCTAATGCAGTTATTAGAAACATACAAATTAAAGAAATTAATTCAGATTTAGAAGAACTAAGAAATGCCCAGAGACCTGAAAGCTGCAGTATTAAAAGTTATGACAAGTTTTGTAATAATAGGTATTTGTATGGTCAGCATAGTAGCCGAACCAGGCAATGTGATGTAGTCATTGCGCGAATTCGCCTTGGCTATAGACACATCTGGCAGGTTAGTGAGGCTGAGCCACTACCAGAATACTCAGATTGTAAACTCTGTGATAAACCTTTAATGCATTCACTAGAACACTACATTGATGAATGTGAAACCGTAAAGGACTTTAGACCTCCTGGCCTCTTGTACCACCAACTGTGTAACTATTTTATTGACTCAGGTGTTCTGGACGACATCCTAACAATTTACCCAAAATTTGCTTGTCCATTTTAAAGAATGAAGAACAATTTTTATGTATATTACTTCTAAGCTGCATCACCTATGAACCCATCCCTGCCCTTGTGTGGCAGTGCACAGTAGAAACTTGTTTTCACATATCCATATATTAAAACATTGATTGTAACCATGATATATATGTGCTTCAGCCTACAGTTTAGACCTATTGTCTTATGTATGACCCTCTGTCCTGCGTGACAGTGAATACTAGCATTATCCTCACTTTAATCAGACTATCAAAATCCTCAGATTAGGCAAAATTGTAATTAATTTTGTCAATAAAGATGTTAATAATAAGAAGCAGTAAAATAGGTACCTGGGTGTTAGTCAGCTGTCACGGGCTGCTTCCTGGGGGTGGAGGCCTGGTCAAGGACCGGGCCGCGGGGACACTAAAAATGCCCCGAAATCATCTCAAGGTAACCTCAAGAAGGAGAAGAGTAAGCGGTAATGGAAATGGGTACTACGGGTACTTTCCATGGTAGGGCAGGTGAACTGTACTCACTTTCTATTGTTTTTTTTCCATTTTCTGTAATAATGGTGACATCTATTAGCTATGCTTTGTCAATTAAGTGCCTACCAATAAAAATTTATAGTTATAGATGGACTCCCTGAATTGTGATCCCCGAGTATTAATCCTGGATACAGCCTTAGCATATATTTATATTTTATGCATAATAAAATTCTACGTTATACAACATAAGTAGCAAGGCCTCGCCAAGTTTAATAAAATATGCCCCCATATATTATTCACTATGCCACAGTAATGAACGTGTTGTAAGTACCCATAATATAGCACAATGCATGAGGAGGAACCGTATTATTAGTAATCAAAATACAATGCTAATGAACACAACAGAAACAAGAACTATAATACTATAAATAATAATAAAAGCCTAGTGACGCGACCACTAAATATATGACCACTGAACCACCTCCCACAAATATCTCTTCCACCATTACTGTGCTTTTCCTTAATAGGAGAATAGCGTCGACCTCGGCTACCTTTCTCTTAGACTACAGTTTGTCAGAAGTTACTTCATTCCAAGCTTCATATTTTTTTTAAAGGTTCTTCATGTTGCTGGATAATGGGAAGACGAGACAGCTGGTCCGGCGTACTGGAGGGCGAGACAGCTGGTCCGGCGTACTGGAGGGCGAGACAGCTGGTCCGGCGTACTGGAGGGCGAGACAGCTGGTCCGGCGTACTGGAGGGCGAGACAGCTGGTCCGGCGTACTGGAGGGCGAGACAGCTGGTCCGGCGTACTGGAGGGCGAGACAGCTGGTCCGGCGTACTGGAGGGCGAGACAGCTGGTCCGGCGTACTGGAGGGCGAGACAGCTGGTCCGGCGTACTGGAGGGCGAGACAGCTGGTCCGGCGTACTGGAGGGCGAGACAGCTGGTCCGGCGTACTGGAGGGCGAGACAGCTGGTCCGGCGTACTGGAGGGCGAGACAGCTGGTCCGGCGTACTGGAGGGCGAGACAGCTGGTCCGGCGTACTGGAGGGCGAGACAGCTGGTCCGGCGTACTGGAGGGCGAGACAGCTGGTCCGGCGTACTGGAGGGCGAGACAGCTGGTCCGGCGTACTGGAGGGCGAGACAGCTGGTCCGGCGTACTGGAGGGCGAGACAGCTGGTCCGGCGTACTGGAGGGCGAGACAGCTGGTCCGGCGTACTGGAGGGCGAGACAGCTGGTCCGGCGTACTGGAGGGCGAGACAGCTGGTCCGGCGTACTGGAGGGCGAGACAGCTGGTCCGGCGTACTGGAGGGCGAGACAGCTGGTCCGGCGTACTCTAAGACTTGTTCTCCACGAAACATTTATAATAAATACACCATCCTCCATCGTCCAACTTTTCAGGTTCCATAGGTATCAACCAGAAGACTTGCATCTGTAAAGTCTTAACGTGGAGGGTAAAAAGAGTAGCGAGGCAGCGGATTGGTGTCAAGTGTACCCCGGGGAAGTGTGCTCGGCGCCCTTGTCGTGGAATGTCCACCACAACAACAACCCACAACACCTGCAGCCCAAGTTTATGTTGAAGGCACTCTAACCTTCTCCGTGCCCAAGAGAAAATGCCTAATGTCATGAGGGTTATTAGTCAAACTTCTAATGGTCGCTGTTAACGATGGTCTGCGCCTGTGTGCAACTATCATCTCTGACCAGAGTTAATTAAGATCGCTCGCCAACCATAATTACACCTTAAGTTATATTCTCGTTTGGAAGGTAATGTGTTCGAGAAATGTTCTGTCTATGAATACAACTTATATGTCCAAGGCGAGAAAATATGAAAGTTAACCCTTCACTGCCATCATTCTACGAGAGAACTACTTCAGTGATAATGTTAACATCACACTTTGGTGTGGCAAGTCTAGTTAAATCTTTATTGAGTGCACAGCGGCCCACTATTATTGTCAGCCATTATAATCGCTCCTGAAGTGTATCTGTGACTAGTGATGTCACTTTATCCCATGATAAATAATATGGACAAATATGATAATATAGAATGACTATTTCCTGTGTTTTTTCTCGTTTAGTGTTACCACAAACAGCTTGGAGACAGCCAATAGCCAGACTACAGTTACATGCTTAACACCACCTCAGAGCAACACTGCTACCATTATACATAGCAATAATGTGTTACACACGACACTTTTACGACATCGGAAACCATAATATTTTCAGAGAATATCAAATTATTTTTAGTACTGACAACTTTTAGTAAAAGTAGAGTTGTTGGGTTGTTTCAATTGTAGGTTAGACATTGTATACGAGAGTGGATGGATATAAATAGGAGCTGCTTTGTATGTGCTAGTAGGCCTTCTACAGCCTCTTTTACCCTTATGCTCTAGTGTGCTAGCAGTTGTGAGTGCTCGTGGCCAGGCCAGTTCTGCTATTTATAAAACAGTCTAGCAGAGAAATAACTATTTAGCACAAACTTCCGCTGAGGGTAGCGTAAACTTGCCCATTTACAAACACTACCAAACCTGAGCACTTCAGATTTGACCTCTGGGTAGTTCTATCCCGGTGACCCTATTAAATACCTCCCATCACCTGCTCCAGCAAAGCAGCCATGGCAAACACAACATTACATACACGGCCAGTCACACTAGTTATTCTATACAGTGTAAGAGCGAGGCACAGCAGAGCCACCAGGGAAGCAAGTCAACACTGCTCATAACAATGTCTAATGCACACAGAAATCACAATAACGTGATGATGTTGACTTAGTACAGTTGACTAAGGCGCATCTGGAAACCTCCCCGTGCGTAGGTTTGAACCCTCATCACGACCCTTGTGGATTTGTTCAATGTCTAATGGTTTGCTGCTGATGGAATTGCTTTGTAACCCTTTATAAGACGCAGCAATACCGGGTTGTGGTATAGGATGGCAGATTGTAGAGTTCTCTCGCGATAAATATAATGTTGATAAACAAACTACTCGGACTAGCGTATGAATGAATATATAGACAACTGTATGATGGATATATTCCGGCGGCGAAGGATTATACTCCAGCGACCATGACAAGCCGCATGCGGAACCTCAAGCCCAGCACACACACTTGCGGCACTAAGGTCCTTCTCGTACCTGTCCGACAAAAATGATTCCAAACTTCAGACCTTGAGGATGGTCCATTCCCTTGGATGGCCTCGCCCCCTAATCCATTCTCCGAACTGTTACTTTTCAACACTGGAGTGTATGTCCGGGGCCTTACCGTTCAAGGCTAATGCCCTCAATGAACCCACCCATCCCAACTTGGTGGTGGAGGAGAAGGAGAAGACGGGCACCACAACACAAGACGTTCAAATAAGTATCACTGGCTGCACCACTGTCAGGAGCGCCACTCCACCAGCGATCACCTGGAGTAAGTTCTCCCAAGCAGTTATTCAAGACATTACGTCTACGGCTCCAGCTTCACCCATTATGAGTGATTAAGACAAAGCATACACCTCGCACCATGACAAATCAGCTTCTAGGATCAAGTTTCAACACGAGATCATGTTGAACGACGACTCCTATAGCTGGCAGACAACACAAAGGATCGTAAATGTCATTATATTAAACCCTTGTCTAAATACATCTGAAAGCGCCAGATTAACAATGAACGTGTAACAGGTTTAACGGAAGCCTGAACACAGAGGTAGTCAGCTAATTGAAATAAGTTTATTGAGGTAAAATACACACAAAGGGATGCGGTGGCTCAAGCTATTCTCACCCCGTTCAGTACATCGTGTTAATATACATAAACACACACCACAAACAATAAACACCAAACATTCTGAGAGATAAACATATACATTTCTTGTTGTCAGCCAAGTGGTTGTATCTGCCATCTCCGTGTGTGATCACCGCCTCCCCTCCCTCGGCTACATTCCCCTTCCCCCTCCAATCTTCTTATTATTCACCACGTTAATATGTATATAACCAGTAACCACTCTCCTACTCTTCCTCCTCCTTTCACCACCACCTTCCGTTTTCCTCCCTCCGCTGCTACTGGTCATCTTACCTCAGCCTCGTGGCCACCACCACAACACCTCCCACACCTGCAGGGTAAAAATAGCCAAACTTACTCTATCCCTTTGGGGTGTATTTTAGTATCTCACTGAACGTGGTTGAACTTCAAGCAAGGTCAGCCTCTAAGTGTCTCAGGACCCCACCCGTTATAAAAGGGGCACGAGCGTACCCGATAGTGTTTACGGGCTATTCATGCCCATGCCACCTCTTGGGTGGCTTAATCTTTATCAATCAATCTATCACCCGATAGTACCTGGCAGGAACACTCCAAATGTAGACCCAGTAACATCAACACAACGCTCCAGCAAGACACCAGCCTGGGGACCAACAACCACAGCCTGCGACAAAAGGAGCGATCACTCCACAACGTCGCCTCCACACACCTTCCACAAGACACGCGAGTGTTTACGCGTAAACAAGTTCCCAGGTGAGCCCCGGCCCCACGCGCACTTCTGCCATTCACTTTTCACAGCGAGGCCTTAAGCGTGGCTTTTTTTGCCCTCTACATATTTACACAAACGGCTCCACCCTCGACCTTCACCACCCAGCTCACCACCTTCCAAGGCAGAGACCATTCTGGAGTGCTGTATTTAGCCTTCTCCGAGGCCAGGTCACCGAGTCTACCCACGTGGCGTGAGGGGCGCGGTGGGCATAGCGTTAAGGTATGGAAGGTAGTAGAGCAATGCAGATATGACCCTCCCACGGGTCATATCTGGGCCAAGGGCCAGGAGGAGTGATATATCCCCCCTCCCCCGGGGGAAGCGTGTTCAACGACGCTGGAAACTGAGGACGGAGGGGGTTAAATGATCACTCATACCTCTTCCCTAATCACAGCTAACACTCCTTCACAGTTACAGCTCCGCTCCTGTGCCAGTAAGTCCATTACGGGCTCACCATAGAGAGCCCTTGCAACTTTTTTTCCGAGTAGCTGAATCTAAATCAACCTAAACCGTTAAAACTGTATGTCTGTATAGGGGGGGGGCGACGTCGAAGGGAACTTTATTATTATTATTTTCTACCACAGACGTGGCCACACATTTACAATGCTAACCAGCATATATACATTTTCTTCTGTCCTCCATGGACAGGGTTAGAGATGTGTTGAACATATAGTTCAACACATTGTGGTTTATTGAACAATCAACCACAGAAGGTGATTCGGTGCTTTTAAAATGCTAAGCTAAGGAAACAATTCTATGACATAACATAAGAACAAAGGCAACTGCAGAAGGCCTATTGGCCCATACGAGGCAGCTCCTATTTATAACCACCCAATCCCACTCATATACATGTCCAACCCATTAACCACAAGGCTGGAAGTGATCGATCCATAATTTAACTGGTATAACAAGATCATGGGTGTTTAGATTTACAAACTAGTCTCAAGTGCAGAGGAAGCGAAGGTGGGATCAGGGCTTGGTGGGACAGTGGACGACTCGTCTAGAGCGCTTCTTGGTATAGTTGGCTTCGTTCCCGACTCTGATTCTTAAGTCTTGTATTCCGGGTTAGATTCCCGGCCGAAACAGAAATAGTTGGACAAGTTTCCTTTAACCTAATGCCTCTTAACGCAAAATAGGTACCCTGGAGTTAGGCAACTGTTGAGTTGTATCCTATAGGGAAGATCAGTAGTTAAGACTTTCGGAGGGAAGGAAGGAGACGTCGATACAAACTGGGGAGTGAATGACAAGCGTCCTCGCGGTAAACATTAATATACACCAGCTCTAATGAGCCCTGCTCGTCTGACCTCAATCCATAACAGTTCGGGTTTCAAACCGGAAACACTATTGGGGCAGAGGTCATGTGTGGCGACCATGTGCGGCAGGGTTAGAAATATTACTGGAACAACGATGGATGTCTTCAAGATGCACTTGGACAAGGTCTTGCAAGAAGTGTCGGACCAACCAGGCTGTAGTGGATACGTGGGGCCTGCGGGCCGCTCCAAGCAACAGCCTGTTGGACAAAGTTATCAAGTCGAGGCTGGCCCCGGGCCGGGCTCGGGGGAATTAAACTCTCTAAACCCTCTCCAGGTATGCTCCAGGAGCGGATGGGGTGTGGTGTTGGAGAGGATAGTACTGAGAGGCACGGTGTGAGGGAAGGGTGTCCAGACCACTACTCCGCAGCTTACTGCGTCCTGCTCCATGTCCAACATTACCACCATGTCAACATAAAATCAAACTGCTTTTGAAATTCTAAACTAACGTTTTCACGACAACCTCCACAGCCTATGCGAGAGCAGGCTGTGGAGTGCCCCCATGAACTACCCGTGTCATTCCTAAGTGTCGGTAATGTACCCGGGTCGACACCCCGGGTCTGGCGGATCCCGGGAGGCGGGTACAGCAGCAGGGAGGTACCTCAAACCGGTTCGCCACTGCACAACTCTCGGTTAATGCGCTGATGTCAGGAACTGGTTTTTAATTCTCCAACTCAAAACCTTCTTTAGAGACATGTGCGTCAGAAGTCTTGACTTCGGGTGCATGTTGGTGCTGATGGTTCGGCCCGACATTTGTATTATTGTAATTGGATAACAGCCACGCTAATGAGGACAAGAGTGTTGAGACTGCCTTGGTGGTGGTGCGGGGTAATAGTCTGGAGCTTGTCGACTAATGTCTTGTTTGGTTCGTCAATATCAGGTCCAGTCAGGACATGTTCAACGTCCACTCCACTCGGGTTAACGTCAGCTATGTTTAACGACCAAGGATGGAACTGGACGAACTTCCCGCTCCTAAACGCCTCTCGGCAAACATTTATTATTACAATTTCCCAGATTTGTTTTTGGCAGTGTTTACTGCTGCAGGAGTCATTGTAAGAGATGTGTAAAGAATAGCAGACTGCAACCTCACCAGAAGCGGAACTGACCAGACCAGGGCAGGTGTGTGTGGAAAATGCCTGGTGAGAATTGTGATGATATGCGTACTTTTAACACAGAAACCAGAGGCCAGCATTTGCCAACATTAAATATACGTGCCATGACACTATTTAAAAAATATACAGAAGAATAATGGTTTAATAATTGTTAAAGATTGTGTATTTAATAAGAGTTGTCTGCCAGCGTCTCAACACGAGCGATTTCACTAAGTATAAACAAATACTAACATTAAAAGGAAGTGTGTAAAAGTTGTAAATCAAAACGAATCACATTAAACAGTCTGGAGTTAATATCATTATTGCACTGCCACTTTGATAAACGCTTGAGAAATATAAATTATGTAAAGCCTAGTCCCTGGAGTGTCGAGCCTCCGTCTTGCAGTCACCTGTGATATTTATAAGCAGGAGTTGGTCAGGTCAGATGTGCGCTCCGGTCACGTCTTGTGTTCTTTACAGCGTTCCATACACACTTGAACCTCGAGGAGGTTTTGGCCCTCCATACACCATTTCACAGTAGGATTAGCAAGGTGCAGGTCCAGTCGTACTTAACCCCAGCCTCTCGTGCACGCCCCCAAGCCTTCCCGTGCACACACCCAGCCCCAGCATCTCACGCACACCACAACAGCTTTAGTGTTCTGTGAGAGTTCTCCATATAGTGTACAGCTGTACATTGTGTTGTACACTGAGACACACACACTGATGAAGAATAAGCCACCCAAGTGAATAAGAGTGGTAGAGGCTCACGTTGGTTGTTTTTTAGATTCAGCTTCTCTGAACAAAAAGTTGCAAGTAGCACGGGCTATGGTGAGCCCGTAGTGGACTTACCTGGCACAGGAGCGGCGCTGTGTAAAAGGGGGAAAAGAGGTACACTGATTGATTGATAGATTAAGCCACCCAAACTGAGGCACGGGCAGGCACACGGACCGCTCGGTATATTATACTGGTACCGGTGAGGTACAGGTGTAGTGCAGTATGGCGATAACGTAAACAAACGCGATTTCTTTGTTGACAGGAGAATAGGGTGTTCGGGGAGGGTCGGCCTGCCAGACCCTGACGAGGCCAACATGATAGGAGACGTCCTACGTCATTCACCTGTCCCTTGCTTCCATTAAGCAACATTATCCGTCATTTATATGCATCTAGTATCTGAACACACTCGTACACGCTCTATCATACGTAGAGGACAATGTCTGTTGTTTTTAAAATCGTGTATTCGCGTGTTTCATTGTCTTACTGAACGGTATGTGGTTCAATAGCGAACGAAAATTAAAGCGAGTGTCAGATTTGCGTAACAGTTGGTCGAAGGTTAAAGAGCAAAGTTTGCATAATGGTGTTGCTGGGTGCTCGTGTTGTGCTCTCACTATCATGACGCTGCTCCTGCAAGATACTCACAATCCGGCGTAATCTGCCTCTTGGGGCCAGACCGCTGCCCTCCACACTATCACTGCCAAGGCAGCCCGTCCTCCTACGGCTTCCCAACCTAGAGAAACTCTCGTACTAAAGTGGCTTTATCCTAACCTACCAGAGGACCCAAAACAGAAAACAGGACATTGTCAATTTCACGAGCCGCTGCCATTTTCTAGTACGACGATTTTTGGCCTTGGGTACATAAAGTATACGTCAAAATGCGACGTTCTATTAGTGGGACGGATAGGCAGTGGCGGACAAATATATTTCAACAAAAATATGCATTTGAAGACATTGGCAGGCAGGGGCGGGTGCGACGTGATTTTGGTCACGTGGTCTTGGGTTAGGTTCCTCTGTGATCTAGTTTCATCCGGCGGCGAGTATCCCTTCCCCCCCCCCAATGCCTCAACATGTGCTTAGCTGGTGTTAATTTGATAATTGTTTGTGCCTAGCAGTCGGCATAATTTCCATCGCCAGCTTAACTTTAACACCGCTTTAGATAATACTCGAGAGTTCAGCTGGAAATGTGTGGATTTTAGTTGGTGGTAAAGTCCTCACCGGTAGTGTGGGGGGGGGGGGGGGGTGCGGGGGGAGATCCTCTTGGACTGCCGTTTTGTTTGTGGTTGAAATACCCGTGTAAATACAGGATGAGCTACTCACCCTTGGTCTCCCGGTTTTTAACTTGTTCAAGTGAAGTTTTGAGATTTCCGCTGGTGGTATGACTCGTGTCCTCAAGTGTCTTGTCACTCAGCACTACCGTTTTATAACATTGTTGTTCAGTTCATTCACTGTCAGTAAAGAAGCATACATGTGAGGATCTGACATCTACTCCTGCCACATCCTCGTCCTTCTGAACAACTTTGTCTGCCAGACCAATTCTTCTAAAAATCAAGTTATTTCTCGTGTGTTTTGAGGGTGTTCACTCCTAGTTTTTCCTACTCCAAACCCAGTTGGAGCTGCGGCCAGTCTTGGAAACTTGTTTTTGTCTTGCCTCTTCCTATAGCTGTGGCTTTCACGCAAGATCTACATAAAAGTAATATCCTCGTAGAGGTAATATCCAAGGTACTGAAGTAGTACCAACTGCCAAATGCTATTTGGGTGTTGGTCAAAGGCCGCCCCAAACACCCCGTGGCTGCGCCTCTTGTGTTAGGCTTGACGGTGTGTCTGCATTTGTGTGTGATTCAGGAAGCTGTTTTTTTTTATTTTGTTGGTCGATCTTCTTCAGTTGACATTTATGTGGGCGTTTGTGCTCGTGTTTGTTAGCACACGCACTAGTAGTACATACAGGTCAGCGCATAAACGTATCAGGATCAAGATAACGGTAACTGCTTATATCTTGATATAATTCGTACCCTAATGTAATTACATAATGTAACGCCTGTCGTAATGTAAATACATACCATGATATAACTTATTCCACCTTAATAAAGTGGTCTTGTCATATAGCCTCGGGCTTACGCACTTGCATAATTGGCAAGTGCTCCAAGTTTGTCATCAACTACGCTCAAATTTGCAGCATTTGGTACGAGTTGAGGTGCCTGTAGTTGCTCTTGGCTTCCTTGACGCCAGGTGCTGGAACGGGTTTATTTCTTCACCGATTTGAATTGCGAATAATTTGCAAAATAGTTTTACCGGATTTCACTGAAACTGAACTGGTTGACTAGTTGCAATAAGACATGTAACGTAATATTTATTTGTTAGGACGTGCGGTGGAGGTCAATGAGAAGTGTGCAATACTGCAGGTGATTACATGCAGGTGTGGGACAAGGTACATATCCAGATATTGGTTTTTAGCGCTGGGGGAAGGTTTTGGTATGTGTAGCATGCACGGTGAATATCGCAATATGGTATACATTCTGCAGCAAAAATAACGAATATAAGATAATCCTCGTGAGAGGGCTTCATGGCTCAAAGATCACATTGGAGTAAGAGATAACAGGACGTGTATTTTGGGAGCCATAGATGGTATTAACATAGGCTCCTAGAGACTTCAACCCCCTTGCTAGCTGCTACTAGATACACTACCTTCTAGGAACCTGCACTCGGCAGCCCCGGCAAAGTACGGCTGACCAATCACTATTTTAGATTACCAGGTCTGTTCGCTATAAATTTCAGCAGCAGGGTTGGCAAAAAGTTTTGGCAGACCGCTTGGTGTTGGACCGGTCTGGCCAGGTGGCGATGGGTCCGCTCCAGCCTTCCTAACAAAAACTTTGATAGCCGTAATGAACACTGTGGTGCCAGACTTTTCTGACGTACTCTTTACACCATCCTCCTCCTCGCCTCCGTCACCACCTCCACCGCCACACATGTCACCAAAGTCGCCGCCACCCAAGCTAAGCAGAGAGGGTCATCATGTACACCCAGATGACACTTAGTGAGTTAGAAAACACAGAAATCACAGTCTGATTTCACACAAGAAATCGCAAAAAAAGGCGCAGGTTCGAATCCTCGTCACGGCCCTTGTGGATTTGTTCTTAGTGAGTTAGCTTTCACTTGGTGTGGGCGCCGTCAGGGGGACAGGAGTAGGGAGGCTGTGTTTACCTGCTAGAGTTCCTCCATCGCCACCCTCCCTGCTTGACGGTGAAGGATGACGTCCATCATTACGGGCTCCACATTTACATCACTTGAGCTTTATTAGCAAAAAATAACTAAATTGCTTTAAACCGGCATCAATAGTAGTAGTTGCAATGACA
>WNGS01073050.1:5736-16395 GCA_020271785.1 Procambarus virginalis
AAATTTTTAAAGCAATTCCTGATAAGAAGAGATCTAGGGGTGGTTCTAGATAGAAATTGTCTCCTGAGGACACATAAAGAATATGTTGCAAGGAGCCTATGCCACAAGCTTTCCAACTTCAGAATTGCGTTTAAATACATGTATGGCGATTACTAAAGAAATTGTTCACGACTTTGTTAGGCCAAAGCTAGAATATGCAGCGGTTGTGTGGTGCCCATATCTTAGAAGCACATCAACAAACTGGAAAAGGTGCAAAGACATGTACTAAGTGGCTCCCAGAACTGTGATATGACAATAAGTGTGTATGTATATGTATGTGTATAAAGTACTTATCGAAGCTGATCAGAATTGCATTTCACCTTTGTAAATGCACATTAATGACACTTCAAACACTTTATGTAAGGCATACGTAAATCTGTGTATCTATCTATCTATGTATTTCCGTATGTAGGTTAGCTTAGCATTTTAAAAGTACCGAATCACCTTTTGTGGTTGATTGTTCAATAAATCCCTGAACTATATGTTAAACTGATCTCTAACCCTGTCCATGGAGGACAGAAGAAAATGTATATATGCTGGTTAGCATTGTAAATGTGTGGCCACGTCTGTGGTAGAAAATAATATAAAAAAAAAAAAAATAGAGTAACCTCATTCATCTTTGCCAAAATACAAGGACTGAAAACAAGAACAAACAACAAAGTACAGTTCATAAATGGCCTCCTCACGGAGCCAAATGCAGTATTTGGAGCTTTCACAGAAACCCATGCAGGGGAATTGTTGGACAGTGAGATCTGGATTCCAGGATATAACCTATACAGGTGTGATAGGAAAAGTAGGTCACATGGAGGAGTGGGTCTGTATATTAGGGAAGACCTTGTATGCTCGGAGCTCCTAAACGTTACAAATGAGGTGGTAGAGGTACTGGGATTAAAAATAGAGAAAATAAATTTAGTGATTATTCTAATATACAAACCGCCAGATGCAACGGCTGAGGAGTTCACAGAACAGATAAACAAAATAGAGAATAGCCTTGATAATTTGGAGAACCCGATACCTGATATTATCTTCCTAGGTGACTTCAATTTGCCTAGTCTCAGGTGGCAAATAGCAAACAATAATATTATACCAGGAAATCTATCGGGACCTAACCAACCACAGATTAGAAAACTACTTAGATTCTGTGACAAATTTTCACTCAGTCAGCAGATATCGGAGCCAACGAGAAATGAAAATATTTTAGATTTGGTCTTTACGAACAATGAAGACATTATCAGAGACATTACGATATCAGATACCACATATTCAGATCACAAGCTCATTGAAGTGCAAACGACCATCAATACTCAGAATAGACCTAAAACGTTGATAAAGCGAGAGGGGCTATTCAGTAAATTCAATTTTAATAATAAAAGGATAGACTGGGAGATAATAAACAGGGAACTTACAAACATTCCATGGGAAACTGTTTTAAGTAATACAAGTCCTACAGAAGGAATAGAAAAACTGACTTCGGAAGCGTATCAAGTCTGTCTGAAACATGTTCCCTTGAGGAAAGCCAGAAAGAGATCTAACGTAGAAAGAGAACGCAGACGACAGTATAAACGCAGGAAAAAAATAACAGAACTGCTTATGCAGACACGAATTTCCCGTCAAAGAAGGAATAATTTAAATAGGGAGATTGAAGAAATCGAGCGGAAATTGAAACACTCATATGAAACTGAAGAAAGGCAGTTAGAACAGAAAGCAATTCAGGAAATAAAGAAAAATCCAAAATATTTCTTCTCATATGCGAAATCAAAAGCAAAAACCACTGCCAGTATTGGACCTATTCGTACAAGTGAAGGTTCATACACGGAGGATGACAAAGAAATTAGTGAAATCCTAAAAAAGCAGTATGAGGACATGTTTAGCACTCCAATAAACAACATGAAAGTGGAAGATCCAGATAATTTCTTTATGCGGGATATTCAAACCCCTGTAAATATAACTGATATCAACACGAGCGCACTAAATTTTGAAAGAGAAATTGAAAACATGCCCATGCACTCGGCCCCAGGTCCTGACTCATGGAATTCAATATTTATAAAGAAATGCAAAGTGCCGGTAGCACAGGCACTCAGTATAGTGTGGAGGAAGAGCTTGGACACGGGGGAGATACCAGATGCACTTAAAGTAGCAGACATAGCCCCTCTACACAAGGGAGGGAGCAAAGCATTGGCAAAGAATTATAGACCAGTTGCACTAACATCGCACATCATAAAAGTATTTGAGAGAGTGATTAGGAGTCAGGTCACCAATTTCATGGAGACCAATGACCTTCACAACCCAGGCCAACATGGATTTCGAGCGGGAAGATCGTGCCTCTCACAGCTACTTGAGCACTACGACAAAGTCACTGAGGCATTAGAAGAAAAACAGAATGCTGATGTGATATACACGGACTTCGCAAAGGCTTTCGATAAATGTGACCATGGCGTGATAGCACACAAAATGAAGTCAATGGGAATAACCGGTAAAGTAGGACGCTGGATACTCAGTTTTCTGTCAAACAGGACTCAGCGAGTAACGGTCAACCATATAAAATCTAGTCCAAGTGCAGTTAAAAGCTCTGTACCTCAGGGTACAGTCCTTGCACCGCTGCTTTTCCTTATTCTCATATCAGATATAGACAAAAATACAAGTCACAGCTTCGTATCATCCTTTGCAGATGACACAAAAATCAGTATGAAAATTACCTCGGCTGAAGACATTGAAAAACTTCAAGCTGATATTAATAAAGTTTTCGACTGGGCATCAGAAAATAACATGATGTTTAACAGTGATAAATTCCAGGTACTCAGGTACGGTAAAAATGAGGACCTTAAACATAATACAGAGTACAAAACACAATCAAATGTACCCATAGTAGGAAAACAGCATGTAAAGGATTTGGGAATAATAATGTCTGACGACCTAACGTTTAAGGAGCATAACCAAGCAAATATTGCGACAGCCAGAAAAATGATAGGATGGATTACGAGAACTTTCAAATCCAGGGATCCCATCACAATGGTTGTACTCTTCAAGTCACTTGTGTTGTCCCGTCTTGAGTACTGCTCAGTACTCACTTCCCCCTTCAGAGCAGGAGAGATTGCTGAAATAGAGGGAATACAGAGAACATATACGGCACGCATAGACGAGGTAAAGCACCTAAATTATTGGGATCGTCTCAAAGCTCTCCAAATGTACTCACTAGAAAGAAGACGAGAGAGATATCAAATAATATACACCTGGAAGATACTGGAGGGCCAAGTACCAAATCTGCACAGTAAAATAACGACGTACTGGAGTGAACGATATGGAAGAAAATGCAGAATAGAACCAGTGAAGAGCAGAGGTGCCATAGGCACAATCAGAGAACACTGTATAAACATCAGAGGTCCGCGGTTGTTCAACGTCCTCCCAGCAAGCATAAGAAATATTGCCGGAACAACCGTGGACATCTTCAAGAGGAAACTAGATTTATTCCTCCAAGGAGTGCCGGACCAACCGGGCTGTGGTGGGTATGTGGGCCTGCGGGCCGCTCCAAGCAACAGCCTAGTGGACCAAACTCTCACAAGTCAAGCCTGGCCTCGGGCCGGGCTTGGGGAGTAGAAGAACTCCCAGAACCCCATCAACCAGGGTCTGGGCTTTCTGGGCAGGCTTCTTTCCCCTCACATGCATCTTGTCATTTTGGAAACGGTTGCTTCTGCATGGTCGAGACAACTGCATCTCTTCATTGTCTTGTCTTGTCTCTTTTTGATTCCGAAATGGGATTCATTTAGGTTTGAGGGTTATCCTCAATCTTTCTGGGTTGAACAGGCCCTGACTTACATTTCTTATGGTCATTTTGGCCCCAGGTTTGCCTCATCTTATAGGTGGGTGCTTGGATAATTTCCCTGGAACTTTGGGATGCATACATCCGTATTCAACTGGGGTTCTGGGATTGGATAGGTTTTGTTGCAGGGCATGAGGCCAACCTCTTTTGGGTTCTTCCCTTTGGCTTGAGTCTGGCACCTCATATTTTTCCCAGGTTGGCTAGGGGTCATGGCGACTTGTGTTTTCTTGTTGGGCGTTTGTGTTCTGGCTTGTGTGGGGCCCACAGTCAGTCCACATGTCTGCTATCCAGAGATATAGTTCTCTTTCAGCTTGCTGGATTCGAGTTCCTGGTGAACTGGCAGAAGTACTAATAAGTTTCGTCCCAGGTTTGAACTTGGCTGGGCCTCGTATGGGACCCTCAATTGGTGTCGCTTTCCCCCGCTTCCTGCAGCTTTGCTTTGGCTGTTGTGCCACTTCCTGCTGGTGTTGAGGTGTCCAAGGTGACTCAACGGTTGCTTGAGCAGATGTATGGGAGCCTAAACTTTGCCTGCATGGTTTTTTCCATTGGGCAGGGTGTGATTTGGGGATGTTTTGGTTTCTTCGGTTCTGCCTCTTTCACTATTGCCACAAGAATTGGATTTGGACCCTGATTGCCCTTTGCCGGCTGCTGTGTTGCCAGCTTTTGGGCTTTTCAGGGGTTCCATTCCTTGGTGCCTTCTTATTCTTTTGTCTACATCTTTACTGATGCTTTGCCTCTGGGTTGGGGCTTCGTGACCAATGCTCAACAAGCCTCTCAGGGTCATTGGTCGCTCTTTTCATCGAACACACAGAATGGTGTGGGAGTTTGCATCCCTGTTGAGGATTCGGATTCCTCCGGGCTCCGGTTCTATTCAGACTGTGCCCTGGTGATTCATTGTCTCAACCAGGGGTAGCTTGTTTTGGTGTATTGCTCTTTGAAGCTGGATGCTGTGTATAGCTCATCTGCTAGTTTGTTTGGGTTTGGTTCTCTGCACAGTTCACATTCAAGGAATGGCCAACACACTCAGCTATTCTGTCCCTGTTCCTTCCTGTCTCCATGGAGTGGACTAACGTTGATGCCATCTCCTTTCAGTGGCTTTGCAAAACTTTCGGGCACCTCACATTGGATCTCTTTGCATCGGTTTGGAATCAGTGCCTTTTGTGCTGTTAATGTCTTGTTCATTGTTTCACCTTTAGTCTGTTCATGCACCGCTTGAGTCTGCTTGGTCCTTGGACCATGTTCTCATTTGTTTCTTCTTCTCGGTTTACAGTGTCTCTTTGGTCCCCTTTTTTATGTTCCACCCATGCTAAATAGTTTGTCTTTGTCCACCTTGTCAATTTCCTTGAGAATTTTGTAGGTGATTATCATGTCTTACCCTTACTCTAAACCTCACTTCTCCCAGTGATGTGAGGTTTAGCTCCCATAGCCTTTCCTCATAGCTCATACCTCTCAGTTCTGGGATTAGTCTGGTGGCATACCTCTGAATCTTCTCTAACTTTGTCTTGTGTAAAACTAGTTATGGACTCCAGGCTGGAGCTGCATACTCCAGGAATGGTCTGACATAAGTGGTATACAAGGTTCTGAACAATTCCTTGCACAAGTTTCTAAAGGCAGTTCTTATGTGGGCCAATCTAGCATATGCCACTGATGATATCCTTTTGATGTGGGCTTCTGGAGACGGGTTCGGTGTGATATCAACCCCCAGATCTTTTTCTCCGTTTGGCTCTTATAGGATTTCACCTCTCAGAGCTCTTTAGTAAATTTCTCCAAAATATTTCTCTGAGGAAAAAATAAGATTCACCTTACAAATGCTTCCTGAAGGCATTTGTGGTTGCAATGAATTAGGGTTGGTCCAATATATTTCATTGAATTGAGGTTACACTATAATATATGCCTGACTCCTATTACGATTATCATAAATATCATGAATCATTTATTTTCATGCCAGATAGCCTGCAGAGACATGCCAATGCCAGAAAACTTCAATGATGAATTGGAAGAAGATGAATACATCAAAATCCGCAAGAACTGTAATATTTTCCTTGGTTATACTTCCAATATGGTCTCATGTGGTGTTAGAGAAACAATCAGGTGAGTGCTTGTCATATCTTTCTTCACTTTTAGATGCATCTAATGTTTTTTGTTTTTTATATCTATGTGGAGCCCCTTCGGCTCCCTGGAGCTATCGGACTGATTTATTTATTTTTTTATTTATTATTTATATATATATATATACAGAAGGTACAGGCATACCTCAGTTTAAGAGTTTAATTGGTTCCTGGAGACACCTCGTATTCCGAAAACTCGTATTCTGAAGCTAATTTCCCCATAAAAATAATGGGAAATGAATAATCCGTTCCTGACTACCCCAAAAACCCCATATCAAACTAAATTTTTATACCTAATTCATCTAAATAAACCTACAAAACTATGTTCAAGTTATTACTTACCTTGCTCTTGAATGCTGTAGGCGTATGGAAGATGGTGAGGAGGGGGGAGGAGGAGAGGAGTTACTGTTTGGAAGGGGAGTCCCCTTCCATTATCACATCAGGCAGTGAGGACTTCACTGGTATGCACACACTGGCACATTTTGCCTGCATACCACTAGGACTTGCTTGTCTTACTAAGAATTTCTCTAAAGACACTTGTTTTTCCCTACATTTTAACACTTGTCTGTAGTAAGACATCACATTATCATTTAAAAGGTCAATGCAACGGCCTGCTACAGCTTTATCTGGGCGAGATTTTTCAACAAAACTTTGCAGTTCTTCCCATACTTCACACATTTTCTTAATCAAGGAGGGACATCCTCTACTGCCTCTACTCACAGCTATTTTCTTAGGTTGAACCTTATCAATGGCTTTCTTGAGACCCATGGTGAAATATATAATAACAAATTGTATAGTCAAATGACCAAAAATCCAACAAAACACTGAAAATCCAGGTGAAGAATTGATGTGGGATAGTCACTGGGCGCGAGACAATGGTAAACTGAGGGGCGGAGGGGCGACGATCGCCGATCGACCACGCGCTAGGTCGGCCTGTACGCGTATCAACAAACTCGTGTCCCGAGGTAACCCTCGCATTCCGAGACATAATTTTCGAGGAAATCCTGCTCGTCTTCCGAAAAACTCGCATACAGGGACACTCGCATTCCGAGGTACCACTGTACATTGGGATTGTGAGGACATAGCATAGTATACGTTCTTGTAAAGCCACTATTACGCGCAGCGTAGAGAAACACTATATTAGTCTGGGGCAAGCAGTCAATGGAGCTCCCTACTGGGGACCACGCACCCGAACCTGGTCCCCTCAGAGAGGCACAGGGAGCAGTGACCTATGAAACCCCCATGTGTTTTGGGCGCAGTCCATGTCTGCCATCGACCAGGGTTAGGCACCCAGAAGGTAGGTACAGTATAATATAACAGACCCCACTTGGTAAGAAATTGCAACCATAGAGCAAACAGAGGGGCAGAACTCCCCAAAATTTAAGAAACTAGCAAACAAGCAAGCGTCATACACTGCCGCCGTGCTGCTTTTTCGCGCAGTCATCCCCTTCCCGGAGGGAGAGGGGGAGGCCCGGACCCCCCGCACTAGCTACTCCACCTTCAGTGGGATAGGCTGATGAGCTTTGGGGCGGTCGTCAACTCTGGCCTCGATTTCTTGGCAGATTTTGTGCCTTCATGATGTTTCCTGCTCCTTGTGATGCAGTGGCAAGGAGTAACTACAGTGTACTGGGGCTCCGTGTACTTAAGGGTACCTTACCTAAGCACCTTGTAAACACTATCCTTGGATTCTAGGGTTACCTTCCATGGAGTCTTCAGGATTTCACTTCTGTAGGGGTTTTTGCTGCTCAGCATTTACCCCATCCTTGGGGCCAGCTGGGGTTTCGTGGCCCTTGTTTGGCCTTGGGTAGGGAGTGGTGGTGGTGATGTTGCTGGTTGGGGCACAAGGTGCTGCACTGCTTGCTTACCTACAGAGCAGCCGTGTTCCTGTTCCTTCTGGTGGTATTGTACTTTCACTGGGTTTTCTTTTATTTTTTTTTCTTGCCAGAAGGGGGGCTGCCTTGTTTGGCTATTAGTCCACATAGGGTATATTGGTGGCCCTCCTCTAGGCCCCGTGCTTGTACATGTCACAGGGGTCCAGTTATTAGCTCATCCCCCTTTGTTAGCTTTTGGGTTCAACCCTGCCTGGCTTTCCCGTAGAAGACACCCTTACGGGCCCTGGAAAACCCCATCGGGCTCAGTTGACTGATGGATTGTCTTCTGAGTTCCACCTCCCCTTGTGCGAATTTGAAGGTTATTCTGTGCCTTGTCTTAGGGTGACAGTCACTTATTTTGCCTCAGTCCTATTGCCTGTTGGGTCAACGACATCTTTGACCCGGAGTCATGCGTCTCTGCTCGTGCTCTAGTTTATCCATTCTATTGTCACTGAGGTTCGGGTTCAGGCGGCATCCACGTTGCATGCCTGGTTTATGTTGCCGTAATGTGCTGGGTTGGTTGCCCGCTCGATGCCCCAGGGCTGCCCCATTTTGGTTATAGGAACTTAGACTTGGGGGCGGTGTTTTACCTTTGTGGCGATCACTGCAGTGTTGTGTGTGTGTGGTGGCCAGGTGTTCTTCATCAATGCCGGGGCTGCATGCACTTACGGATTCCTTCCCGAGGTGCCCTGCTCTTGTGTGTTAGGGTTCCCTTCCCTGGTGCATTGGAGATAACTATTTCTGTAGGGGTTTTTGCTAGTCTGTATTTATCCCACCCTTGGGGCCAGCTGGGTTTTGTGGCCCCGTGTTTCCCCTTGGGTAGGAGTGGTATGCTGCTGGTTGGGCATCAGGTGTTGTGCTGCCTGCCTACCTACGTGGCAGCCGTTCCTGTTTCCTTTGGGGACGTTGTACTTTGCTGGGCTTTTCTTTTATTTTGTTTTTCTTACCTGGTGGGGTTCTGCCTGGTGTGGCTATCGTTCCACTATAATATTTTGGTAGCCTTCTGCTAGGCCCTCTGTGATTGTACACGTCGCAGGGATTTCAGTGTCTTGATCTCCCACTTGTTAGCTTTGGGTCTTAAACCTGTTAGCAACACCTTGCCCAGGCTTTAGTTAACAATCAGCCTATGGACCATGGAAAACCCTGTCGGGCTCGATGGACCTATGGATGCATTTTCAGAGTTCCAGCCCGCCTTTTGCGAGTTCGAAGGCTGCTGTGTTCCCATGTCTCACGGTGACAGTCACCTCTTTTGCCTCTGTCATGCTGCCCGTTGAGTCAACGACACCTTTGACCCGAGTCTTGTGAGTCGAGTTCTCTGCATTCTCCAGTACTATTCTGATGATATTACTGTTAGGGTGCAGGCAGCATCCACGTTGTATGGTAGGTTTAGATTGCTGCAACGCACTTGGTTGGTTTTCCACCCGGATGTCCTGCGGCTGCCCCTCTTTGGTTATTGGGACCCAGACCTGGGGTGTTTGTCGCTTTGACTAAGGTTCAGTCCGCGCTTCCTGGTCCTTTCCCTGTTGTTCATCCTGCATCTTCCCTTCCTTGCTTCCAGCTCCCAAACATCTGGGGGTTTGGAGCCAGAGCAGGGTTTATGTGATACAGAGCACCACTTGGTTTCCGAACCCCTTGGGACGAGATCCGTCGGTTAACATGTAAGTTCGTAAACGAGAAATAAATGGAAAAAGTAACTAGAATGTAAAAAAAAAAAAAAAATATGAAAAATTTATGGAAAAAAAACTAGGGAAAAAATCGATATGTTCATAGCGTAAATGCGACCGTATTTTGTTTGTACTCCCCAATAAGTGACGTCCAGATCCGCTTTATAAAAGTCCTTATTGTTCCTAACTGATTATTAAGACGTCTGGCAAACATCCTCTGGATGTTTCCTGTCACCTGCAGGAACATCCTGCCAGCCTGCAGGAACAGCCTGCCAGCCTGCAGGAACAGCCTGCCAGCCTGCAGGAACAGCCTGCCAGCCTGCAGGAACAGCCTGCCAGCCTGCAGGAACAGCCTGCCAGCCTGCAGGAACATCCTGCCAGCCTGCAGGAACAGCCTGCCAGCCTGCAGGAACAGCCTGCCAGCCTGCAGGAACAGCCTGCCAGCCTGCAGGAACAGCCTGCCAACCTGCAGGACACCTGCCAGCCTGCAGGAACAGCCTGCCAGCCTGCAGGAACAGCCTGCCAGCCTGCAGGAACAGCCTGCCTGCCTGCAGGAACAGCCTGCCAGCCTGCAGGAACAGCCTGCCTGCCTGCCAGCCTGCATGCCAGCCTGCATGCCAGCCAGCCGCCTCCCTCTCTGCCTGCCATCCAGCCTGCCTCCCTCTCTGCCTGCCATCCACCTGCCTCCCTCTCTGCCTGCCATCCAGCCTGCCGCCTCTGCCTGCCATCCAGCCTGCCTCCCTCTCTGCCTGCCATCCAGCCTGCCTCCCTCTCTGCCTGCCTCCAGCCTCCCTCTCTGCCTCCATCCGCCTGCCTCCCTCTCTGCCTGCCATCCAGCCTGCCTCCCTCTCTGCCTGCCATCCAGCCTGCCTCCCTCTCTGCCTGCCATCCAGCCTCCCTCTCTGCCTGCCATCCAGCCTGCCTCCCTCTCTGCCTGCCAAAATATACAATGATGTACATTTAAGAACACATCTGGTCACAGGTTTGTCGAGTGTGGTTAGGCTTACAGAGTCAGCCGGTCCCTCCCCCACCCCCGACACCCCTCCCCCTCCAACCTCTCACACTCTATCACACTCACACACACCAACACACACTATCTCTCTCTCTCAGAGTCACGTGGTTCACCTCAACATACATACATACCACCTAACCAGCCAGCC
>WNGS01073055.1:0-11328 GCA_020271785.1 Procambarus virginalis
CATGTTAAAGACTGTACCTCTCTCAACCAGTTTAAGATTAAAACTAAACACTACCTGATAAACTCCCTGTAACCTACCTTACCCCTCTATTGTCAACCCATGTCTTATTTTTTTTTATTCAACGCTGTTTGTCTACATATTGTATTTGTGCTGCTTTCAGTCATTTCCCCCCCCTTTTTTTGTACCTTTAATTGTATCTATTCTCAAAACATTTATTCTTTTTGTCCAATTAGTATTAAGTTTTAGATATTAATGTTTTCTTGCCCGAAACGCATTGCGTAATAGTGGCTTTAGGCATTGTATGTACTAGCTCTATCTATAAATTGATCCACTTATGTAAAATCTCTCTATGTATGTACCTTTCCTGATAAACTATTATTATTATTATTATAAAAAGGTGAAACGTATAAGAGTCAATATCTTTACTAGTTTTAATCACATCTCCACCATTCTAGTTCTCTTCACACAATAGGACTTTCCACCTGCAGAGTTCAGTACAGTCATCCCGTGTAATTGGTGTTTGCCAGAGATGAATTTATAATAATCTGACCCAATTAACACTCCTATATCTCTGATATGGTCAGATTTGTTTTATGAGTAAGCTAATTTATGCCCGAAACGCTTTGCGTAATAGTGGCTTTAGGCACTGTATGTACTAGCCTTATCTATATCTCCATCACTCTCTGTACAATCACTTGTATGTATGTACTTACCTAAATAAACATTTTCATTTTTTTCATTTTTTCAATTTGACTCGCTGCTGTTTTAAATGTTTAATTGTGATCCCTAGACCTGATACATGTAGGTCAGATGGGATTGTGTCCCATCTGACCAACATGTTCCATAGCGAATACAGCTGGTCTGAGGTAACCACCCAAGGGAACGTAGGGTTTGACTACCCTGTAGGGTTTAGGTCCACTATTGGATAAAAACCAAAGTATATTCAGGGTGACCTGCATCACTGGTTTGAATTTCATTTGTTCTGCCGCTCTCTGTGTGACAAAAGTTTTCTTGAAACCCTCATAAAAACAGCCACTGACTAATAGTTTCCTTTTCCCCTGAGGCAGAGTTAACATGGCTGTTGGTAGGGTTGCAGCAGTGTTGGCTTGTGTCAACATAGCCCCTGTACTGCCTTCCACTTGACAGTAGTTGACTGCTACAGTAGTTTAGGGTTTAACGCCGGGTGACGATGGAGTTGGTCTCCTACCGTCACCCTTCACATTCCTGGCCGTTGTTGACGTGAGGAGGCTTGGTGGGCAGCAGCCGGGGTGTGATGCTCCATGGGACAGTCCTCTACCGTCTTCACTAATCATGCTGGATGAAATTTCCTCTTCCTTATGTTTCGTTTAGCCTTCCCCCTCTTCTTCATTCTAATTGTCATTTCCCGACGATCTTTTGCATGCTTCATTATTCTTTCGAACATCTTCTGTTTTGACGCCCGGATGTTTGGGGAGGCACACATTCACCCGTAGAACTGTGGCACCCGACGTTGTGAGGGAGGGGACGCTTTTATTGTCAATCCTCACCTTAGTTGCTGAACCCGATGTCGACGGATTGACAGTTCTTAAGGTGATGATTGCTGGGAGTATTCCTGCTAGTGCTTATATGTTCCACACCTTGTTTGGCCCTGCTACGTGGACTAAATACTTTGATCTCAACCATCTGGTTTCTACACGGCCTGATGATTTCTTCCTCCATAAACACCTCGTTGATTCTGTGGATGCCTCTGTTTCTTTTAACCCCATCCGCACTGGTTCATGTGTCATTGCTGCTCCTTCTCAGGAAGCAGCTGCCCACTTAGCCATATTGTTCAGCAGTGGGGAGACCCCTGTTAGGATCTCCAAAAATGCCCGGTTAAATGTCAGTATTGGCACTGTTATCCGCCCGCACTATGTTGCGGCTGGAGTTAGGGGCCTGAAAGACTGCCACGAGGATATTAAACACATCCTTGCAGCCCAAGGCCATTCTGTCCTCCAGGTTGATACGTTCACCCAACCCTTTCGTAGTCGTCATCAGCCTCTTCGCACTGTGAAGATCACTTTTGATAGTAGGACCCTTCCGCTCTCTGTAATTGTTGCTGATGCCAGATGCTCCGTTTAGGAGTACATTCCCTCTCCTAGACTTTGTAATAGGCTATCTTGAGATGATTTCGGGGCTTAGTGTCCTCGCAGCCCGGTCCTCGACCAGGCCTTCTTATTGTTCCACACCCCCAAAAAGCAGCCCGTAGCAGCTGTCTAGCTCCCAGGCACCTATTTACTGCTAGTAACAGGGACATTAGGGTGAATGAAACATTTTGCCCATTTGTCTCTGCCTCCTCTCGGGGATCGAACCAGGAACCTCAGGACTAAAAATCCGAAGTGCTGTCCACCCAGATGTGAGGCGTCAGGTACTGGAACTTTGGGCATGTTTTTTTAACTTTGAGCTTTGGGGTGTTATAAAATAATGGCGTTTGCTATGGGGGAACTGGTACTATTAAGGGGTAACTGGGTAGTGACACAGTTAGGCCCGGCCCCCAAGGAACAAGGTTCCTGTTTATACTTTAAGGTTTTAAAACAGATCTGTCGTCTGGGATACAATCAACTACGACACTACAACAGGAGTAATGGATTTTCTACTTCTCTTAAATATTTATTAACCCCTTAACAACCCCCCATGTACAATCACACAAATAACAAATAATAATACTAACTTTACCACACGATCTTACGTTAAAAGCCTTGGTCCACATAGGCAGGATACAAGGTTTTACACTGAACACCAGCCAGGGTAAAGCTCTACTGGTGAATCACTTGAAGTTAGAGTCAGCTTAGGGTAGGGGAACCACGTGGTTCCACTGAGACCCCCTTTAGAATAACTAGTAAGATAAACACTTAAAAACACCTACTACACCCCAGGTATACTACTCTACACATAGAACATGGGTATGCCAGATAATAACAATAATGAGCACAGTAATCACTTATCTAGAGTAAGACACAGAAATAAAGAATCGAAGAGGAAGGGTAGGAGGTTCCGGTCCACACGACGCCAGCAGAGAGGAGGAGCTCAGTCCAGATCAGCCTCCCGCATCGTGTGGTGCCGGGAAGAGCCTAATTGATCGTACAGCTATACACATTAAAACCTCTTCCCCTATGCCTCGTATTTTACTTTACTCGTTCTAAGGATAGTTAATCTTATAACAATGTTACTTAATCCACAACAAGTTCAAGAGTCTGAATGCTCTTTGAGAAACAAGAATAGTCTTACGTCTGGCAGGGAAGATACAAACATATGCAGCTCACGAAGCGTCTTATATTATGAGGTAGTTTATTAAGCTCAACTTTGACCTCTGGTTTCCATCTAAAGAACCCAGGGTCGTAACAGAGGGGCCTGACAGCTGAGAGGACAGCGCTCAGCATTCGTAGTCCTGAGGTTCCGGGTTTGATCCCAGATGGAGGCGGAAACAAATGGGCAGAGTTTCTTTCACCCTGATTCACCTGTTCACCTAGCAGTAAATAGGTACCTGGGAGCTAGACTGCTGCTACGGGCTGCTTCCTGGGGGTGTGTAACAAAAAGTAGGCCTGGTCGAGGACCGGGCCGCGGGGATGCTAAGCCCCGAAACCATCTCAAGATAACCTCGAGGAACCTCAAGATTAGATGGTGCCCTTAAATTCACAAGTGCAGTGTCAAAAGGCTCAGATGACATTCATTATGAGATGTTGCATCATCTCTCTCCAAGCGCGTTTCAGTATTTACTGAATCTGTATAACTGTATCTGGGAGTCGTCGTCAGTCCCTGAGGACTGGCTCGAGGCAGTTGTTCTTCCTATTCGGAAACCAGGGTCTCTAAGGACATCTGACCCATTGCCCTCACAAGTTATATCTGCAAACTCTTTGAACGTGTGGTCAATGTTCGTCTGATGTGGTTCTTGGAACACTATCACCAGCTCTCCACTTTTAAATTTGGCTTTTGCAAGTGCTGCAGCTTGACTGATGTCTTGGTGAACTTGGAGGTCCATATTCGTACTGCTTTTGCTGCAAAGACCTCCGTTGTTGTTGTCCTTTTTGACCTGGAAAAGGCATACGACACCACCTGGATATACCATAGTCTGTCCCAACTCCGTTCTTTTAGCCTTCGTGGTAATCTTCTACTCTTCCTCCGAAGCCTTCTCTCTAGTCGTTCCTTTAGAGTGAGGTTTGATACCACTCTCTGTGCCTCTTTTCGGCAGTACGATGGTGTGCCCCAAGGTAATGTTCTGAGCACTACTCTTTTTCTTATTGCCCTTAATGGTCTTCTTTCCTCCCTTCCCTCTGGCATCTTCTCAGCACTCTATGTTGATGATCTTACCCTCTGCTGTCAAGGTGATGACTCGCCTTTCCATCAACAACGGCTTTAACTTATGATTGATGCTGTGTCGTCTTGGGCCACTAATCATGGCTTCAAGTTCTTTACAACTAAAACTTGTGCTATGACTTTTACTTAGAAGCAGGTCGTTCTTCACCCCCCTTTGTCGCTTTATGGTCATCACTTGTGTACAAAGATTCTGCTAATTTTTTGAGGTTAAACTTTGACACTTGTTTGTCTTGGTCACCCTATATCTCTTACCTCCGAGTTGAACGCTCTAATTAAGGCCCTTAACTGATATAAGGTCTTGTCTCATACTTCTTGGGGAGCGGATAGGCGTATGCTCCTCTTTCTACATTACTTTCTCTTACTGTCTAAACTCGATTATGGTTGCCCTGCTTACTTGTCTACTTCTCCTACTCTTCTCCGTTTGGATGCTCTGCACCATACTGGGCTGCTCCTCAGATGAAAAATGAAAATGAAAATGAAATGTTTATTTAGGTAAGGTACATACATACAAGTGATTGTACAGAGAGTTATGGAGTTATAGATAAGGCTAGTACATACAATGCCTAAAGCCACTATTACGCAAAGCGTTTCGGGCATGAAAAACTTAAATGACTAAGGCTTAATACTAATTGAGCATAAGGAATAAAATGAGTTGAGAACAAAAAAACAGTTAAGAAGGGGGGAACATGGCTGAAAAAGCAGCACAAATACAATTTGGTCGACAAAACAGCGTCACTTAAAACAAAAACAGACATTGGTTGACAATAGAGGGGTAAGGCAGGTTACAGGGAATTTATTAGGTATAGCTTCGTTTTTATCTTAAACTGGTTGAGAGAGGTACAGTCTTTAACATGGTTGGGAAGGTCATTCCACATTCTGGGTCCCTTGATTTGTAAAGCATTTCTAGTTTGATTAAGTCGTACTCTAGGAATATCAAAACTGTATTTATTTCTGGTGTAGTGCTCATGGGTTCTGTTGCAACCTTCTATGAAGCTTTTGAGGTCAGGATTGGCATCACAGTTCAGTGTTTATATATGTATAATACACATGAAGAATGTGCAGTGACTTAATATCTAACATATTCAGAGATTTGAGTAGGGGTACCGAGTGATGTCTGGGGCCAGAGTTGGATATTGTCCTAATAGCAGCTTTGTGTTGAGTGATTAGAGGACGTAAATGATTTTGGGTAGTAGAACCCCAAGCACAAATACCATAGTTGAGATAAAGATAGATGAGGGAGTAATAGAGAGTCACCAGGGCAGGGCGGGGTACATAATATCTGATCTTAGAAAGAATGCCAACAGTTTTTGAAACTTTTTTTTATATATTTAGAATGTGTCCCCGGAAATTCAGCTTGTGGTCAATGAGAATGCCAAGTAATTTGCCATCTAATTTGTTACAAATTTGGGTATTGTTTATTTTGAGATTTATTTGATTAGAGGATTTGTTGCCAAACAGAATATAAAAGTTTTGTCAATGTTAAGGGTGAGCTTGTTGGCAGTTAGCCAAAGATGGACTTTCTCTAGCTCAGTTTTCACTGTGGCATTTAGAGCAAGGGGTCAGGACTGGAGTAAATGAAGGTTGTGTCGTCAGCAAATAGAATTGGTTTGAGGTGTTGGGAGGCATTTGGAAGGCCATTAATGTAGATGAGAAAGAGGAGAGGGCCAAGTATGCTGCCCTGAGGAACACCAATGTTGATGGGTAGGGTGGGAGAAATTGAATTATTCACAGAAACATACTGGAGCCTGTCAGTAAGGTAGGATTTGAGGTATTGCAGGGAGTGTCCTCTGACTCCATAATGTATTTAAGAAGAAGGTTTTGGTGGTTGACAGTGTCAAAAGCCTTACGCAGGTCCACAAATAACCCAACAGGGAACTCATTTTTATCAAGAGCTGCATGAATCAAGTTAATCATACTAATAAGTGCATCATTAGTGCTTTTTTGGGGTCTGAAGCCATATTGGCAAGAGCTAAGTATATTGTGTTTGGCTAGATAGAGTAAAGCTGCTTGTAGATTAGTTTCTCAAATATTTTTGACAAGTTAGGCAGGATTGATATAGGTCTGTAGTTGTTAACATCTGTGAGATCACCACATTTGTGTACCGGGGTTACTCTCGCTTTTTTTTTAGAATATCTGGAAAGGTTTGGAGTTCAAGTGACTTGTTGAAGAGCAATGCAATAGCAGGGGCTAAAGTTCTGGAGGCTTTTTTGTAAATTAAGTTGGTATTTCCTCAAGGGCACTAGACTTGGTTTTAAGGGAAAGGATTATCTCATTGACGTCAGTGGAATTAATAGGCTTTAGGTACAGAGACTGTGGATAGTTACCTGTAAGATAGTCCTTAACATCAGTACCGGAAGATGGAATATCATTTGCAAGGGATGACCCAATAGAAGAGAAGAATCTATTGAACTCAATAGCAGAATCAGAGGCTGAAAGCTGACCATCGTTATGGACAGGAGTGTAGGTTTGTTTTATTTAAATCTTCTTTGATCCCAATATTTGTGAAATTGTGCTCCAAGTTTTTTTAATGTTGCTCTTTATTTGCGTAAATTTATCCTCGAAGTATTTAGTTTTAGCTCGTCTAATTATCTTAGATAGCAATAACGAGTAATTCTTTGAGAATTCTTTGGAGACAATTCCTAACCTATACTTCTTTTCAAGGTCATGTTTTTTATTAATGGATTTAAATATTCCCTTATAAGCCAGGGATTGTTTAACCTTTTGGTTGTGACTTGTTTTGTAAGCATAGGACAGTGGGTGTTATTTTTTTTTTTTTTTTTTGAGATATATACAAGAGTGTGTTACATTCTTGTACAGCCATAGTACGCGTAGCGTTTCGGCAGGTCCCTGGAAACGATCCCACCGCGAGAATCGTTTTTTCACCAAGTACACATTTACTGTTGCGTTAAACGAGGCTACGGTTAAGGAATTGCGCCCAGTAAATCCTCCCCGCCAGGATACGAACCCATGACATAGCGCTCGCGGAACGCCAGGAGAGTGTCTTACCACTACACCACGGAGACTGTGGTGTTATAAAGGCTAAGAGTTTTTTGTAGAAAGATTGCACTGCTAGGTTGATCTGGTGCCTTCTTTCGACTCCTACCCTAAGCCTGTGATCGCTAACGCCGAAACTGGCGTCCTGTCTCTACAGGATCAACATGGTCACTACTCTCTTCTGCTACCTTGCACGGTCCCTTACTCTCGTTAATGTCGTACTTTGACCTTTACTCCTCCTGTGGTCCCCTGTTCCCTTTCACCACTTACCTCTTTCTTCTGTATTGTCTCGCACTACAAGATTCTCTTTCGGTTCGTGTTTCCAATATTTTCTTCATGTCGTTCCGTCCTTGCCCCTTGAACGGTCCCTTTCTCTCAGTTTTGTAAAACTTTGTCACGTGACTAAAGCTTTTACCCCTCCTACAGGGGGGGGGGTAATAGGAGTAAAGTCTGGGTCTAATCTAAGTACAGAAGGGTCTAAGTCCCTCCTACAGGGGGGGGGGTAAGAGGAGTAAAGTCTGGTCTAAATCTAAGTACAGAAGGGTCTAAGTCCCTCCTACAGGGGGGGGGGTAAGAGAGTAAGTCTGGGTCTAATCTAAGTACAGAAGGGTCTAAGTCCCTCCTACAGGGGGGGGGGGAAGAGGAGTAAAGTCTGGGTCTAAATCTAAGTACAGAAGGGTCTAAGTCCCTCCTACAGGGGGGGGGGTAAGAGGAGTAAAGTCTGGGTCTAAATCTAAGTACAGAAGGGTCTAAGTCCCTCCTACAGGGGGGGGGGGTAAGAGGAGTAAAGTCTGGGTCTAAATCTAAGTACAGAAGGGTCTAAGTCCCTCCTACAGGGGGGGGGGTAAGAGGAGTAAAGTCTGGGTCTAAATCTAAGTACAGAAGGGTCTAAGTCTGCCGACGGTGTAGGCTACTCTGTTGTTGTTCCTGACAACACCTATATGTGTCGCCTGCCTCCGGAGACTAGCATCTTCATGGCAGAACTTTATGCTATTTTGTTTGCCCTTCGTCACTGCTTTCTCGCTGTCAACTCCTTTGTTGTTGTAGTTGACACTCGCAGTGCCCTCATGGCTCTGGAGTGCTTTAATCCAGTCCATCCTGTAGTAGTCGAAATTCAACATTGGCTGTTTCTTATCTCTAGTAGATTGAAGACAGTGGAGTTTTGCTGGGTTGCCAGCCATATTGGCGTGTCCTTAAATGATCATGCAGACGCTGCCGCTAAGGAGGCTCTCCACACTTGTGCCATCTCCCGTAAAGGTATCCTCTATTACAACTTCTACCCAGTTATTCATTCCTCAATCCTTGCCCGATGGCAGGGTCGTTTGTCTTCTGTTACTGGTAAAGTAAGTAAAGTAAAGTAAAGTAAAGTAAATTTTATTCAGGAAAGTACATACATAGTTGATTTACAAACATAATGTTGGATTTATAAATAGAGCTAGTACATACAATACCTAAAGCCACTAGTACGCATAGCGTTTTGGGCAAGGTATGGGGGGGGGGGAAATACTTAGAATAAAACTTAATAGTAATTGGAATTTGGTATAAATTATGTTAAAAAAGGAATAAAACATGAAAAAGAGGGAGAGGGGGGGGGGGGAACATGGCAGAAATCAGAAATTGTACAAGTTGGTGAACAAACAGCATTGTGAAAAAAATAGCAAGTCATGGGTTGACATATAGGAGGTAAGGTGGGTTACATGGAGTTAATTAGTTAGTACTTGATTTTATTCTTAAACTGGGTGAGAGAGGTACAGTCTTTGACATGATTGGGAAGGTCATTCCACATTCTGGGTCCCTTGAATTGTAGAGCATTTCTAGTTTGATTAAGTCGCACTCTTGGAATATCAAATAGGTATTTGTTTCTGGTGTGATGCCCATGAGTTCTGTTACAACCTTCTAGGAAGCTTCTAAGTTCAAGATTGACATTACGGTTCAGAGATTTAAATATTTGAGTACACATGAGAGGATGTGCATTGACTTAATATCTAACATATTTAAAGATTTGAGTAAGGGTACCGAGTGCTGTCTGGGGCCAGAGTTAGATATTGGTCTAATAGCAGCTTTGTGTTGAATAATTAGAGGGCGTAAGTGATTTTGTGTAGTAGAACCCCAAGCACAGAGACCACAATTGAGATAAGGATAGATGATAGAGTAATAGAGCATCACCAGGCCATGGCGAGGTATCTGATCTAAGAAAGAATGCCAACAGTTTTAGAAACTTTTTTTGATATATTTAGAATGTGTCCCTGGAAATTCGGCTTGTTGTCAATGAGAACACCGAGGAATTTGCCATCTACTTTGTTACAAATTTGGATATTGTTTATCCTGAGATTAATTTGATTTGAGGATTTATTGCCAAACAAAATATAGAAAGTTTTGTCAATGTTGAGAGTGAGTTTGTTGGCAGTTAGCCAGAGATGGACTTTATTTAGCTCAGTATTTACTGTGGCATTTAGAGCAAGGGGGTCAGGACTGGAGAAAATGAAGGGTGTGTCCTCATCAAATAGAATTGGTTTAAGGTGTTGGGAGGCATTTGGAAGGTCATTAATGTAGATGAGAAAGAGGAGAGGGCCAAGTATGCTGCCCTGAAGAACACCAATGTTGATGGGTAGGGTGGGAGAAATTGAATTATTCACAGAAACATACTGAAGCCTGTCAGTAAGGTAATAAGAAGGTATTGCAGGGAGTGTCCTCTGACTCCATAATGATGTATTTTAAGAAGAAGGTTTTGGTGGTTGACAGTGTCAAAAGCCTTACGCAGGTCCACAAGTAACCCAACAGGGAACTCATTTTTATCAAGAGCTGCATGAATCAAGTTAATCATACTAATAAGTGCATCGTTAATGCTTTTTTGGGGGGTCTGAAGCCATATTGACAGGAGCTAAGTATATTGTGTTTAGCTAGATAGGAGTAAATCTGCTTGTAGATTAGTTTTTCAAATATTTTTGACAAGTTTGGCAGAATTGATATAGGTCTGAAGTTGTTGACATCAGTGAGGTCACCACATTTATGGACTGGGGTTACACTCTTTTTTTTTAGAATATCTGGAAAAGTTTGGAGTTCAAGTGACATGTTGTAGAGCAATGCAATGGCAGGAGCTAAAGATCTGGAGGCTTTTTTGTAATTAGAGTTGGTATTTCCTCAAGGGCACTAGACTTGGTGTTAAAGGAAAGGATTCCCTCATTTACATCAGTGGAATTAGCGGGCGTTAGGTACAGAGACTGTGGGTAGTTACCAGTAAGATAGTCCTGAACATTAGTACTGGAAGATGGAATATCATTGGCAAGGGATAACCCAATGGATGACAAGAACCTACTGAATTCAATAGCAGTATCAGAGGCTGAAAGCTGACCATCATTATTGGTACAGTGTTCTGTATACTGTACCGGGTGCTGTATACTGTATGGGTTCTGTATATTGTACACTGTTCTTTATACTGCACGAGGTTCTGTATACTCTACACTTGTTCTGTATACTGTACGCTGTTTCGTATACTGTTCGCTGTTCTGTATAATGTACACTGTTTTATATATTGTACGGGGTTCTGTATACTGTACACTGTTCTGTATACTGTATGGGGTTCTGTATACTGTATGGAGTTCTGTATACTGTACACTGTTCTGTATAGTACACTGGTCTGTATACTGTACACTGTTCCGTATACTGTACGGGGTTCTGTATACTGTACGGGGTTTTGTATATTGTACGCTGTTCTGTATACTGTACACTGTTCTGTATACTGTATGCTGTTCTGTATACTGTACGCTGTTCTGTATACTGTATGCTGTTCTGTATACTGTACGCTGTTCTGTATACTGTATGCTGTTTGTGTATTTACGGTGTTCTGTATACTGGACGCTGTTCTGTATACTGTACACTGCTCTGCATACTGTTCGGTGTTCTTTATTCTGTACACTGTTCTGTATACTGAGGCTTACTGTGTTAGTCCTGGGGCCTCAACCGTTCCTGGTATGGGAGCCACCATGTTGTGTTAGTCCTGGG
>WNGS01073066.1:0-14140 GCA_020271785.1 Procambarus virginalis
AAGGGGGGTGATGAGGGAGGAATAGAGAGATGTGATGTTAGTTCTGTGTGCAGTTTTGGGACAAGCCCCTCTATATTTTGGCCAAAGTGGTAAATAGATTATGCATCTCCCGCCTGCGCTCAAGGGAGTACAGATTTAGGCTCTTTAGTCGGTCTCATAGTTTAGATGTTTTACTGGTGGATTCTAGCAGTAAAGGATCTCTGCACGCTCTTCAGGTCAGCAATTTCTCCAGCTTTGAAAGGGGCTGTCATTGTGCAGCAGTACTCCACTCTAGAGAGCACAAGCGTTTTGAAAAGTATCATCATCGGTATAGCAATCTCTAGGGTGAAAAGTTCTTGTTATCCAACCTGTCATTTTTCGTGCAGTTGTGACGGCTACTTTATTGTGTTCTTTAAAGGTAATGCTTCCGACATGAGTACACCCAGATCCTTTACATGCCTTTTCGTTCCATGTTATGATTCCTGAGTTTTGTACGTGGTTTCCGTTTTATATTTTCATTTTTTCCATAGCGCATGAGCTGGAACTTATCTTCGTTAAACACCATATTATTTTCTGTAGCCCATAGAAAGACCTGACCTACACTGATTGGAGGTTTGCCGTGTCCTCTATGTTGCCTACTCTCATGAAGATCCTAGTGTCATCTGCAAAGGATGATACAGTACTATAGGTTGTGTTCTTGCTATGTCCGATAGATGAGAAAAAGTACAGGAGCAAGCACAGTACCCTGGGTACTGAGCTCTTCACGGTTGATGGGCTGGATTTTATTTTGTTGACTATTACACATTGGGTTCTGTTAGTCAGGAAATTGTAGATCCATCTGCCTTTTTTCCGGTAATTCCATTTGAACGCATTTTATGTGCAATAACACCATGGTCACATTTATCAAAAGCATTTGCGAAATCTGTGTAAATTACATCAGCGTTTTGTTTGTCTTCCATAGCATCAAATGCCGTATCATAGTGGTCCAGCAACTGCGACAGGCAGTTGCTGGGCCACCACCACACCACCACCACCACCACCACCAACACCACCACCACCACCACCACACCACCACCACCACCAACCACCCCACCATCACCACCACCACCATCACCACCACCATCAAAAATACAAAACAAAAAAAAATCGGCAAGGAAAACGACGAGTAATGTGTCCAGGACAAATTTGGTCAGACGTGCTAATTTTTAGTGAGCATAACCAACTTGTCCTCAACCAGACTTGTCCTCAACCAACTTGTCCTCAACCAGACTTGTCCTCAACCAACTTGTCCTCAACCAGACTTGTCCTCAACCAGACTTTCCTCAACCAGACTTGTCCTCAACCAGACTTGTCCTCAACCAGACTTCCTCAACAAGACTTGTCCTCAACCAGACTTGTCCTCAACCAGACTTGTCCTCAACCAAACTTGTCCTCAACCAGACTTGTCCTCAACCAGACTTGTCCTCAACCAGACTTGTCCTCAACCAAACTTGTCCTCAACCAGACTTGTCCTCAACCAAACTTGTCCTCAACCAGACTTGTCCTCAACCAGACTTGTCCTCAACCAAACTTGTCCTCAACCAGACTCGTCCTCAACCAGACTCGTCCTCAACCAAACTCGTCCTCAACCAACTTGTCCTCAACCAAACTTGTCCTCAACCAAACTTGTCCTCAACCAGCAAAATTATACTGTTAATTATTAATAAATTTAAATAAGTTTATTGAGGTGTAAATACACATAAAGGGATGAAGTGACTCAAGGTATTTCCTCCCCCCCCCTCGTTCAATACAACAATACAACGCCCAATACAACGTGTTCATACACCTTCACACAGCACAAACAGTCGACATGTCACTGAACATTGTGGGTGATGGATGACATGGATTCTGAGACCATGGATTCATGTGATGGATAACATGTATGGCTGCTGAGACTAGCCATGGTGAAGGGAAGCCACCACAATGATGCTGCCTCGTGAGTCACCTCTCATCTCAGTAGCCCACATAACTCCATTACTACTTAGAGGCGGAACCAAAGAGCCGAAGCTCAACCCAAGCACAATTAGGTGAGCACTGCGTTAAAAATGTAGCGGTTTCGCATAACTTCAGGCGTCGGAAATCTAGGGGAGCCCACTTATAACATTCCAGATCCGATATCAGCATTAGGTCCGCGATGCGTCAATATTGCGATGGATTAAAGTTACCCAAACCACCTCAATTTTCACGTAGGGTCCTGCTTGATACCTGATTGATAGGGTTCTGGGAGTTCTTCTACTCCCCAAGCCCGGCCCGAGCCAGGCTTGACTTGTGAGAGTTTGGTCCACCAGGCTGTTGCTTCGAGCGGCCCGAGGCCAGGCTTGACTTGTGAGAGTTTGGTCCACCAGGCTGTTGCTTGGAGCGGCCCGAGGCCAGGCTTGACTTGTGAGAGTTTGGTCCACCAGGCTGTTGTTTGCTCACACAGGTCCAAAGCGTAACGAGTGAAGTGTGTTCAGTAAGAGGACAGACAGGTTGCAGACAAGTGTCTCCCGAGGCTCCATGTCGCCGCGGCCCGGTCTCTCACCAGGCTACCTGGATGTTGGTCTGGTCAACCAGGCTGTTTGACCCTGGTGTTCACAGTCTGACGCACAGGCACTAAGACGCGAGAGAACACAGTGTATAAAAGCTTCTGAAAGCTTCTGACTAGGACCAAAATTTGCACAAAAAGCCTAAGATATTTATGTACGTCGGCGGGTAACTTACATATATGTATGTATGTACTCACCAATTGTGCTTGCGCGGGTTGAGCTCTGCCTCTTTGGTCCCGCCTCTCAACGGTCAATCAACTAATGTACAGCTTCCTGAGCCTACTGGGCTCTATCGTATCTACACTTGAAGATGTGTATGGAGTCAGCCTCCACCACATCACTTCCTAATGCATTCCATTTGTCTGTATATGTCTGTATTCCATGTCTGTATATTGTTTGTTTCCCATGTATGTATGTATGTATGTATGCATGTATGTATGTATGTATGTATGTATGTATGTATGTATGTATGTATGTATGTATGTATGTATGTATGTATGTATATATGTATGTATGAATGTAATGTCCTATTATATACCCATGTAGCCCTTTCCACCACTACCCATGCAATGGGTATGGGGTGCATATTAAATGACTAAACAAAATTACTGGAGGGAACAGTAGGGTAAGAAATCATGAGCTTCCTGCAGGAGGTACAAGATCAACCGGGCTGTGATGGCTGTGTGTGTCTGTGGGCCGCCGCTGCTAAGCCTACGGGTTAAGTTATTATCAGAAATGCTTGCCACTACTCCAGAGAGCACCACTATACTCTGATACCTGATCAACCAGGCTGTGACTCATACGTCAGGCTGCGAGCAGCCGCGTCCAACAGCATGGTGGACCAGACCAGCAACCAGGAGGCCTGGTCGAGGACCGGGCCGCGGGGACGCTAAGCCCCGGAATCATCATACCAAGGTAACCTCAAGGTAAGGTACACATACGCACGTGACCAAAGAGTTAAAGCTCAAGCCCCGCAAGCACAACTAAGTGCACTAGTAGGGCTCTGTTACACAGATCACCGCTATGCCACAGTGCACCATATAAAACACAACGGCTCAGTTGAGCACGTCAGGGATTCATGTGGCATAGCGAGGGGGCACAAGACTCGCTCCAGCGGGCAGGTAAGCAAGAGGAGGAGCGGGTATAAGGCTGGCGAGCGCGCAGGCCCGTAACCTTGAGGAATAGCCTAGTACAGGTATAGAGGAGGGAGGGACATTCCTGGGTCCTCCCTCTCTCTCTCTCACCCCCCACCACCTCTCTCCCTCTCTCTCCCTCCCTCTCTCTCCCTCTCTACACTAGCGTACCTTCAAATGCTCTTCACCTTCATCGCCTTTCTTCCCCCCACTGTTGCATCCTCCAACCCCTCGTATCACCTTGTCCACATCTGTTAACAGGACAGGCGATGGCTCGGCTGATTGGCAGGGGAAGTTAGGAACAGTGTGTAGCGTAGTGTTCCACCAGGGAGTGATAGGTGTAGCGACAGGTGTGACAATATGCTTCAGCTGCGCTGGGTGTTTGTACCTCTTGCAGGTGTGGCATAGTAGGTTAGGTCTGGCGTCCACCCACACGGTTGATTGACGGCTGAGAGGCGGGACCAAAGAGCCAAAGCTCAACCCCCTCTCAAGGACAACTAGGTGAGTACCCCAACTAGGTGAATACACATCTTCACCTCATTCCGCTTCTTAACTATTCGGACACTAAAAGAATACTTCCTTGTGCATCGAGGACTGGTTTGTGTTGCATGGGTATGTGCTGCAATCTGTCCGTTTGCCTCCCCGTCCTTCTGACTCGTCGTCCGTCTGTCTCGTCCGTCCATCCGTCCGTCTGTCCAGGTAGTTAGTTTCTGGAGACCACAGTAATTCAGCTATTCGTAGACTCCAGTTTAGAAAGTTTTGGAGAGTCATCCCATAATTTTCATCCTCTTAATACGTCCCATTTTTTATGGGATAGATCAATCCATCAACATGTGCTTTCTACGTTTCTGGTTAGGCAAAACAGTCGCATTTTGTACGGAGTAGCAAATCGAGAGAAATCCAATGCTAAATAGAACCAATAAAGGAGGATGATTGGGGTTGGATTCGTGATGTTTTCTAAGCAAGAAGCAAGGTGAAACAAGTCACGGTGAAGCAAGAAGGTGGAACGAGTGGTGGTGAAGCACAAAGCAAGGTGGAACGAGTGGTGGTGAAGCAAGAAGCAAAATGGAACAAGTCACGGTGGAGCATGAAGCAAGGTGGATGGAAGGAGTGGTGGTGGAGGGCGTTACAAGGTGCCAGCATGTACGGTGGATCAACAACCTTACTAATCAAGTTCTCACCAGGAGATGGTTTTGGCTGCGGGAGAAGAACAAGAGATCTCTAAGCCAGCCATAGGCAATGCCGTCTGCTCATTAACTAGTAGAACTTAAGGCTTTAATTAATGCCGAGTGTTGCAGTGAGAGTTTATAGCACTTGCCCGACCTTCCGTCTTCACCAAGGCGGCGCCCACTCTGCTACCTTGAGCCCGCCCCTTCAACCTTCTCACACCGGTGTATCTGGTACCATGAGTCTGCCCCTTCAGCCCTCTCACAGGTGTATCTGGTACTCCACTCCCAAGTTTCTCTCCCCATCACCACCATGAGTAAACATGACGGCGCGGTATCGCGGAAGTGTGTGATGAATGTCGAAGTGAGGTGAATGGGACCCCTCCAGCCTGCTGTCTATTGTAGGTCTACTGTGATCTTTTGACCCCCCACCTGTATGTCCAAGGAAAAGGTTGGGGGTACAAGTCGAGGAGGCCTTGTTGAGGACCGGGCCGCGGGGACGCTAAGCCCCGAAATCATCGCAAGGTAAGGTAAGGTTGTTTTTTTTCCTTAGGTCAATTAGTGATCTGAGGTCTCTGGTAAAGTAGGTCGGGTCTCCACCTGGCACTCTCTCACAGCCTGTGTTGGCAAATAACTGCGGGAAGATCCTGTCTTTCGCAAATAGTAAAAAACTATGACAAAGTCAAGTAAGCAAGTAATTATCAATAGAAGGCACCAAGCCGGGAAGGTTATGGAGCACCATCAAATGTGCGAAGGCATTAGACGAAACAAAAGGCAGGTGTTGTATACACAACAGGTGTTTTATTGTATACAAAAGGCAGGTGTTGTATACCCGGACTTTGCAAAGGCATTCGAGCTCACGAGATCACAATAAGTGACCTTGGATTAATAGCCCATAAAATGAGATTAATAGGAATAACAGGTAGGTGGGGCGTTGAATTTACAATTTATGTCAAACATTGCAAAAGAAGTCACTAATCAAATAAAGTCCTAGAACATTGAAATTCTTTGTTCCCCAGGGCACTGTACCCCAGGTATCCCAGGGAACAGTCCTAGGACCACTTTTTTTTCTCATTCTCATATCATAGTTGGTCGTCTGGTCAACCAGGCTGTTGGATGCGGCTGCTCGCAGCCTGACGTATGAATCACAGCCTGGTTGATCAGGTATCCTTTGCAGGTGCTTGTCAAATTCTCTCTTGAACACTGTGAGGGGTCGGCCAGTTATGTCCCTTATGTGTAGTGGAAGCGTGTTGAACAGTCTCGGGCCTCTGATGTTGATAGTTCTCTCTTGAACACTGTGAGGGGTCGGCCAGTTATGTCCCTTATGTGCAGTGGAAGCGTGTTGAACATCTCGGGCCTCTGATGTTGATAGTTCTCTCTTGAACACTGTGAGGGGTCGGCCTGTTATGTCCCTTATGTGTAGTGGAAGCGTGTTGAACAGTCTCGGGCCTCTGATGTTGATAGAGTTCTCTCTCAGAGTACCTGTTGCACCTCTGCTCTTCAACGGGATATTCTGCACATCCTGCCATGCCTTATTTGAGGTATCAAATAATATAAACATGGAAGATACTGGAGGGTCAGGTCACAAATTTGCACAATAGAATAACAACATACTGGAGCGAAAAATATGGAAGTAAATGCAGAATAGAACCAGTGAGGAGTAGAGGTGCCATAGGCACAATCAGTCTGATCAACAGGCATCCACGACTGTTCAATACTCTCCCAACAAGCATAAGAAATATTGGTGGAACAGAGGTGGATGTCTTCAAGAATCTTTTAAACAAGTTCTTGCAAGAATTACTGGACCAGTTGGGATGTAGTGGATATGTGAGCCGCTCTAATCAACAGCCTATTGGACCAAATTGGTGACTTTAGGGTTGAAGATTTCTTAAGCGGGTTTTGTTGCGTCTGTCAGTGATACTGTATTTATGTTGTGTACGTGTGTGTATATTGTTGGCCGTCCCCGTCTCTCTTTGTCTGTCTGTCTGTCTGTTAGTGTGCGGAGGGAGGAGTATACTGGAGACTCCTGGTTGAGTCTCCAGGTCCAGGTTGTGTTGTTATTGGCGGGTGACACTGCCACGATGGAGTGGAGGCTGTCAGACCCCGCCACTCAAACATTTCTCATTCTGTTTGTGCAGTGTTCACCTAGGTGGGCCAGGGCTCTTGTGTGTACTCACCTAGTTGTGTTTGCGGGGGTTGAGCTCTGGTTCTTTGGTCCCGCCTCTCAATCGTCAATCAACAGGTTTACAGATTCCTGAGCCTATTGGGCTCCATCATATCTACACTTGAAACTGTGTATGAAGTCAGCCTCCACCACATCACTTCCTAATGCATTCCATTTGTCAACCTCTCTGACACTAAAAAAGTTCTTTCTAATATCTCTGTGGCTCATTTGGGCACTCAGATTCCACCTGTGTCCCCTAGTGCGTGTGCCCCTTGTGTTAAATAGCCTGTCTTTATATACCCTATCAATTCCCTTCAGAATCTTGAATGTGGTGATCATGTCCCCCTAACTCTTCTGTCTTCCAGCGAAGTGAGGTTTAATTCCCGTAGTCTCTCCTCGTAGCTCATACCTCTCAGCTCGGGTACTAGTCTGGTGGCAAACCTTTGAATCTTTTCCAGTTTAGTCTTATCCTTGACGAGATATGGACTCCATGCTGGGGCTGCATACTCCAGGATTGGCCTGACATATGTTGTATACAAAGTTATGAATGATTCTTTACACAAGTTTCTGAATGCCGTTCGTATGTTGGCCAGCCTGTCATATGCCAACACGGTGTAGCAGTTCAATCAACCAGGTAACCAGGTATATGCCGCTGATGTTATCCTCTTGATATGGGCTGCAGGAGACAGGTCTGGCGTGATATCAACCCCCCCAAGTCTTTTTCTTTCTCCGACTCCTGAAGAATTTCCTCTCCCAGATGATACCTTGTATCTGGCCTCCTGCTCCCTTCACCTATCTTCATTACATTACATTTGGTTGGGTTAAACTCTAACAACCATTCGTTCGACCATTCCTTCAGCTTTCTAGGTCTTCTTGAAGCCTCAAACAGTCCTCTTCTGTCTTAATCCGTCTCATAATTTTGGCATCGTCTGCAAACATTGAGAGAAATGAATCTATACCCTCCGGGAGATCATTTACATATATCAGAAACAAGATAGGACTGAGTACAGAGCCCTGTGGGACTCCACTGGTGACTTCACGCCAATCGGAGGTCTCACCCCTCACCGTAACTCTGCTTCCTATTGCTTAGGATACTCCCTTATCCACTGGAGCACCTTACCAGCTACACCTGCCTGTCTCTCCAGCTTATGTACCAGCCTCTTATGCGGTACTCTGTGTGTGTGTGTGTGTGTGTGTGTGTGTGTGTGTGTGTGTGTGTGTGTGTGTGTGTGTGTGTGTGTGTACTCGTCTAGTTAGGTTCGCCTAGTTATCCTAGTTATGCTCGTCTGGTTGTGCTATTGTGGCAGTAGTCTAGTCTCGTGATCGTCTAGCTGTGCTGGTCTGGGTGCGTCTATGGGCCTTCTGACAATGAAATGGTTACCTTACCTTGAGGTTACCTTGAGGTGTTTTCGGGGCTTAGCGTCCCCGCGGCCCGGTCGTCGACCAGGCTTCCTCGTTCCTGGACTGGTCAACAAGGCTGTTGGACACGGTGTAGCAGTTCCCTATTGGCCTGTGGTCACAAGTACGCTTGGACGCTGCCGGCCTCCATCCACCACACCTCTGCTCACCACATCCCGTTTATTCACTATTCTGACACATGAACACAATGTATTTATTTTCTTTTGTCTCCTGTGGTTCATTGGAGAACTTGGTGGTTACTCCTGTCTCATTGTTCGTGAATAGTCAGTCATAATAATTTGAAATAGATTTTGAAATGGGTTCAATAGTCTGAAGCCATATTTAGGCCTACAATAGGCTAGGCCTCCAGTATTTTTTTTTTTTACTTTACCCCGTGCTTTACCTGGAGAGTGTGCAGAGATCCTTTACTGCTAGAATCCACTCAGTAAAACATCTAAATTACTGGGACCGACTAAAGAGCCTAAATCTGTATTCCCTTGAGCGCAGGCGGGAGAGATACATAATAATTTACACGTGGAAAATAATTGAGGGGCTGGTCCCAAACCTGCACACAGAAATAACATCACATGAGACCAGGAGACATGGCAGGATGTGCAGAATACCCCCGTTGAAAAGCATAGGTGCGACAGGTACTCTGAGAGAGAACTCTATCAACATCAGAGGCCCGAGACTGTTCAACACGCTCCCGCTACACATAAGGGACATAACTGGCCGACCCCTCACAGTGTTCAAGAGAGAACCGGATGAACACCTCCAAAGGATACCTGATCAACCAGGCTGTGACTCATACGTCAGGCTGCGAGCAGCCGCGCCAAACAGCCTGGTTGATCAGTCCAGCAACCAGGAGGCCTGGTCGACGACCTGGCCGCGGGGACGCTAAGGCCCGGAAGCACTTCAAGGTCAAGGTAAGATAACCCCCAAGAACGTTGGGATAGTGACAGTTAGACAGTAGTATAGACTAACACAATAGTTATCGATCAATCATTTTAGGTGAGGAATTTCTGGATATTGTTGATTAATACAATATTATTATCGTATAGTAATAGCTTACATGAGGAGTTATCTTAAACTTACACAAGAATGATTCAAATAGTTTATGACACTAAACAATGTCTTGTAAAGTATATAATTGTAAAAGATTATTACTAAGACAAATAGAGTAGTGTGGTGCAATGGTCAACGTAGCTGGTTCACAAGCATATGGTCCTGGGTTCGATTCCGGCGGCGGATCCAAGACGTTTGGGCACGTTTCTTTTCACCTAACAATAAATAAGCATTCGGGAACTAGACAACTGTTGTGGGTTGCATGCTGGGGAAAGTTAGCATTGTTGTTGTTGTTGTTAAAGATTCGCTACCTGGAACAAGAAGTTCCAAGTAGCACGGGCTATGGGAAAGTTAGCAGTTGAGGACCTCGTAACCCAGACTTCCTTTCCCTGATAATTGAAGACCATCTACTCTCAATCTGCGGCGTGCCTGCTGTCATACGTATGGTCTTGTCTTGTTAGTGTAGAAGAACTAACTGCAGAACAAGTGTAAAGATGCTCCAACATCTCTACGAGGTGTCCCCGCCTCGCACTAAAGACTGTGATTTAAACGCCCACTGATACATCTTACCGTCTGGACGCCACCATCTTGACCCGTTACCCTCTCGACATGTACCAGAATGAAATGTTTTACCCAAAACACACACATTTGGGAAACCTATTGAATGACTCCATGTATATTATTGTTGTTGTCTTTCCCCTGGCCATGGGAGAGATGGAGGCTCTCCCCTGGCCATGGGAGAGATGGAGGCTCTCCCCTGGCCATGGGAGAGATGGAGGCTCTCCCCTGGCCATGGGAGAGATGGAGGCTCTCCCCTGGCCATGGGAGAGATGGAGGCTCTCCCCTGGCCATGGGAGAGATGGAGGCTCTCCCCTGGCCATGGGAGAGATGGAGGCTCTCCCCTGGCCATGGGAGAGATGGAGGCTCTCCCCTGGCCATGGGAGAGATGGAGGCTCTCCCCTGGCCATGGGAGAGATGGAGGCTCTCCCCTGGCCATGGGAGAGATGGAGGAAACAGCAGGTCGCTGCTGGTTTGCGCGGTACACTAACTTGAGGAGACTCCCCAATTACAGCAATTAAAGCAGTTTAATCTTCGCGGGGAGCCCAGCGCGAGCAAGGCTGGGAGGTAATCCCACTGAGCTTGATACTCTCTCCCCTTCTCCTCCCTCCAGCACCAGCTACAGTGGACCCGGTGGAGGAACAGGAGGCAGGCAGCTAGCTACCCCATTGTGTTGGCAGAAGACAGTCTCTCATACACAGGACCTCATTCACGTGTCCTCCTGCCTTGTCGGGCTCTACTCTCGCCCTCTCTAATGCAGGACTGTTGCACATCTTGGGATTGTCGGACCCGTTCTCCCGCCCTCTGGTAGAGTGTGTCATTGCTTCCTCTTAATTGTTGTTGGTCCTCTCTCTACCATGGCGTTACCTTACCTTGAGGTGCTTCCGGGGCTCAGCGTCCCGCGGCCCGGTCGTCGACCAGGCCTCCTGGTTAATGGGGACACATTACTGGTATTGCAATGAACAACATTCCCCTTCCATTGTTTACAGTCATTGTACATATTGCATAGGGTGCAAGGAAGTGCATAACGAAGCCTACTTCGCCCAAGGCTAAGTGTCCAAGTCTACAATAATAATAATACTCACACAAATCACAATAACTTGATATATCAAATGAACAAATCCACAAGTGCCTTGATGAGGGTTCGAACCTGTGCGCTGGGGTGTTCCTAGACGGGCTTTAGTCGACCGTGTCGTGGTACAGTCGACTAGAGCGCGTTTGGGAACATCCGGCGCACGGGTTCGATCCCTCATCAGGACTCTTTATTATTAATAATGATGACCTCTTGGGCAAACTCCAGTGTACCGGTGAGTGATCCATACACACAACGAACTTGGGAGGAATTAAGAGGGTGATACCTCGATTTAAACCCTCTTTTTCCCCTCCCCTCTTCCCCTCCCCTCTTCCCCTCCCCTCTTCCCCTTTCCCCTCCCCTCTTCCCCTTTCCCCTCCCTCTTCCCCTTTCCCCTCCCCTACTCGTCTTCCTCTCTCTCCCCTCCTCCCATATATCACTTGTGTTCCAGCGTCATCCAGGCAAGCTTCATGGGAACTGTATGCAAGCTTCAGGCGAGCGTTATGTAAGCTACAGGTAAACCTCGGCCCAGCTCCATGACAGCCTCGGCCGAGCCCCGGGTAAAGACTTGTAAATCCGAAGTAACATCCCGGGCCTCTCTGCCCATATCGGGAGTCCGGTGTCCCCGGCCCCGTCCGGAGAAGGTAGTGTAAGTCCGGTTAAGATAATAATGGCGGCTGCGGGTGCCGAGACTTTACTCAGTGTTTAGTTGCATATAACCCCACCAACAGTAACCCTCTAGTGAGCCCTGAGGGGCCCCTACAAGCGGTAATACTAGTGGGGCCCTGAGGGCCCCCAACAAGCAGTAAGACTAGTGGGCCCTGAGGGCCCCCAACAAGCAGTAAGACTAGTGGGCCCTGAGGGCCCCCTACAAACAGTAATACTCTAGTAATCCCCCGTAATCCCACAAACGCAGGACTAGCCTACTCTAGTGACGTGGCGAACCAATAGGAATTACTGTTATGAACCCTTTATTCCCTAGCAGGGAATGGGGAAGTAATCCTAGTAAATCCTCCCCAAGCGGCAGGAATAGCCTGCTGTAGTGACCCGGTGAAATACTGCTCCTCAACCATGTGGTATGCGAGGTACAACGACGACCTCGCTACTGGCAGGTCCGCGTTCGATTCCCGACGGTCCATGCCGTTGGGCACCATTCTTTTCCTTCGTACCTCAATATCCCAGCACCTATCCGTATACTGGCTTTATCATATTAGTTTTCTGCCGATAATTACCTTGTTGGGAGATTAGACGGAACCGGTTGAGAGCTCCCGGTAACTGGGTTGGCATAATGGCTTGGCGCTTTCACGTGATACTTTTCTCTCCCGGTAACTGGAGTGAGGCTCAGTGGTGCCTAGTGAGGGGGGGGGGGCAGCAGTGGGTGTTTGGGAGGTCAGCTTTAAGTGCCAATCTTTGCTTAGCTCTAGCCTGGGTTTTTTCCCCTCAATAAATGAGGGGCATGTATAGAGCGGCAGCTCGTCAAGACCTGCCAAGGCGGCTCTACAGGAAAAGTGAAGGTGAAAGGAGGAGGGAGATGAGGGGAGGCCGAAGGGTGAGGGGTGAAAGAGCTCTTGCAGTTTCTCTCCTTCCCCCTCTCCCTCCCTTCGATCTCCCTCCCTCCCCCTCTCCCTCCCTTCGATCTCCCTCCCTCCCCCGCGGCCCCGTCGACGACCGGGCCGCGGGGACGCTAAGCCCCGGAACAACTCCAAGGTAATTCCCTCCACCCCTACATTAAAAAGTAACGGCGTAATAATACTCTTAAATATTAGGCGTCCAAGACTTATTAACATTTAATAAATTTAAAGGGGCTTAAACTGCTCTCAGCCTGATCTTGTCGACCTCCTTCGGCTTTCAAGATGTAACTTGATAAACATTTAAAAATGATACCTGATCAACCGGACTGTGATTATTACGTCAGACTGTGTGGAACCACGCGTGGTAACTTCAAGGTATTACAATCTACACCTCAGTGACATACATGGATTTAGAGGGACGACGTCCATAGAGTTCAATGACAAATTACCAGAATAGGGCACGAGAAAGAATGGTAGACTTTTCTAACTACACTGTCAAAAGGAGTTTAATTATTTTCCTCGCGAAAGACAGGTTTACAAAATAGACAAGATGGTATTGCGGGGTAAACATTCAGTTGATTACGGGAGTACCTCACAGACAGAAAACAAAGGGCCATAGTTATAAAATGTCGAGCCGAAACTGTGTGAACAAGTGCAGTTCATCGAGGATTGGGACTAGGATCATAGGTGCTCTTAATTTGTGTGAATGACTTACCAGAAGGAATGAGCTCATTATGAGGTTACCTTGAGGTGCTTCCGGGGCTTAGCGTCCTCGCGGCCCGGTCGTCGACCAGGCCTCCTGGTTGCGGGACTGGTCAACCAGGCTGTTGGACGCTTCTGCTCTCAGCCTGACGTACGAATCACAGCCTGGTTGATCAGGTATCAGGTAGGTATCAGATCAGGTAGGTTAAGGTTTGTGTGTGACAAATAGGTACTGAGAGATGGAAAAGTCTACGACTGTAGATAAATAATTACATACATGAAGACCATGTATGAGTTCCAGGAGTTGCAGACCAGTGACGCTTAGAGTTCAACCCCAACATTTGTAAGGCAATGGTGGTGGAAAGGGAGATTTTAACAAGAAAGCCAGGCTACACCAGAGCCTCATATAACAGGGTAACATATGACTCCAATACTACAAATACGCAGCACCTGCCTGGAATCCACACCTCTTGCAACCTTAAAGCTGTACTTGACAAGGAGCAGAGGTTTTTGACAAGATTTATACCAAAATTAAAAGTACAGAGCTCTGTGCGGGAAGATTTTAAAGGACTTAATCGGCCGAAGCCCGCGAGTGGATAAGGCGGCGGCCGGAGGGACCCCATGCGCATACATGATATCCCTCCCGCTCGGGGCTTTGTTAGGAGCTTCCACGTGTCTAGTTTTCCATGTATGCCGATGTCAAGTCATCAATCCTGCCGCTTAGGCAGCTTGCTGCTTTGGCCTTCAGCGTTTGTTCTCCTTTAATGT
>WNGS01073073.1:0-18429 GCA_020271785.1 Procambarus virginalis
GCCTCGTATATAATAAAGTATGTACACAATTATCATTGTAAGTCTTCCTCTTAGTAAGTCACTCAAAAGCCTCTTCTTGGCCAGTGTATCACTTCACATATAAATGCACGTATTAAATCTCAATAATATTAATCATGTTATCAAAATCATAGAAATCAATGCAAAATTAAAAACACAGCCTCGTTTCAAAATTGACCATCCATTCGCTAGACAAATATTTGTATCTATAAATTTATCTCATTCCTACACAGGCATACATATTCTTTCATTGTGTTAATCACGTGCAATCATTCAGTATTTCATACCTACATATAATGCCTTACATAAATATATACATTAAATGCAAGTGATCAAATGTAAAAATCAACTTCCAGCATTTCCCAGGTAGCCTAGGCAAATACCTGCTACCCTCCATTAGTTGGTTATAAACTATAGATTTGTGGACTATTGTCAGAATTACCTCGTTAAGCTATACACGATTAAACTCCGTTTATCACTCCTAATGTGACACCGCCACAATAATAATCCACGTTTATACCACTCGATTTCTTAATTCAAGTATTCGGCTAGCAACTGGTCAAGCCGCTGGCCCGCGGACCTCAGTCTCCGCCGACCTTCGTCGTGGTCACACTGCGTCCTCTGGATTCAAACCACTGCCTGTCAACAAATTACAATTAGACCTGGAATACGTGTGCATATACCTTACACTTCAGTTCGAGGGACAAACCTCACACGTGATCTATCAAAATAGATCCCCGTGGCGCAGTGGTAAAGCACTCGCCCGGCACTTCGCGAGTGCTATGGCTTAGATTCGTATCCTGGCCGGGGAGGATTGACTGAGCGCCAATCCTTAACTGTAGCCTCTGTTCACCGAGCAGTGAATGGGTTGTTAAACTATTTGTGAAGTCGTATTCCTAGGAAACTTAGGATTAAGGACCTGCCCGAAACGCTATGCGTGCTAGTGGCTTTACAAGAATGTAAGAACTCTTGTACATATAAAATACTAAAAATACACAGTAATCCTAAAACTCATTGTTACTGATATTCAATACAAGAGCCCTCACCTGGCTGTCGGGGGCTTTGAACACTGGCCCCTGCTATAATGACCCGAGTCTCACACGATCGGCCGGGGCTCTTAGCTCTTGGTCTCCAATTTCTGATACTACATAGACGGTTTCTACAACCGTCTTAACTGTTGCTACTAAAATACACGCCGATTCCCAGAACCGCGTCACTGGCACATAAATATCACTGTTACTGTGAAGGGCCAAATCTCACATAACCGGCCGAGGCCTTAACCTCTGCTGCATATATAATACTGTCTATCATTATAGGGCCAACCTCGTGTTGCCCAGGTCTACTGTACTGGTTCCTTAACACTGTAAATGTTCACTTAAAGATGCTAGTGCCCGTCCTTACCTTCAGGGCACCTATAGACCAAACTGACATGCTGGTTTGTTCTTTTTGGGTCGGGCCTGCGTACACGGCTTCTGGCTGACAATATCCGGCCAGCAGTAGCGGAGCAGCAACAGGTGGCAGGAGTACGTGTGACCTTTTAGAGTCTCGGGAGTAAAGTGACCTGCCTCCGCCAATCTCCTCTTGCTTTACTTGCGCGACGTCACTATCCTGCTTCGCACTGATTGGTTCTAACATGTAGTATCGGCTTGGTAGCCATGACAACCTGGTGTCTTGAGCTTCTAGAAGCTCTGGCGACGTCACTGCACTTGGTGTCCTCTCCGAGACCTCTGACCGTATAATCATCTCTTTAATATTGAAACATTGGCACTCATGCTACCTATTTTCTTCTAAATAAAATATACCGGTATGAATGAATAAACAAGAAATAAATGGCTATCGAATGGGAACAGCTCTCACAGAGGAGGGGTCACAGGCTCTCAGAGGAGGGGTCCCAGACTCTCACAGAGGAGGGGTCCCAGACTCTCACAGAGGAGGGGTCCCAGACTCTCACAGAGGAGGGGTCCCAGACTCTCACAGAGGAGGGGTCCCAGACTCTCACAGAGGAGGGGTCCCAGACTCTCACAGAGGAGGGGTCCAGACTCACAGAGGAGGGGTCCCAGACTCTCACAGAGGAGCAGGGGTCCCAGACTCACAGAGGAGGGGTCCCAGACTCACAGAGGAGGGGTCCCAGACTCACAGAGGAGGGGTCCCAGACTCTCACAGAGGAGGGGTCCCAGACTCTCACAGAGGAGGGGGTCCCAGACTCTCACAGAGGAGGGGTCCCAGACTCTCACAGAGGAGGGGTCCCAGACTCTCACAGAGGAGGGGTCCCAGACTCTCACAGAGGAGGGGTCCCAGACTCTCACAGAGGAGGGGGTCTCAGACTCTCACAGAGGAGGGGTCCCAGACTCTCACAGAGGAGGGGTCCCAGACTCTCACAGAGGAGGGGGTCCCAGACTCTCACAGAGGTGGGGTCCCAGACTCTCACAGAGGAGGGGGTCCCAGACTCTCACAGAGGAGGGGGTCCAGACTCTCACAGAGGAGGGGTCCCAGACTCTCACAGAGGAGGGGGTCCAGACTCTCACAGAGGAGGGGGGTCCCAGACTCTCACAGAGGAGGGGGGTCCCAGACTCTCACAGAGGAGGGAGGTCCCAGACTCTCACAGAGGATGGGTCCCAGACTCTCACAGAGGAGGGGTCCCAGACTCACAGAGGAGGGGTCCCAGACTCACAGAGGAGGGGTCTTAGACTCACAGAGGAGGGGTCTTAGACTCACAGAGGGGGGTCCAAACTAAGTTCCATCTGGAATCATGACATAACATAATTGTGTAATTAGACATTTGAATAATACACAATTTTGTAATTAGAAGTGAGTCATTTCAGTTGATTAATTGAACAGTTGATTAAATTAATAGTTGGGTAATAACAGTCTAATTAAATAGTTCAGTAATTAACACTTGGGGAGGATTGACTAGGCACCAATCTTTAACTGTACGCCTCTGTTCTCCCAGCAGTGAAAGGGTACCTGGTTGTTAAACGTTTTGGCGGGTCGTATTCAAGGGGAAGATTAAGATAAGGACTTGCCTGAAACGCTATGCGTGCTATTGGCTGTACAAGAATGTAAAGTATGAGGAGGAGTAATTAGGAGAGAGCTGCTAGACTCACCTGCACGGCATTCGCGCCGCCCTCGGCTCGGTAGGCGACCAGTTTAGGTGGAGGTGTGAGTGCCTGGTGTAGAGAGAGAGCCTCCGTCGTCGCCGCCGCCGCCGCCGACAGGGAGCGCAGGGAGAGTGAGGAGGAGGAGCCGGCCAGGTTGACCACACTCTCGGCGCTCACGATGGCGTGCGGCGGGGGCGGTGATCCGGTCCTCGGGGCCGTGTGGAGAGTGATGCGAGGCTGCGACAGCTCCAGTAGAGGGTTGGAAGGCTTGTACACCACACGATCCTGTTCCTCGCCGCTCTCGCTGGCCGACACGCTGCCTCGCCGCACCTCGAATGCGTCGCCGGACTCATCCCGCCGGAGACCGGACGGCGGCGGCGACCCGATAAATCGGGCGGACAGATCGCGCTCCAGTGGACTCGCCTGAGGATTCACACGCTACATTACTCACCCCGTCCTCATCAACAATGGGCCAAATGTTCATCCCATGCAGCCACCAAACCCCATGTTGACGAATGAAAGACTTTTTACACTCTTCTCATAACTGATGACGTTCGAACATTTCTCAAGTATTCTTTGCTGACGACCTCTGTTTGCATTGCAACTCTGTGAATTCTTTACCCACGTACTTCAAATTGAAATATTTGCCAACAAAACCTAGATCCCTAACTTAACATAAGTCTAAATATGTAAATATGCTATTATATAATTCTAATTTATGAGAAAATTCCTATTTTGAATAAACACCATGATTAAAATTGGTGTAGGCGTCTTTGGGTCAGCCGCTGGATGGAATGAATATTGCCTGAGGACGAGTTGATGGTACTATATTTCCCACACATGTGGCATATCGTAGGAATTTTTCACATATGTTCCAGAACACAGAATTTGTGGAACAGTGAACAGATCTTGAACAAACCCGCCTGAGACCATTGGCTGTTCTGATATTGCAGCAAAACAAAGGATGGGAAAATAACAGCATTTAGTACTCTACCCTCCACCCTCTTAACACTCCCTCACTCTCACCTCCACCCTCTTAACACTCCCTCACTCTCACCTCCACCCTCTTAACACTCCCTCACTCTCACCTCCACCCTCTTAACACTCCCTCACTCTCACCTCCACCCTCTTAACACTCCCTCACTCTCACCTCCACCCTCTTAACACTCCCTCACTCTCACCTCCACCCTCTTAACACTCCCTCACTCTCACCTCCACCCTCTTAACACTCCCTCACTCTCACCTCCACCCTCTTAACACTCCCTCACTCTCACCTCCACCCTCTTAACACTCCCTCACTCTCACCTCCACCCTCTTAACACTCCCTCACTCTCACCTCCACCCTCTTAACACTCCCTCACTCTCCCTCCACCCTCTTAACACTCCCTCACTCTCCCCTCCACCCTCTTAACACTCCCTCACTCTCACCTCCACCCTCTTAACACTCCCTCACTCTCCCCTCCACCCTCTTAACACTCCCCTCACTCTCACCTCCACCCTCTTAACACTCCCTCACTCTCCCCTCCACCCTCTTAACACTCCCTCACTCTCACCTCCACCCTCTTGACACTCCCTCACTCTCACCTCCACCCTCTTGACACTCCCTCACTCTCACCTCCACCCTCTTGACACTCCCTCACTCTCACCTCCACCCTCTTAACACTCCCTCACTCTCACCTCCACCTTCTAACACTCCCTCACTTTCTCGTCCGCCCTCAAACACACTCCCTCACCCTCACTCTCTCGTCCACTCTCTCCACTCTCTCCAACCTCTAACACTCTCCTCCTCCTCGTCCTGCTAACACTCTCTCACTTCGCCTCCCCTCACCTCCCCTGGGAGCCTGCAGGTACCTGTATGAGCGGGCTGCGTGGCTTCTGGTGGAGGGGCGGGAGGTTCCTGGCTTGCGTCGCTGCTCCTCGGCGGAGGGTCGTCCTCCACTCATCACATGGTCCTCCTCCAGCGACCTGAGGGTGACACTCACTCCAGTCAGGCGGCTTACACACACACACACACACACACACGGCGCTGGGAGAGGTGGCAGCAAACCAGGTGACCTTGGATAGGTTCGAAATTACAAGAGATGAGGTCAAAAAGCACCTATTGGAGCTGGATGTGAGAAAAGCTGTTGGGCCGGATGGAATCTCGCCATGGGTATTGAAAGAGTGTGCAGGAGCACTTTGCTTACCACTCTCCATAGTGTATAGTAAGTCACTGGAAACGGGGGACCTACCAGAAATATGGAAGACTGCTAATGTAGTACCAATATACAAAAAGGGTGACAGACAAGAGGCACTGAACTACAGGCCAGTGTCCTTAACTTGTATACCATGCAAGGTGATGGAGAAGATTGTGAGAAAAAACCTAGTAACACATCTGGAGAGAAGAGACTTCGTGACAACCCATCAACATGGGTTCAGGGAGGGTAAATCTTGCCTTACAGGCTTGATAGAATTCTACGATCAGGTGACAAAAATTAAGCAAGAAAGAGAAGGGTGGGCGGACTGCATTTTTTTGGACTGTCGGAAAGCCTTTGACACAGTACCCCATAAAAGGTTGATGCATAAGCTGGAGAAACAGGCAGGAGTAACAGGTAGGGCGCTCCAGTGGATAAGGGAGTACCTAAGCAATAGGAAGCAGAGAGTTACAGTGAGGGGTGAGACCTCAGACTGGCGTGAAGTCACCAGTGGAGTCCCACAGGGCTCTGTACTTGGACCTATCCTGTTTCTGATATACGTAAATGATCTCCCAGAGGGTATAGACTCATTCCTCTCAATGTTTGCTGACGACGCCAAAATTATGAGAAGGATTAAGACAGAGGAGGACAGCTTGAGACTTCAAGAAGACCTGGACAAGCTGCAGGAATGGTCGAACAAATGGCTGTTAGAGTTTAACCCAAGCAAATGTAATGTAATGAAGATAGGGGTAGGAAGCAGGAGACCAGATACAAGGTATCATTTGGGAGATGAAATACTTCAAGAGTCAGAGAGAGAGAAAGACCTGGGGGTTGATATCACGCCAGACCTGTCCCCTGAAGCTCATATCAAGAGGATAACATCAGCAGCATATGCCAGGTTGGCTAACATAAGAACGGCCTTTAGAAACTTGTGTAAGGAATCTTTCAGAACATTATATACCACATATGTCAGACCAATCCTGGAGTATGCGGCTCCAGCATGGAGTCCCTATCTAGTCAAGCATAAGACTAAACTGGAAAAGGTTCAAAGGTTTGCCACCAGACTAGTACCCGAGCTGAGAGGTAAGAGCTACGAGGAGCGACTGCAGGAATTAAACCTCACTTCGTTGGAAGACAGAAGAGTTAGGAGGGACATGATCACCACATTCAAGATTCTCAGGGGAATCGACAGGGTTGATAGACAGGGTGTTTAACACAAGGGGCACATGCACTAGGGGACACAGGTGGAAACTGAGTGCCCAAATGAGCCACAGAGATATTAGAAAGAACTTTTTTAGTGTCAGAGTGGTTGACAAATGGAATGCATTAGGAAGCGATGTGGTGGAGGCTGACTCCATACACAGTTTCAAGTGTAGATATGATAGAGCCCAATAGGCTCAGGAAACTGTACACCTGTTGATTGACGGTTGAGAGGCGGGACCAAAGAGCCAGAGCTCAACCCCCGCAAGCACAACTAGGTGAGTACAACTAGGTGAGTACACACTCTTTCTAATTTACGTAAATGACATGTTTACAGGAGTGGAGTCATACATGTCAAAGTTTGCGGATGACGCGACATTAATGAGAAGAGTTGTGACAGACGAGGATTGTAGGATCCTCCAAGAGGACTTAAACAGGTTGCAGAGATGGTCAGGGAAATGGCTACTGGAGATCAACACCAGTAAATGTAAAGTTATGGAAATGGGATCAGCTGATTGACGACCAGAGGGACAGTACACAATGAAGGGGAACTGCCTACCTGTAACGATTCGAGAAAGAGACCTAGGAGTGGACGTAACACCTGTGGGAAATTTTTACCCACCATATCTAATAATCATCTAAGAAATGTATTATTTCTATATCATATCAATATAATATCAAATCATATCTATATCAAATCAAAATCATATCAGAATCATATCAAAATCGTATCAGAATCACAATAGATTCATTATATATAGCTTGATCCTAGATGACAATGCCACTATGATCACGTACGCCATAGGGCCCTATAGATGCCTACGTGACTTAGTGCATGTTCTCTCAAGGATCCAGAAGCTTCTAGAAGGATTCGTTAATTAAAAATTTATTGGAACACTGACGTAGTATCCGGTAGAGATAAAATCGAATCCTTATTAAGAGTCAGTGGTATTATCAAGTACTACTTATAATCTTTAAATCCTATATCATATTTTATTATAATCACATCTTATCTCAATCATAAGTCTAGACTGTAAAAATAATCAATCAATATTCATTGTAAGTTACCCCTCTCAAGGGAGATGGGGGGGGGGCATCTCGGGAGAGAAGCGCCCACGGGCAGAACGCGTATGTTTACACAACTGTGAACAGTGACGGTCCCTTAGCAACATTATTTGGCTGAGGACACCTTATCTAATATCATTATCACCAGTGAACACTCTCTAGAACTGGGGGAGTACCTGGACAATATATCAACAAGGAAAATCCTAGAACATTTATATCTATAAGTGTAGAGCGGAGCACACAGTGACACTTGTCTCCACCACCTTCATCAACTATCATCCTTCTGCAACGCAGTTAAAATCCCGTAGCGACGCTACTAGATCATACAGCAACGCTGTTTTATAAAATATCGTGCCTAAACTCGCCAAGAGAGTTTATTCAGTCTGGCACACTTGTCAGACAGGCACCCGACTGGCAGAGAAGTATATTGAATGTTATTTTGGTATATGATTGGCCAATTGTATGCTTGTGACTTTAATATTCTATAAATCTGTCTTTCGGTAAAAAGGCGAGGCAACGCCTCATATTTCTGTGAGTTTATTATTAATATTGTGGTACAGCAGAATCTTATCCAAGCTCTGAACCTCATGAGTGTCCACGTCAGAAAAGATTGTCGCAATAAATAAACAAATACTCATGAGTGTCCAGAGTGTAGGAAGAGATTCAACAAGCTGACTGTATTTAATCATATACATTGATCATATACATTGCATATACTTGAATATATAAATTAAGTTAACAATTGCTTGCTTAGTTATTTTTTAAGTAATCATATAAGTTCATTTAATTGAATATAATTTTAGTACTCAGTAACAGTACTTAGACCATATTTAGGTCATTTATCATACTTTACAATTTACAATTTAAGTTGTTTATAGTATAAGTGTATTGGCTGTTAATTGCTAAGGTGCTAGGCTAGACTGTGTATGTTTAAATCTCTGATTTAAACAGAGCCAGTGTTCAGTTATATAACTGAATTTATTAAATCTTATCCTTGTATAAAATACAAGCTGATGTGAGATACCTGTTGGCAGGTGGACGTGGAACTGCAATCAACCTATCAACTAATTCACTCACCCCACCTGCCCCTTACAGCCCATTATCTGTCATTAGGAAAAGAGGAGCTAGGATTTACGACCCTAGCTAGAGATTTTAGTTGAATTAATTTGCATACAGTAATTTTTTAATTTAGTTCAGTACAAGTCCCTGGTAGTCTCCTCTTATATCAATCACAGCAGGTTTTTCCCACATTTTTGGTCCTTCGAACCGGATAGTCTATAAACTAGACTATATTATTCCAGCAAATACATAAGAAACTTCTTGATTTTGCATTGGAATAATTTTTACATATTCTAGCCTAACCTAGCTATCAGCCAATATTTATCATAGCTATATATCTAAGTAAACAAATTGTTTGCAGTGGCTTAAGCCACCATATCCATTAACAAGTAAGCATTCATATATTAATACTGTTCTGTGTTAGAAACCACAGTACTTAATCTATCAGTGTCAAAGACAACTGCATATTAATCATATACTATTATCTACCTCACTTGTGGTAACATACATACATATTTAAGTGTATTATCTAACATTATCTCTAATCAACTGATTTTCAGAACTGCTCATTACATAATATTCTTTAAAAAAAAGTTTTATCACTGTAAGAGCATTTCATTACAAATTATCCATAATCAACTATATCAAACCCTATTACAGGTAAAACCAGTAGGCATTCTACTGTATTTTATCAAGCAACTATTAGGGTAACAGATCTTGTAATAACTTTGCAAAAATAGTGACATTTACTATTTTTAAAAAATTATTACAGGATTTACCAACTTGGTGCATTCGGGTCACAAATCAAATTATCACAGTACTTTTGATAATTGAACACCTGCTACAACCAGATTCCAGGGAGGAAATGAAGGACGATCTTTGGAATCATTACCTAAGTAGACAGGAAAGCTCATTTATCAAAACTCATTAACATCATACATATTTATCAGAAAAAAGAAAATATCTCGGAATCTCCGAAACTCGGAAAAGGTCAAAATGACTAACAGTATTCCACCAGCTACTGAAACTGAAAAAGAAAAGGACACAAAGTGTCTAAAAAATCACTTGAATCTACAGCCTACAGACCATTTAAATCAGGTGATAGACAAATGTCATCATCACTTGGCTACAATAGTCTACCATTGGGGATTAAGACCAATCTTAATCTCACATCACAATCTGAATGGCTAAACAGCCCCTCATCACTAATCCACAATCTGAATGGCTAAACAGCCCCTCATCACTAATCTACAATCTGAAAGGCTAACAGCCCATTGACAATGTCAATACAAATATTATCATCCATCTAAGATAACTATCCAAGAATATAGTCTTGATCACCTAATCTCATGCTTTCACTGGAGTGAAAGCAGCCTCAGGAAATCTGAAGGCAATCAAGCATCTCAAAGAGACTTGCTTAATAGAAAAGGCAAAGCCGAGAAAAAAAAAAGCAAAATGCTTCATCACATCATGAATAATGTAGATACACATTATTACAGATACAATTCATCCTTTAAGGAAATCCTTGGAGGAGTACAAGTGTTACATGCTTGTATGACCTACTTGCATGTAATTACTTACCTACAATGTTACATACTTGTAACAACATCTTATCACAAAGCCAAATCTTTGATGGACTTCGAGCTTACGTACAAAGATTACGAAGCCGAGGAAAACTTAGATCTCAAGATAAAATCACTAAAAGTGAATCCACGGACAAAAACAAAAATGTCCAAACTGGCAGTCCAAAATCAAGGCAACAAAACTCCTCTTCTGCAAAGTGGAAAAAGAGTAATGTTGGCTCTTATGCTATATCCTCCACAGTTAACAGAACTGTAGGAAATCAAGCTCCCAAGACAGATAAGACAAAAGGAGCAGCAAGTGCCCCAAGATGCTTATTCTGTCAAGAAGCACATAGCATTTATCAATGCACAGTTTATGAAGGCCGTGCCAGTCGAATCAATCGACTGAAATCTCTGAACAGGTGCATCCGTTGTCTACGGAAGCACGATACAAGTGAGTGTAACACTCAATTGCAGAACTGCCAATATTGTAATAAAAGTGTACATCACACAGCACTCTGTGGTGATATCAACACTCAATCCAGATCACTTGCTTCCAATAATCAATCTTCATCTCAGGCAAAGCCAAAAGATGATACCACAACAGCAGTACAATTCTGTACAGTAATGAGTAATGTCAATGCCTCAGATACAGAAATTGTTACAACTGCCATATTGCCAACTGCACAGCTAAAATTATGCAATGAAGGAGTTTGTATTCAAACTAGAGGCTTTTTTGATCAGGGTTCACAGAAAACCTTCATCAGTAAAAAGATGGCAGAAGATTTACAACTTAAATCTTCAAAGCAAGTATCTACATCCATATCAGGGTTTTTTACCAGTTCAGGTCATAGAACCTTTCCGGTAGTACAACTCATTGTTTGCCTGGGTACATCCCAAAGGACAGTCGAAGCCATAGTAGTTGATAAAATTCCTACTGAAATGGAAGTGACTGGTCTGGCAGCCACAATTAAATTCCTAAAAGAAAAAGGAATTCAATTAGCAGATCTTCGGCTCGATTCTGATTACATAGGAGATATCGGAATCCTGATTGGAGCTGACTATTATCATCAATTCATTCTGTCAGAAGAATGTATGGGTATGAAAATACTCAAATCAGCAGGAGGCATATTGTTGACAGGACCTATACTAGATCTTGAACCTTCAACTCCTGAAAAATCACATCATACAGAAACTGTAATCATGGCCTGACTAGGCAAAGATCAATCACCCCTTAAAATCCCCCACATGATTGATGATGGATTGGAATCTGTACATCAATTGTGGGAACTTGATGCTATAGGAATAATTCCTGATCAACCAAGTCCTGATGATGTCTGTGCATACAATCAGTACTTAGAAACTGTACAGTATCATGATGGACAGTACTGGGTAAGGCTACCATGGAAAATCAACCATAAAACCTTACCTACCAATTATCACATGGCTTATAGTCAATTTAAATCTCAATTAGCAAAGCTAAGAAAAAGGCCTGAGCATTTAAAACTCTATCATGAGATTATAGCTCAACAATTAAGAATAAATTCATAGAAGTCGTGAAACACGACAATAAGCAAACAGGCCATTTTTTACCACACATGGCTGTAATGAGAGAATCAAAAACAACTCCTTTACGGATAGTTTTTAACTGTAGCTCTAAATCTGGACCCCAAGGAACCAGTCTAAATGATTGTTTGCAAACAGGTCCAAGTCTAACTCAGAAATTGTATGACATACTGTTGAAGTTTAGACTTAATAAATATGCATATTCAGCAGATATAAGTAAGGCCTTTCTAAGAGTCGGCTTGCAGGAAGAAGATAGAGACTTCACTAAGTTTCTATGGGTAGAGAACCCAGAAGATATCAATAGTCCTATAGTGACTTTCAGATTTTCATCAGTACTTTTTGGCGCGACTTCAAGTCCATTTCTGTTGCAAGCAACTCTAGATACTCATCTGAAGAAATCATCAAGTCCCTATAAGGCTGAAATCAGTCAGAATCTATATGTAGATAATTTTCAAGGGACAGTTAACAGTACTACTGAACTGTTACAATTATATCAAGAGGCCAACAAGGAGCTACAAGGTGCCAACATGCCACTACAATCTTGGGCCTCTAATAATGCAACATTGAATAATCAAATAGCAAGAGATTACCCTGAATATCACGTACCAGAATCACAAAAGGTGTTAGGTATGGAGTGGGATTTAATCTCGGACATGATCTCGATCAAATCCGTGCCAGTAAATTATTGCATTGCTACAAAAAGGGATTTGCTTTCACAAGTTAGTAAAGTATTTGACCCACTTGGTCTACTAAATCCTTTAACTATCAAGTGGCGTTTACTGGTGCAAGAAGCTTGGAAGTCTAAAGTTGGTTGGGATGATCCACTACCACTCCAGTTACAAAAAGCTTGGATGGAAATGGCTCAAGAACAAACTTTAGTCGACAAGATAATCTTTCCGAGACACATAGTCGAGGAAAATGATGAAGTAACACTACATGTATTCGCAGACTCGTCAGCCAAAGCTTTTGGAGCTTGTGCTTACTTAGTGACTTCTAATCAATCATATCTTATCACCTCTAAGGCCAGAGTCGCTCCATTAAAAAAGAGGACTTTGCCTCAGATGGAACTAACAGCACTGCTAACAGCCACACGCTTAGCTGTGCATATCAAACAAGTCTTGTCTACCATGAACATCAAAGATGTCATTATATGGTCTGACAATGAAGCTGTTTTACAATGGGTACGAAACGACAACTGTCCGACTCCCTATGTAAAAAATCGCGTCTCGGAAATTAAAGAAATTTCCGCAGGCTTTCAATTGTTGCATGTACCAACAAAAGATAATCCAGCTGATCTCTTATCAAGAGGTATGACGTTTAAACAATTTGCAAAGGCAGATATTTGGTTTTATGGGCCTAGATGGTTAGTGAATGGCAGTTGGCCTGAACAAAAGCCGCACGTCATCACGACACAAACCATAACTACCACCAGGCAGCAAGCTCAAATATCAGTCTTGGATTGTACTCGTTACTCCTCGCTCATCAAATTAATCAATGTAACACAGAACGTGTTTCAATATCTCAGGAAAAAAGGTATAAAATACACTTTTCCTGATGCACTTATCTATTGGGTAAGACAAGCCCAGACAGAAACTTATGGTAAGAACTATGAAAATCTTCCGCATAAGTTAAAACACAATCTCGGTCTGTGGATAGACCAAGAAAATCACAACATTCTGCGTTGTGGAGGGAGACTTAAACACGCAGATGTTAATCTAGATACCGTGCATCCATGGCTTTTACCAAAAAATCATTGGATCACCAGGTTGATTGTGTTACATACACATCAACAAATCATCAAACATGGAGGAGTGTTAGACACACTCACACAAATCAGACAACAGTATTGGATTCCTCAGGGAAGACAGTCAGTCAAATCAATCTTGAAAAATTGCATGATATGCCGAAGGTACGATGCAAAAACTTGCTCTTATCCAGGGCCACCACCTCTACCAAAAGAACGTGTGGTCCATCTACATCCTTTCGAAACGACCGGAGTAGATTATACAGGAGCAATATATCTAACAGGGACTCCAGATAAGCAACCTATCAAGGCATACATCTGTCTGTTCACCTGTGCTACCACCAGGGCAGTACATTTAGAGGTAACACCCGATATGACTGCTCAATCATTTATTCAAGCTTTCCGCAGATTCGCAGCACGCCGATCATGCCCCAAGCTGATGATTTCAGATAACGGAGCAAACTTGGTAGCTGGAGAAGCATGTCTACGGGAAATCTGTTCCCATCCTGCAGTTACTTCCACACTGGAACAGCGTCATTGCAGATGGAAATTTATCCCTCCAAGAGCCCCATGGCACGGAGGTTTATGAACGGTTAATAGGAACTGTCAAAAGATCCTTGAGAAAATCTCTACACCGTCAGAAAATCAATCTAAGNNNNGAAAAATCATTGGATCACCAGGTTGATTGTGTTACATACACATCAACAAATCATCAAACATGGAGGAGTGTTAGACACACTCACACAAATCAGACAACAGTACTGGATTCCTCAGGGAAGACAGTCCGTCAAATCAATCTTAAAAAATTGCATGATATGCCGAAGGTACGATGCAAAAACTTGCTCTTATCCGGGCCCACCACCTCTACCAAAAGAACGTGTGGTCCATCTACATCCTTTCGAAACGACCGGAGTAGATTATACAGGAGCAATATATCTAACAGGGACTCCAGATAAGCAACCTATCAAGGCATACATCTGTCTGTTCACCTGTGCTACCACCAGGGCAGTACATTTAGAGGTAACACCCGATATGACTGCTCAATCATTTATTCAAGCTTTCCGCAGATTCGCAGCACGCCGATCATGCCCCAAACTGATGATTTCAGACAACGGAGCAAACTTGGTAGCTGGAGAAGCATGTCTACGGGAAATCTGTTCCCATCCTGCAGTTACTTCCACACTGGAACAGCGTCATTGCAGATGGAAATTTATCCCTCCGAGAGCCCCATGGCACGGAGGATTTTATGAACGGTTAATAGGAACTGTCAAAAGATCCTTGAGAAAATCTCTACACCGTCAGAAAATCAATCTTCAAGAACTCCAGACAGTAATCACGGAAATAGAATCAAGGGTGAATAACCGGCCGTTGACTTACTTGTCTGATGATCCTACTCAACATGAGCCATTAAGTCCTGCACACCTAATGTATGGAAGACTTCTGACTCCAGTACCATCTCTAGTGGATGATGAGATCAGAGATCCCTCATATGTGGGTCAGAGCGAGTTGGTTCAGGGGTATAAGCATCTGTCCAGCATAATCCAAAAATGGAATGATGTTTGGACAAAAGAATATCTTACATCTCTACGAGAACATCACTATGGGGCCAATGTCCCACATAATATATCTAATCTCCAACCTGGCGATATTGTCTTGGTAGACAGTGATGGCCCTAGGGCTGACTGGCCATTAGGTAAAGTTGTCTCAGTCCATCCAGATAGCCAGGGGATTTTGAGAATAGTCAAGATCCTGTCTAAAGGAACAACTTCCCTGAAGACATTGGACAAACTCATCCACATGGAATCAGTGAGCCAGCTGCAGTTAGATCCTGAGAGACCTCAAGACATCCTAACTACACATGACCCACAGACTCCTAACAGGCACAATCGTCCACAACGGACAGCCGCACAAAAGTGCAAGCAAAATTTGCACTTGTATTATCAATCCGATGGAGAGTAAATAAATACATATGGTTACTACTGTCCTTAGTATAGGACTCTGTGCCAGTTCTCTCCCTCTGGAAGATGTGGGAAATTTTTACCCACCATATCTAATAATCATCTAAGAAATGTATTATTTCTATATCATATCAATATCATATCAAATCATATCTATATCATATCTATATCAAATCTATATCATATCAGAATCATATCAGAATCACAATAGATTCATTATATATAGCTTGATCCTAGACAATGCCGCTTGGATCACGTACGCCATAGGGCCCTATAGATGCCTACGTGACTTAGTGCATGTTCTTTCAAGGATCCAGAAGCTTCTAGAAGGATTTGTTAATTAAAAATTTATTGGAACATGACGTAGTATCCGGTAGAGATAAAATCGAATCCTTATTAAGAGTCAGTGGTATTATCAAGTACTACTTATAATCTTTAAATCCTATATCATATTTTATTATAATCACATCTTATCTCAATCATAAGTCTAGACTGTAAAAATAATCAATCAATATGCATTGTAAGTAACCCCCTTTTTCAAGGGGGATGGGGGAGGCATCTCGGGAGAGAAGCGCCCACCACTGCCCGCGGGCAGAACACGTATGTTTACACTACAGTGTACACGTGACGGTCCCTTAGCGAACATTTTCAGCTCAAGGACACCTTATCTAATATCATTATCACCAGTGAACACTCTCTAGAACTGGGGGAGTACCTGGACAATATATCAACAAGGAAAATCCTAGAACATTTATATCTATAAGTGTAGAGTGGAGCATTTAGTGACGCGGTCTCCACCTTCATCCCTAATATCTCATCCCTAATCTTCATCATTCTTCTGCAACGCAGTTAATATCCTAGTACATCATACAGCAACGCTGTTTTATAAAATATCGTGCCTAAACTCGCCAAGAGAGTTCTTCAGTCTGGCACACTTGTCAGACAGGCACCCGGCTTCAGCTAAGTTTATTGAATGTTATTACTGTAGCGTATTAGTTGGCCAATTAAAGCTAGTATAACATTAATATTCTATAAGACTGATAGTCGGTAAAAAGGCGAGGCAACGCCTCATATTTCTGTGAGTTTATTATTAATATTGTGGTACAGCAGAATCTTATCCAAGCTCTGAACCTCATGAGTGTCCAGTGTCAGAAAAGATTGTCGCAATAAGTAAACAACCTCATGAGTGTCCAGAGTGTAGGAAGAAATTCAACAAGCTGACTGTATTTAATCATATACATTGATCATATACATTGCATATACTTGTATATATAAATTAAGTTAACAATTGCTTGCTTAGTTAATTTTTAAGTAATCATAAAGTTCATTTAATTGAATAATTTTAGTACTCAGTAACAGTACTCAGACCATACATTAAGGTCATTTATCATACTTTGCAATTTACAATTTAAGTTGTTTATAGTATAAATGTATTGGCTGTTAATTGCTAAGGTGCTAGGCTAGACTGTGTATGTTTAAATCTCTGATTTAAACAGAGCCAGTGTTCAGTTATATAACTGAATTTATATAATCTTATCCTTGTATAAAATACAAGCTGATGTGAGATACCTGTTGGCAGGTGGACGTGGAACTGCAATCAACCTATCAACTAATTCACTCACCCCACCTGCCCCTTACAGCCCATTATCTGTCATTAGGGAAAGAGGAGCTAGGATTTACGACCCTAGCTAGAGATTTTAGTTGAATTAATTTGCATACAGTAATTTTTTAATTTAGTTCAGTACAAGTCTCTGGTAGTCTCCTCTTATATCAATCACAGCAGGTTTTTCCCACAGGGTTAAGCTGGATGTCGAAAGTTGATCTTCACTTCCTTGTGCCTCCATTTTTATTTTCTTCAACTGTAGTTCTCTCTTTTCCTTTGTCATATTCTTCTGGACATATTCTGTTCTGTCATATTCTTCTGGACATATTCTGTTCTGTCATATTCTTCTGGACATATTCTGTTCTGTCATATTCTTCTGGACATATTCTGTTCTGTCATATTCTTCTGGACATATTCTGTTCTGTCATATTCTTCTGGACATATTCTGTTCTGTCATATTCTTCTGGACATATTCTGTTCTGTCATATTCTTCTGGACATATTCTGTTCTGTCATATTCTTCTGGACATATTCTGTTCTGTCATATTCTTCTGGACATATTCTGTTCTGTCATATTCTTCTGGATATATTCTGTTCTGTCATATTCTTCTGGACATATTCTGTTCTGTCATATTCTTCTGGACATATTCTGTTCTGTCATATTCTTCTGGACATATTCTGTTCTGTCATATTCTTCTGGACATATTCTGTTCTGTCATATTCTTCTGGACATATTCTGTTCTGTCATATTCTTCTGGACATATTCTGTTCTGTCATATTCTTCTGGACATATTCTGTTCTGTCATATTCTTCTGGACATATTCTGTTCTGTCATATTCTTCTGGACATATTCTGTTCTGTCATATTCTTCTGGACATATTCTGTTCTGTCATATTCTTCTGGACATATTCTGTTCTGTCATATTCTTCTGGATATATTCTGTTCTGTCATATTCTTCTGGATATATTCTGTTCTGTCATATTCTTCTGGACATATTCTGTTCTGTCATATTCTTCTGGACATATTCTGTTCTGTCATATTCTTCTGGACATATTCTGTTCTGTCATATTCTTCTGGACATATTCTGTTCTGTCATATTCTTCTGGACATATTCTGTTCTGTCATATTCTTCTGGACATATTCTGTTCTGTCATATTCTTCTGGACATATTCTGTTCTGTCATATTCTTCTGGACATATTCTGTTCTGTCATATTCTTCTGGACATATTCTGTTCTGTCATATTCTTCTGGACATATTCTGTTCTGTCATATTCTTCTGGACATATTCTGTTCTGTCATATTCTTCTGGATATATTCTGTTCTGTCATATTCTTCTGGACATATTCTGTTCTGTCATATTCTTCTGGACATATTCTGTTCTGT
>WNGS01073079.1:0-14690 GCA_020271785.1 Procambarus virginalis
CACCCAAATGCAGGTATAAAAAAGAAAAGCTGTTTAAACTCTGTTCAGTGTGTGTAACTAAAGTCTTTTGAAAATGTAATAAGTTTTACGAAACGCGCTCAATGTCGCGTCAGACTAAGAATAAAGAATGATTTGGAGAATTGATTTTCATTACCATCATCAGTAAAAACAAACATAAGGAAATTGAGAAAATTCGTGTTAGAATATTAATCTTACTTTTTTTCGGTCATATTTAATAATATATGTTTACAGTAAAGACTGGCTACTAAATATACTATATATATATATATATATATATATTATATATATATATATATATTATATATATTATATATATATATATATATATAATATATATATATAGTAGTAGGCATCCTTCAGTCTCGGGAGACTATGGAGTTGCGCTCTGGTTGTCAATCCTGGTGCAGCGTCTGGTGTGACTGATGAGGCCAATCCGAGAGTGGCAGTCCATCCCACACCGAGCACAAACGAAGTCCGATTCTGGTCTGTCTTCCTGGCTACTGGCTTTCCTTCTCTGTCTCTTTGCCTCCGATTCCTTGGCAAGTGACTCCTCGAACTTGGAGAGACCTCTTTGAACAGACTGCCTCCAGGCTGAACGGTCTGCAGCCAGTGTCTCCCATATAGCAAGATCGACGTCCATGGCTTTCAGGTCCCTCTTGCATACGTCTTTGTACCGTAGCTGGGGCTTGCCTGTTGGACGCTTTCCCTGCATCAACTCTCCATACAGGAGATCCTTGGGGATCCTGCCGTCGCCCATTCGCACAACGTGCCCGAGCCAGCGCATTCGTCTCTGTTTCAGCATTGTGTACATGCTGGTGATTCTTGCTCTCCCCAAGACGTTGTTGTTTGTCACCTTGTCCTGCCAGGTGATGTCCAAGATGTGTCGAAGGCAGCGCATGTGGAAGGCATTCAGCTGTCTTTCCTGACGGGCGCGGAGTGTCCAAGACTCACTGCCATAAAGGAGAGTGCTCAGGACACAGGCTCTGTAAACCTGAATCTTAGTATACTCAGTCAGCCTATTGTTGGCCCACACTCTCTTTGTCAGTCTCGACATGGTAGTAGATGCCTTACCGATGCGTTTGTTTAGCTCCGTATCAAGAGAGAGGGAGTCAGAGATTGTGGAGCCCAGGTACACGAAGTCGTGAACGACTTCCAGTTTGGAATCGGAGATGCCGATGTCAGGTGGGGAGTCCACTCCTTGTCCCATGACTTGTGTTTTCTTCAGGCTGATGGTGAGTCCGAAAGCCTGAGAGGCCTCGCTGAAGCGGGTCATGAGCCGTTGGAGGTCTTCGGCTGAGTGGGCAGTGACTGCTGCGTCGTCGGCGAAAAGGAAGTCGCGCAGACACCTCAGCCGAACCTTCGTCTTGGCTCTCAGCCTGGCGAGGTTAAAGAGCTTTCCATCCGACCTGGTCCGGAGGTAAATGCCTTCCGTGACAGATCCGAAGGCGTGCCGCAGCATAACTGCGAAGAAAATCCCGAATAGGGTTGGAGCCAGTACGCAGCCCTGCTTTACTCCACTTCGGATGTCAAAGGCGTCTGATGTTAGTCCATCAAAGACCACGGTGCCCCTCATGTTCTCATGGAAAGATCTGATGATGCTGAGGAGCCTGGGTGGGCATCCGATCTTGGGGAGGATCTTGAACAGGCCATCCCTGCTGACGAGGTCGAAGGCCTTCGTCAGATCTATGAAGGCTATGAAGAGTGGCTGCTTCTGTTCCCTGCATTTCTCCTGCAGTTGTCTGAGGGAAAAGACCATGTCGATTGTGGACCTGTCAGCTCTGAATCCGCATTGTGATTCTGGATAGACTCTCTCTGCAAGTACTTGGAGCCTCTTCAATGCGACTCGAGCAAACAGCTTTCCGACAGTACTGAGGAGGGAGATTCCACGGTAGTTGTTGCAGTCGCCCCTGTCACCTTTATTCTTATACAGCGTGACGATGTTGGCATCCCTCATGTCCTGTGGCACCTCTCCTTCTTCCCAGCAGAGACAGAGAATTTCATGCAGCTCCATGAGCAGGCTACCTCTGCAGCACTTCAAGGTCTCAGCAGGAATGCCATCTTTGCCAGGAGCTTTACCAGGAGCAAGGGAGTCTAGGGCATCACTGAGTTCTTCGAGGGTCGGTTCGCTGTCGAGCTCCATTAGCACAGGCAGACACTCAATGGCGCTCAGGGCGTCTTCGGTGACCACATTGTCCCTGGCGTATAGCTCAGAGTAGTGCTCGACCCAGCGCTTCAGCTGCAGTGTCTGGTCCTGAATCACCTCGCCAGTGGCAGATTTCAGAGGAGCGGTCTTCCTCTGGATTGGGCCGAGGGCCTGCTTGATGCCGTCATACATTCCCCTTACATTGCCTGTATCCGCTGCAGTCTGTATCTGGGAGCAGAGCTGGAGCCAATAGTTGTTGGCACATCGCCTGGCGCTCTGCTGTACTTTGCAGCGGATGGCCCGAAGGATCTGTAAGTTGCGCTGACTTGGGCAGGCTTTGTAGGCTGCCAAGGCGTTTCTCTTCTCTTCAATGACAGGTGTCATCTCTTCCGAGTGAGCCTCGAACCAGTCAGCCGACCTGCTGGTCTTCTTGCCAAAGGTGGAAATGGCAGCGTTGAACACAGCGTCTCTGAAGTGCTCCCATCTTTTACAGGCAGTGACCCCGGCTGGGCCAGGGAGAGCTTCCTCGAGCACTCGTGCAAAATCTTTCACCTTGTCCTGGTTTCGGGTCTTAGTGGTGTCGATGCGAGGTCTGCCCGTCTTTTTGAGTGATGAATCTTCTTTGGTTGCATCTTGACCCTGCTACAGACCAGGGAGTGGTCGGTGTCACAGACAGCACTCTGGTAGCTACGCGTAATCTTGACACTGGGTAAACTTGCACGCCTGGTAAGAATCAGGTCAAGCTGGTGCCAGTGCTTGGATCTGGGGTGTCTCCAAGATACTCGGTGTTGAGGCTTTGTGCCAAAAAACGTGTTGGTGACACAGAGACCATGAAGGCAGCAGAGTTCTAGCAAACGTTGCCCGTTCTCATTCATCCTCCCTATGCCGAATTTACCCAGACAAGTGGGCCAAATGTTGTGCTCGGCACCCACTCTGGCGTTGAAGTCGCCGAGGATAAACAGTGGCTCCTTTACAGGGATTCTTGCTATGACTCTGTTGAGGTCATCGTAGAATTTTTCCTTTGCCTCTGCTGGAGAAGTAAGGGTTGGTGCATATGCACTAATTACATTGACTGGTCCTGTTTGGGAGTGCAGTTGCAGAGACAGAATTCGTTCGGTTTCCCCCATCGGTGGCATAATGTATCCCAACAGTGTATTCCTGACGGCAAATCCCACACCATGTTCTCTGGTCTCATCAGGTGGTTTTCCTTGCCAGAAGAAAGAGAAGGTCCTCTCTCTCACAGATCCTGATCCAGGGAGACTGGTCTCTTGGAGAGCAACAATATCCATCTGCAGTTTGCTCAGCTCCCTATCAATGATTGCTGTTTTTCGGGCGTCATTGATTTCTTGCAGGTCGTCAGAGAAACCTGGTGTCAGTGTCCTGACGTTCCATGTGCCCAGCTTTAGGGCAGTTGATATTTTCTTTTTGGGTATGATATTGCTTGGTGCAAAGTTGTCGGGCCGCTTGTCGGTTTTCACCCTAAACCCCACGCACCCAGTGAGGTTAACGGACCGTGGCGAGGCAACACCTTATTGGCTGGGGTTTGCCCAGCTTGAGGCGGGCGGTAGCTGCCCAGTGGGGCACGATGACCCCTCCCACCGTCAGAAGCAACCCCTGGCGTCACACTCTTCGCCAATCGAGCAGAAGACTTAAAACCGGTAGACTTTCGCTTCCCGTGTTGGTTCGACGCTGTGAGGCGAAGCTGGAGTGTCCTCTCTAGGGCGCAAAGCCTGGGTAGGTAGATATGGAGGAGGAGCTGTTACCCATGCAGCAAATCCCCCCTCTCCACGTTGCTGAAATTATCCAATAGAAAGGCAAATGCCAATACACATGGTTCCAGCAACGTCGCAGGAGCTGCCAGAACGAGGTCGACGTCAACAACGAACTGCCTTAGGGGCTCCAACTCCGGATTTTTCCTCGAGGTTGACTCCTGAAGCCTTTCCCAGAAAAGGGGTATGGCCGCAAGGCAGCAGAGGTTTAAAATCGGGGTTTTCCTTCCCCTAGATGGGCTGCCTTCCAAGGCTATCGAGTCCCATCTACCCGGAGCAGCTGGTTTTATGGCGCCAGAGGCACGCCCTCGCCCTTTCTCCTGTCGGTAAAAGCAGTTCCGCCGGACTTAAAGACTAAGCCACCCGTGCAGGCCAGGAGTTGGACTTGGTTGTCAGAGGCTATTTGAGACGCATGCCATATAGGAGCATTTTATAGGTCATGGGAGCTCGTCCCCCATTACCACCCCCTGGCAATGACAACCCCTTGGAACCATATATATATATATATATATATATATATATATATATATATATATATATATATATATATATATATGTATATATAAATATATATATATATATATATATATATATTATATTATATATATATATATATATATATATATATATATATATATATATATATATATATAAATATATATATATATATATATATATATATATATATATATATATATATCACTAAGAACTCTTTGACCCGGCCAGGATTCGAACCCATGCCGTCCAGGATCACCCCTAAACGTACACAGTACCGTGACCACCGCACCAATGATCGTCTATAAGGATTGGTCAGTCTTGGTGCTTATTAACTAAGCTCCCAGACTGATCAACACCCGACGACACTCATGGATCCATTTGGGTACAGTTTTTCATCAAATTCTGGTGCATGCACGGGCCGCACCGAGTTCAACATGTGTGAGAAAGCTGCATGAACGCGCAAGCCATATATCACTAAGAACTCTTTGACCCGGCCAGGATTCGAACCCATGCCGTCCAGGATCACCCCTAAACGTACACAGTACCGTGACCACCGCACCAATGATCGTCTACAAGGATTGGTCAGTCTTGGTGCTTATTAACTAAGAATTTGATGAAAAACTGTACCCAAATGGATCCATGAGTGTCGTCGGGGGTTGATCAGTCTGGGAGCTTAGTTAATAAGCACCAAGACTGACCAATCCTTATAGACGATCATTGGTGCGGTGGTCACGGTACTGTGTACGTTTAGGGGTGATCCTGGACGGCATGGGTTCGAATCCTGGCCGGGTCAAAGAGTTTTTAGTGATATATGGCTTGCGCGTTCATGCAGCTTTCTCACACATGTTGAACTCGGTGCGGCCCGTGCATGCACCAGAATTTGATGAAAAACTGTACCCAAATGGATCCATGAGTGTCGTCGGGGGTTGATCATTCTGGGAGCTTAGTTAATAAGCACCAAGACTGACCAATCCTTATAGACGATCATTGGTGCGGTGGTCACGGTACTGTGTACGTTTAGGGGTGATCCTGGACGGCATGGGTTTGAATCCTGGCCGGGTCAAAGAGTTCTTAGTGATATATGGCTTGCGCGTTCATGCAGCTTTCTCATATATATATATATATATATATATATATATATATATATATATATATATATATATATATATATATATATATATATGTGAGAAAGCTGCATGAACGCGCAAGCCACCTGGCCGGGTCAAAGAGTTCTTAGTGATATATATATATATATATATATATATATATATATATATATATATGCGAACAATATATATATAATATATATATATATATATATATATATATATATATATATATGCGAACAAGCCTGAATGGTCCCCAGGACTATATGCGAATGAAAACTCACACCCCAGAAGTGACTCGAACCCATACTCCCAGGAGCAACGCAACTGGTATGTACAAGACGCCTTAAACCACTTGACCATCACGACCGGACAAAATGAGGTGATAGCCGAAGCTATTTGAACCACCTCACCGCCGGCACTCGGATGGTTATCTTCGGCATAGCATTTTACCAAATCACCTCATTCTTTGGGGCACACGTGAGGAACACAAATGCGAACAAGCCTGAATGGTCCCCAGGACTATATGCGAATGAAAACTCACACCCCAGAAGTGACTCGAACTAATACTCCCAGGAGCAACGCAACTGGTATGTACAAGACGCCTTAAACCACTTTTGTCCGGTCGTGATGGTCAAGTGGTTTAAGGCGTCTTGTACATACCAGTTGCGTTGCTCCTGGGAGTATGGGTTCGAGTCACTTCTGGGGTGTGAGTTTTCATTCGCATATAGTCCTGGGGACCATTCAGGCTTGTTCGCATTTGTGTTCCTCACGTGTGCCCCAAAGAATGAGGTGATTTGGTAAAATGCTATGCCCAAGATAACCATCCGAGTGCCGGCGGTGAGGTGGTTCAAATAGCTTCGGCTATCACCTCATTTTGTCCGGTCGTGATGGTCAAGTGGTTTAAGGCGTCTTGTACATACCAGTTGCGTTGCTCCTGGGAGTATGGGTTCGAGTCACTTCTGGGGTGTGAGTTTTCATTCGCATATAGTCCTGGGGACCATTCAGGCTTGTTCGCATTTGTGTTCCTCACGTGTGCCCCAAAGAATGAGGTGATTTGGTAAAATGCTATGCCCAAGATAACCATCCGAGTGCCGGCGGTGAGGTGGTTCAAATAGCTTCGGCTATCACCTCATTTTGTCCGGTCGTGATGGTCAAGTGGTTTAAGGCGTCTTGTACATACCAGTTGCGTTGCTCCTGGGAGTATGGGTTCGAGTCACTTCTGGGGTGTGAGTTTTCATTCGCATATAGTCCTGGGGACCATTCAGGCTTGTTCGCATTTGTGTTCCTCACGTGTGCCCCAAAGAATGAGGTGATTTGGTAAAATGCTATGCCCAAGATAACCATCCGAGTGCCGGCGGTGAGGTGGTTCAAATAGCTTCGGCTATCACCTCATTTTGTCCGGTCGTGATGGTCAAGTGGTTTAAGGCGTCTTGTACATACCAGTTGCGTTGCTCCTGGGAGTATGGGTTCGAGTCACTTCTGGGGTGTGAGTTTTCATTCGCATATAGTCCTGGGGACCATTCAGGCTTGTTCGCATTTGTGTTCCTCACGTGTGCCCCAAAGAATGAGGTGATTTGGTAAAATGCTATGCCCAAGATAACCATCCGAGTGCCGGCGGTGAGGTGGTTCAAATAGCTTCGGCTATCACCTCATTTTGTCCGGTCGTGATGGTCAAGTGGTTTAAGGCGTCTTGTACATACCAGTTGCGTTGCTCCTGGGAGTATGGGTTCGAGTCACTTCTGGGGTGTGAGTTTTCATTCGCATATAGTCCTGGGGACCATTCAGGCTTGTTCGCATTTGTGTTCCTCACGTGTGCCCCAAAGAATGAGGTGATTTGGTAAAATGCTATGCCCAAGATAACCATCCGAGTGCCGGCGGTGAGGTGGTTCAAATAGCTTCGGCTATCACCTCATTTTGTCCGGTCGTGATGGTCAAGTGGTTTAAGGCGTCTTGTACATACCAGTTGCGTTGCTCCTGGGAGTATGGGTTCGAGTCACTTCTGGGGTGTGAGTTTTCATTCGCATATAGTCCTGGGGACCATTCAGGCTTGTTCGCATTTGTGTTCCTCACGTGTGCCCCAAAGAATGAGGTGATTTGGTAAAATGCTATGCCCAAGATAACCATCCGAGTGCCGGCGGTGAGGTGGTTCAAATAGCTTCGGCTATCACCTCATTTTGTCCGGTCGTGATGGTCAAGTGGTTTAAGGCGTCTTGTACATACCAGTTGCGTTGCTCCTGGGAGTATGGGTTCGAGTCACTTCTGGGGTGTGAGTTTTCATTCGCATATAGTCCTGGGGACCATTCAGGCTTGTTCGCATTTGTGTTCCTCACGTGTGCCCCAAAGAATGAGGTGATTTGGTAAAATGCTATGCCCAAGATAACCATCCGAGTGCCGGCGGTGAGGTGGTTCAAATAGCTTCGGCTATCACCTCATTTTGTCCGGTCGTGATGGTCAAGTGGTTTAAGGCGTCTTGTACATACCAGTTGCGTTGCTCCTGGGAGTATGGGTTCGAGTCACTTCTGGGGTGTGAGTTTTCATTCGCATATAGTCCTGGGGACCATTCAGGCTTGTTCGCATTTGTGTTCCTCACGTGTGCCCCAAAGAATGAGGTGATTTGGTAAAATGCTATGCCCAAGATAACCATCCGAGTGCCGGCGGTGAGGTGGTTCAAATAGCTTCGGCTATCACCTCATTTTGTCCGGTCGTGATGGTCAAGTGGTTTAAGGCGTCTTGTACATACCAGTTGCGTTGCTCCTGGGAGTATGGGTTCGAGTCACTTCTGGGGTGTGAGTTTTCATTCGCATATAGTCCTGGGGACCATTCAGGCTTGTTCGCATTTGTGTTCCTCACGTGTGCCCCAAAGAATGAGGTGATTTGGTAAAATGCTATGCCCAAGATAACCATCCGAGTGCCGGCGGTGAGGTGGTTCAAATAGCTTCGGCTATCACCTCATTTGTCCGGTCGTGATGGTCAAGTGGTTTAAGGCGTCTTGTACATACCAGTTGCGTTGCTCCTGGGAGTATGGGTTCGAGTCACTTCTGGGGTGTGAGTTTTCATTCGCATATAGTCCTGGGGACCATTCAGGCTTGTTCGCATTTGTGTTCCTCACGTGTGCCCCAAAGAATGAGGTGATTTGGTAAAATGCTATGCCCAAGATAACCATCCGAGTGCCGGCGGTGAGGTGGTTCAAATAGCTTCGGCTATCACCTCATTTTGTCCGGTCGTGATGGTCAAGTGGTTTAAGGCGTCTTGTACATACCAGTTGCGTTGCTCCTGGGAGTATGGGTTCGAGTCACTTCTGGGGTGTGAGTTTTCATTCGCATATAGTCCTGGGGACCATTCAGGCTTGTTCGCATTTGTGTTCCTCACGTGTGCCCCAAAGAATGAGGTGATTTGGTAAAATGCTATGCCCAAGATAACCATCCGAGTGCCGGCGGTGAGGTGGTTCAAATAGCTTCGGCTATCACCTCATTTTGTCCGGTCGTGATGGTCAAGTGGTTTAAGGCGTCTTGTACATACCAGTTGCGTTGCTCCTGGGAGTATGGGTTCGAGTCACTTCTGGGGTGTGAGTTTTCATTCGCATATAGTCCTGGGGACCATTCAGGCTTGTTCGCATTTGTGTTCCTCACGTGTGCCCCAAAGAATGAGGTGATTTGGTAAAATGCTATGCCCAAGATAACCATCCGAGTGCCGGCGGTGAGGTGGTTCAAATAGCTTCGGCTATCACCTCATTTTGTCCGGTCGTGATGGTCAAGTGGTTTAAGGCGTCTTGTACATACCAGTTGCGTTGCTCCTGGGAGTATGGGTTCGAGTCACTTCTGGGGTGTGAGTTTTCATTCGCATATAGTCCTGGGGACCATTCAGGCTTGTTCGCATTTGTGTTCCTCACGTGTGCCCCAAAGAATGAGGTGATTTGGTAAAATGCTATGCCCAAGATAACCATCCGAGTGCCGGCGGTGAGGTGGTTCAAATAGCTTCGGCTATCACCTCATTTTGTCCGGTCGTGATGGTCAAGTGGTTTAAGGCGTCTTGTACATACCAGTTGCGTTGCTCCTGGGAGTATGGGTTCGAGTCACTTCTGGGGTGTGAGTTTTCATTCGCATATAGTCCTGGGGACCATTCAGGCTTGTTCGCATTTGTGTTCCTCACGTGTGCCCCAAAGAATGAGGTGATTTGGTAAAATGCTATGCCCAAGATAACCATCCGAGTGCCGGCGGTGAGGTGGTTCAAATAGCTTCGGCTATCACCTCATTTTGTCCGGTCGTGATGGTCAAGTGGTTTAAGGCGTCTTGTACATACCAGTTGCGTTGCTCCTGGGAGTATGGGTTCGAGTCACTTCTGGGGTGTGAGTTTTCATTCGCATATAGTCCTGGGGACCATTCAGGCTTGTTCGCATTTGTGTTCCTCACGTGTGCCCCAAAGAATGAGGTGATTTGGTAAAATGCTATGCCCAAGATAACCATCCGAGTGCCGGCGGTGAGGTGGTTCAAATAGCTTCGGCTATCACCTCATTTTGTCCGGTCGTGATGGTCAAGTGGTTTAAGGCGTCTTGTACATACCAGTTGCGTTGCTCCTGGGAGTATGGGTTCGAGTCACTTCTGGGGTGTGAGTTTTCATTCGCATATAGTCCTGGGGACCATTCAGGCTTGTTCGCATTTGTGTTCCTCACGTGTGCCCCAAAGAATGAGGTGATTTGGTAAAATGCTATGCCCAAGATAACCATCCGAGTGCCGGCGGTGAGGTGGTTCAAATAGCTTCGGCTATCACCTCATTATGTCCGGTCGTGATGGTCAAGTGGTTTAAGGCGTCTTGTACATACCAGTTGCGTTGCTCCTGGGAGTATGGGTTCGAGTCACTTCTGGGGTGTGAGTTTTCATTCGCATATAGTCCTGGGGACCATTCAGGCTTGTTCGCATTTGTGTTCCTCACGTGTGCCCCAAAGAATGAGGTGATTTGGTAAAATGCTATGCCCAAGATAACCATCCGAGTGCCGGCGGTGAGGTGGTTCAAATAGCTTCGGCTATCACCTCATTTTGTCCGGTCGTGATGGTCAAGTGGTTTAAGGCGTCTTGTACATACCAGTTGCGTTGCTCCTGGGAGTATGGGTTCGAGTCACTTCTGGGGTGTGAGTTTTCATTCGCATATAGTCCTGGGGACCATTCAGGCTTGTTCGCATTTGTGTTCCTCACGTGTGCCCCAAAGAATGAGGTGATTTGGTAAAATGCTATGCCCAAGATAACCATCCGAGTGCCGGCGGTGGGGTGGTTCAAATAGCTTCGGCTATCACCTCATTTTGTCCGGTCGTGATGGTCAAGTGGTTTAAGGCGTCTTGTACATACCAGTTGCGTTGCTCCTGGGAGTATGGGTTCGAGTCACTTCTGGGGTGTGAGTTTTCATTCGCATATAGTCCTGGGGACCATTCAGGCTTGTTCGCATTTGTGTTCCTCACGTGTGCCCCAAAGAATGAGGTGATTTGGTAAAATGCTATGCCCAAGATAACCATCCGAGTGCCGGCGGTGGGGTGGTTCAAATAGCTTCGGCTATCACCTCATTTTGTCCGGTCGTGATGGTCAAGTGGTTTAAGGCGTCTTGTACATACCAGTTGCGTTGCTCCTGGGAGTATGGGTTCGAGTCACTTCTGGGGTGTGAGTTTTCATTCGCATATAGTCCTGGGGACCATTCAGGCTTGTTCGCATTTGTGTTCCTCACGTGTGCCCCAAAGAATGAGGTGATTTGGTAAAATGCTATGCCCAAGATAACCATCCGAGTGCCGGCGGTGGGGTGGTTCAAATAGCTTCGGCTATCACCTCATTTTGTCCGGTCGTGATGGTCAAGTGGTTTAAGGCGTCTTGTACATACCAGTTGCGTTGCTCCTGGGAGTATGGGTTCGAGTCACTTCTGGGGTGTGAGTTTTCATTCGCATATAGTCCTGGGGACCATTCAGGCTTGTTCGCATTTGTGTTCCTCACGTGTGCCCCAAAGAATGAGGTGATTTGGTAAAATGCTATGCCCAAGATAACCATCCGAGTGCCGGCGGTGAGGTGGTTCAAATAGCTTCGGCTATCACCTCATTTTGTCCGGTCGTGATGGTCAAGTGGTTTAAGGCGTCTTGTACATACCAGTTGCGTTGCTCCTGGGAGTATGGGTTCGAGTCACTTCTGGGGTGTGAGTTTTCATTCGCATATAGTCCTGGGGACCATTCAGGCTTGTTCGCATTTGTGTTCCTCACGTGTGCCCCAAAGAATGAGGTGATTTGGTAAAATGCTATGCCCAAGATAACCATCCGAGTGCCGGCGGTGAGGTGGTTCAAATAGCTTCGGCTATCACCTCATTTTGTCCGGTCGTGATGGTCAAGTGGTTTAAGGCGTCTTGTACATACCAGTTGCGTTGCTCCTGGGAGTATGGGTTCGAGTCACTTCTGGGGTGTGAGTTTTCATTCGCATATAGTCCTGGGGACCATTCAGGCTTGTTCGCATTTGTGTTCCTCACGTGTGCCCCAAAGAATGAGGTGATTTGGTAAAATGCTATGCCCAAGATAACCATCCGAGTGCCGGCGGTGAGGTGGTTCAAATAGCTTCGGCTATCACCTCATTTTGTCCGGTCGTGATGGTCAAGTGGTTTAAGGCGTCTTGTACATACCAGTTGCGTTGCTCCTGGGAGTATGGGTTCGAGTCACTTCTGGGGTGTGAGTTTTCATTCGCATATAGTCCTGGGGACCATTCAGGCTTGTTCGCATTTGTGTTCCTCACGTGTGCCCCAAAGAATGAGGTGATTTGGTAAAATGCTATGCCCAAGATAACCATCCGAGTGCCGGCGGTGAGGTGGTTCAAATAGCTTCGGCTATCACCTCATTTTGTCCGGTCGTGATGGTCAAGTGGTTTAAGGCGTCTTGTACATACCAGTTGCGTTGCTCCTGGGAGTATGGGTTCGAGTCACTTCTGGGGTGTGAGTTTTCATTCATATATATATATATTCATATATATATATATATATATATATATATATATATATATATATATATATATATATATATATATATATATATATATATAGGGACACAAGAATAGGGACCCACAGCCTCAGAGAAGGAAAATTTGGGAAAAACTTGCCATTTAACTCTGAATACATGAGGGTGTTCGCTTCTCCTACCACCCCCTTTTTTATGGTGTACACTTTATTAAGCAAGGTTATACAGTTACATATCTGATTGTATACAAAAAATGAGCATTAAGAGGACACAAAATAGTTCGCTTCCTAGAGGCTGTAGATTTCCTCGAACTCCTCCGACGTTGGGCAGGAACCGAGGATGCAGCGAGCATTCCCCCTCTGGATCGCGACACTGAGGCGCTGAAAGAGAAAACTTGCCGCTCTAGGGTCTCTTGTGGTGTCAATGAGCTTGGAACCAAGATCCTTTAGAAACCTTCTTGCACTCTCTCCCCATGGGCCTAGGGTCTCAGACCCTATTGGAACGAAGTTGTACCGATGATCTAATTGCCTATACTTGGCTGACTTGTCTCTTTCTCTGTGTGTCGCCGCGGCTCCTGCTGTGCCGGCAGAGAGGTTGATGTATGTGGCTGCCAGGGTGGATACGCAAGTATAGTCCCATGCCAACTGTCTGCCACCCTTCCACGGACGCAGTGTGATTCCGTCTGGTCGGCCGGCAAAGCTAACAGAGTCACGGTTCAGAAGGTTGCGGGGCTCTCTCTCCGCTGGACACTGGGCAGAGGCAAGGCTTCTTTTAATGATGTCGTTTACTTCGTCGTGTCTAGTGTGCCAACCACCAGATTTTCCACAGTGCAGGCCATGCAATCCATATTCGTCAGCATCTGCCTCGCCGCAAATACACCTATGAACAGTGTGGATAGGGGCAGCAAGACGGAGAGCGACTGCAATACGGAGCTCCTGCGGATCAAGACGTGTGCCTGTCGCAGACATAGGGACTGCCAAAAGGAAGTCCCCTGCATGGGGAGCCTGCACAGCTGTGAGGCGTGCACGATCACTGGGGGTTGTTGCTGCCTCCAGCAAAGCTGTGGCTTCTTTGTCTGCAATGGGGCTGTCCCAACTGGATTGTTTCTTGGCTTTCGGCATGGCTGGTCTGAGTGCTGGGTCTGCCATGGCACCCCATTTCGTGTCGCATTCCGTGTAGTGGGGGTCCTGTATCCCCGCTACATCACTGAGGGTGTCAGGTAGAATTTCCTTAACCAGGTCATCTGATGCTGAGGAGGAAGACAGGAAGGCTGGGACAGCAATTTGGGTGGCGGTGCGGACACCCAAGCCACCGAGCCTAACAGGAAGAGTGGCTTGTTTCCACTGGCACTCGTTGAGGGAGAGATTAACAACTTTTTCCAGCATGGTCTTCAGTAAGAGGTCATACTCTTCAAGCTTTCGGTTGTCGTAAGATGGGGCGCACCTCAGAAAGTAGGTTAGCCTCGGAAGGGATAGGCATTTGGTGAGGAGATAAAAAGCATCGTGGGCATCGATGTCACCTATTCTGTCTTCCATCCTCCTAAGGTCTGCGATTTTCTTGTCAAGGATCTCCTCAATGGCATTAGACCCGAGGGGGGCTCCAAGGAGGGTGCTGTTCTCGGCCCTAATGACATGGGCTCCAGGCAAGGCAGACCTTATTCTAGCTACGATGTCTGGGTTGGAGGAGACTACTTCACACTTGGAAGGGTTCAGGACAAGACCCAGGCTTACTTCTTGCTCCCTTATTTTCCTGATGTCTGCCAAGAGGTCGTCTACGGGTGCCAGCTATAGTGCCATCATCCATAAACATATATATATATATATATAATATAATATATCTATATATATATTATATATAATACATATAAGTGCTGTTCATTACAACTATTTAACACTGGGAAGGGATCAGGATAAGGATTGGGATGGGATGGGGGAGGGGGAATGGTGCCAAACCACTTGGACGGCGGTCGGGGATTGAACGCCTAGGACTGCTACTGTGCATTTAATTACTATCTTACCTGAGAGTCTATATCCCTACATGTCAAGTTTGTGTATACTGGTAATGTGAGGAACATACAGTAGATAAGGTAGCTGAACACCACAAAATGCTGAAGGACAACTTTATTATAGTTGATAATGAAATGTGTAAGTACTTCATTCATAATGATGTGCTGCCCGAAATCT
>WNGS01073081.1:7028-21567 GCA_020271785.1 Procambarus virginalis
GCCTACCCAAATGACTGATAAACACGGATCAACACAGACAGACTGATGACTGTCGAGGTACACTTGCATGAGACTCATAATAACTTCTTGCCTCATTTTCCATAAAAGATTCTTCACAATCGTTCAAGCTGGATCCTGCCATACCTTACGATAGGGAGCAACGGATGGGAGCGCCGTACGCCTGGGCGCAGTAACCCTCAGAAGAAGAAAATAAAATGGTATGAGAACGATTACATAAAGATGCTCAATGCAAATGTTAGGAGCATGAGTAGAGAGTACCGGAGTCATCCCACCGAAAGCAACCAAGAACTGTTCAAAACTGTGTGTCAAGTAGCCAGGGAAGAGAAGATTAGAGAGCGGGAAAGACAATGACTTGAATTCACTAGCTCCATTGGAAGAAAAACATCTGCAAGACAAGTATGGGCAAAAATTCAGATAACTAAGGGTGGCAGAACCCGGCCTGCGGCTCACCAAGACCCCCAGGGTAAGGCCGAGGAACTAATTCACAAGTGGAGTGATGCAGCTTCCTCCTCCTCCCTCCCTGCAGAAATCAGCAGGGAACAGCTCCTGCGACATGATGACAGAAGAATTAGGATAACAAGAGCACTGTCTAGTGATGACGAGCATGGGGAACCAATCACAGTCCAGGAAGTAAGGGGCGCTATGAAAAAGGGCAAAAATACAGCACCTGGTGAAGATGGCGTCACCTACGACATACACAATGCACTGTGTGAAGTGTCTGGGAATCCACTACTCCACCTGTTTAACAAATCATTCCTAAGTGGAGTGTTGCCCACACAATGGAAACACGCAATAATTGTTCCCATACCGAAACCCAATGACCCTGGCAATTACAGACCTATCAGTCTTATGTCATGCACTTGCAAGATGCTAGAAAGGATCATTCTAAACCGACTGTTGCACGTAATAGGCAGGCTAGGGGACGGGGTCAATGAATTTGTTAAAGGACGGAGCACAGCAAATTGTATAGTTAATTACCTGGCTAATGACATAGCTAAGTACTCTGTATTTGTCGACATCAAAGGAGCTTTCGACAAAGCACAGGGAATTGCGATCCTGGACGAGCTTGCGTGCATGGGTGTCAAGGGGAGACTCATGAAATGGATTGAAGACTACTTCACAGGGAGAACAGCCAAGGTTTGCTTCAATGGAGCAGTCTCAAGAACAATGAATATGGAACTCGGGACCCCCAAGGAGGAGTCTTAAGCCCCACACTATTCAATGTACTTATGAATGCCATTGCAAATATTGATTTTCCGGAAGGAACACAACAAGTGGGATATGCAGATGATGTTCTAATACAAGCTCCCACCTTGAGAAAATTATACAGTCTATTGAACTCTTCGGAAGGAAATGTATTGAACTCGGTTTTACTCTATCCACAAACATACTCTCCAAAAGCATACTCTCATCACAAGAGAAAAAATGAAGAACTACAAATTAATGGTGTAACACTTGAATGGGTTGACCACTATCGGTACCTTGGCGTCACTGTCGGCTCTAACAAAGGGAAGAAAGAGGAGCTCAATCAACTCATAGGAACATGCAAAAGTCGACTCAGGGCACTGAAAGCCATGACCTGGAATGGACATGGAGCCTCTATTACCGTGCTAAAAATGATGTACACAGCCTATGTGCGCTCCGTCATAGACTATGCAGCACCAGTTTTATGCACCTACTCCCAAAGCGATATGAAAAGGCTCGAAAGCATTCAGAATGAAGCCATGACAATCATTCTTGGAGTTCCAAGAACTGCCAAAACGTCCAATCTACGAGAGTAGTTGTCCCTTCCCAGTGTTAAAAACAGAATTAAGGAGCTGAATACTAAGCATGCAATTAGGATAGCCAGAGATCCCCATTAAAATGATATTGCTAAGAAAAAACTGAGTTCTGTACAACTTTCAGGGGGAAACAGAAGCAAAAAATGGCATCACAGATCAGTCTGCTACCTCGAAGAGCTTCACCTGCTTGAGCAAGCCCGTGAGCGCATGCCTGTAGGGAAGTTACCTCCCTGGGAGGATGACTCATGCAAGATTATCATCAATGAAATGGCAACGAAAAAATCCAACATGATACCACAAGAAATGAGGCACAAGTATCTCGAGGAAATTTATAAAGAAGCCGGAGATGAACTAGATCAAATCAACACTGATGGGTCATCTAATCCTGTCAATGGAAGGGCTGGTGCAGCATACACTGTAATTAAGGATAATGCTTTCCAATGCAGAAATTAAGAAAAAGCGCGTATTGAGAACTATGCCTCTTTAACGTAAGCAGAGCTAACTGCCATTGTTATGGCGTTATGGTTTCTTGAACGGAACACTAATGGTGCAGTGATTTGCACTGATTCAAAAGCAGCACTTCAAAGCCTAAGTAAAAATCGGGCAGAAAATCTTGCAATAGTCGCTGAAATTAAGAGAGCTGTGAGAGTACTTACCAATCAGGGAAGAGTCATCAAGTTTCTGTGGATCCCCTCCCATGTTGGAATATGTGGGAATGAACGAGCAGATGTGCTGGCTGCTGAAGGCGCTGAAGGAGACCATATTGAATACTTCATACCCAAGACTCTACTACAAATTAGAGGTATTGTCAGGCAACATCACCGTGACAAGGTAACTGAGGAAAGGAGGATAGAAGCACAAACCAGTGAATCTGTACGATGGTACAACATGGTTGCAGCTGGCAATCCCAATCATTATGGACGAAGAGGAGGTGGACGCAGGAGAGAATCAGTAATAGCGAGAATCCGTCTTGGATACAAATATCCATGGAGATACGGAATGGAAACAACAGTTGATCAGCGAAGTTGCAGAATCTGTGGTGAGAGTGATGGACACCGCCTTGACCACTATCTACGTGAATGTGAACACCTGAGAGACATTAGAAGTATGTGTAGAATAATAAACCCCACATTGTTTGAGTTAGGAATACACTATTTGTCAAATATTGATACAGTTCTTAAAAGATTTCCCCATTTTGCACCCGCAAGATAACGTAAGCTTTTAAGGGTTGACAGATGTTAATCTTCTTGTTTGAGGAGCTGTTCACTTGAGACAGTTAAGCAAGTCCCAGCTGTGTCTGGGTACAAGTGACAGGATGAACAACCCAGCGGGTTTTCTTCCTTTTGGGGAGTGTTGTACATGCTGCTATGGCGGTATGTCCACTCACACGATGAGTGGCGCTGCCCAATACTGTCACTATGGCGGTGTGTCCACTCATAGGATGAGTGGCGCTGCCCAATACTGTCACTATGGCGGTGTGTCCACTCACAGGATGAGTGGCGCTGCCCAATACTGTCACTATGGCGGTGTGTCCACTCAAAGGATGAGTGGCGCTGCCCAATACTGTCACTATGGCGGTGTGTCCACTCACAGGATGAGTGGCGCTGCCCAATAGTGTCACTATGGCGGTATGTCCACTCACAGGATGAGTGGCGCTGCCCAATACTGTCACTATGGCGGTGTGTCCACTCACAGGATGAGTGGCGCTGCCCAATACTGTCACTATGGCGGTGTGTCCACTCACAGGATGAGTGGCGCTGCCCAATACTGTCACTATGGCGGTGTGTCCACTCACAGGATGAGTGGCGCTGCCCAATACTGTCACTATGGCGGTGTGTCCACTCACAGGATGAGTGGCGCTGCCCAATACTGTCACTATGGCGGTGTGTCCACTCACAGGATGAGTGGCGCTGCCCAATACTGTCACTATGGCGGTGTGTCCACTCACAGGATGAGTGGCGCTGCCCAATACTGTCACTATGGCGGTGTGTCCACTCACAGGATGAGTGGCGCTGCCCAGTACTGTCACTATGGCGGTGTGTCCACTCACAGGATGAGTGGCGCTGCCCAATACTGTCACTATGGCGGTGTGTCCACTCACAGGATGAGTGGCGCTGCCCAATACTGTCACTATGGCGGTGTATCCACTCACAGGATGAGTGGCGCTGCCCAATGCTGTCACTATGGCGGTATGTCCACTCACAGGATGAGTGGCGCTGCCCAATACTGTCACCATGGCGGTGTGTCCACTCACAGGATGAGTGACGCTGCCCAATAAACTTGCCCCTCGGGACAATTTTTTTTTTTAATTTTAACGGATGGGAAGACAATACTGGTGCCAACGCCCTCCGTAGCGAGGTTGGGCGGCCGCCCAGACTCGACACCTCCACCCTAGACAACTGCCCGCTTCTAACTCTTTAATATCTTTCCCACAGTCGCGCAATTTGGATCCAGACAAAATCCACGATAGCGGGACACCGTACGGATAAGGAAATTGATGATTAACATGGCGATAACGGTGGTGTCTGACCGGGCACAATCGCCTGGGACACCTTGCCCAAACCACGCCGGTCCTAAAATGACTTTTGGCGGGTTCAGGGGACGCGAAGACACTAGTCCCCTCTGTTTGACTTCCACCAATCGGAGGGGAGCCAGCAGGCACAACCATAGGCCGATGTCTTGGTCACGTGTGCCTGTGACGTAAGCGGGGGGGGGGGGAGAGGCCTAGGGGATGACGTCACCCATCCTAGGGTGACGATATGTCCCCAAAATCCCCCCAAAACAGTTGGCTTCTCCCCCACCCCCCTCAAGTATGTCAAAATTCCTCTCACAGAGCAGTTACAGTGGTCCTTGTAGTTTCTACGAACAGCCCTAAGCTTGGGCTTTCTACAGACAGGCAGGGTTAGGTTAGGACAGGTTGGGTTAGGTTAGAACAGGTTAGGTTATCTAAAATTAAGCAAATTGTTATATCATACCAAAATTTATCCTGTCCAATCCTATATAAACCCACAATGTCCAACCCAAACCTATAATATCCTATCCCAACTTAAGGTGGTCCATCTCGTCCTAATCCAACCTAACAGAACCTAAAAATCTAGCTGAATTTAACTAAATTTGACTTACTCATCTAAATTTAACCATCCAACTAAAATTGATGCATATTTCAATATTCTACCAAAATGCATCCTATTACAATCTAAATTTAACTAAATCCAGCAAAATTCCACTTGTCATGTACAAATTTTGTCCAAATTTATCCGAAGAAAAGGTAAACTAAGTAACTATCAGCACCCATATCCTCACATACAACCCTATGTAATCTCTCTCCGTCCATTACAAGAGTTAGCTATAACTCAAATCTCCTAATTTACACTATTTTCTGAACAAGCTAGTTCATTACCACTAAGATATTATATATCCTACCCTACACATCCTTACCTAAATTGACCTAACATAGTCTAATCTAGATTTTATTAAAGTTGGTAAAATTTAAGCTGTCCCATCTTTTTACCAAATTTAAGACACTTTCCACCAAATTTATTCAAATTTACTGTTTCATACCACAACCAAAGCCAAAAGCCTATCTCATCTAAATTTATTGAGTGTTTCTAATATCCAGTCATCACATGATATATCCCAATCTCAAGACCATTTCACACACTTTGTGTTATGTTCGTCGAGCCATTTCCAACATCCAGTCCTCTTTTATCCTATCCCATTCTCAAGACCATTTCATAGTGTTAGTGCTGTGTTCATCTAGCCATTTTCTATATCCAGATGTGTTTTTCTAACATCAATCCTACCAAATCAGTTCTAATCTAACCAGACCTTACCTAACCTAACACAGCCAAAGCTTAATTTAAACAAATTTATCACAATTTAAGTCAATTCTACTAACTTTACCCTAATTACAACAAATCAAAACTGAATTTAACTAACATGTAACTAATCATATTATAACCAAAGCTGAATTTCACTGTTAAGTGCTATTAACGTCACACCATATACAACATACAACCCACCCCTGGAATAGACCTGATTTTACAAATATATTTTAAGAATGTGCAGTTACAAGGCATTTTTCCTCATATTACCACAACTTAATAAAGTTATAATACGAAACGTATTATAACGTAATATAACGTTTAATACGAAATATTGTTGTGAAGGTGTTAATAATTGTTAAAAACCCAACAGACTTGTGCCTAACCTGCAAGGATGTTTGCTAAATATTGCATCTTCATTGTTAAAAAAGGGTTGATTTTCGGATATATAACTAACAGACATGTACCTAACGTGCTTGTCTCTTTGTTGAATATTGTATCTATATTGTTAGAAAAGTGTTGTATTTTTGGATATAGACCTAACAGCCATAACTAATCTGCCAGATCTATTTTCAATATTATACTATATTGTTAGGAAAGTTTGTTTTTACACATCAACTCAGCCACCCTGTATCTAACCTGTGTAGATTTTTGTTCAATATTCCTGGCGAAAATATTGTTTTTTGAACATGAACACGGCCATTCTGAGCCTAACCTGCTTTAACCCATCATCAAATATACTGCATTTTTGGTGAAGTGTTGAATTTTTTGGCATCAACCCAACCGCTGTGGACCTTACCTCTGATTCCAAGATCTTGGGTCAACATTGTGTCTTATTCTTAGCCATGTTTGTTTTTTGGACAATGGTTTTCCATCAATACAACCAACCCATCTCACCTTAACCTCTATTACCTGAGAGGGTTAATGGAAATGTGTTATTATTGAGCATTTTCTCTACATCAGTTCAACTTAACCAAACTTAACCACCTGCCAAACACACACCGAAACTACGACGTTGGTACAACGTTCGAACACGTTTTAACGCCTAAACAGTTATAACAACCAATATTGCAAGTTGTAACAACGTTCTAACACGTCATAAACACGTTAAGCCAAGATGTAACAACTTTATTACAAGTTGTAACAAGCGGAAAATAGACACTTACGGTTTGTGTTTCCAGGGCAAACCTTATGTACCTGGATCTGAACTCCATTTACATCGCGTTTTTCAGAAAGGGATATGATTCACTATATCTTTACCATTAACATAACCCAATTTTCCATAACCTAACCCCATAACTAGGGGGTTTATACCCCCCACTGTAACATTGAGTTTATACTATATTTTTAATGTAGGCATGTATTATCACATATTATCCTAATTTATCCCTAATTAATCCTAATTTATATCATATTACCTAAATTTATCCCTAATATAAACTAATTTATGACATATTACCCTAATTTCCCATAATTTAGAAAATGTGAAGGGGGTCATTAAATTGTGTGATGTGTGGCTATTTATGTATTGAAGTTAAAGAAAATTAGGATGTGTTGTTTATTATGTAAGTAAATCATATATTCTTATATAATAATAATAATAATTAAAATAATTATATATATAAATACCTTAAAAACATAGTATAATTTCACCAAGTGGTGTTATGGGTAAGGTTGGGGAGCGGGTTTTGGAGTAAGCAGATTGGAGAGGCTTAGGTTGTTGGGACGTGGGGACGTGGGGGACGTGGGGACGTGGGGACGTGGGGACGTGGGGACGTGGGTGTTAGTTAATGACTACAATTAAATGGTGGGGAAGGGAGGGGGAACAGAGGTGGCATGGTAGCCCTGGGATTGGTGAACAGGATGGACAGTGTGGCCCTGGAATAGGAGGTTAGGGAGGGGACTGGGATTGGGGAGGTTTGGGAGCATCTGGGATGGAGGTTGGAAGTGCTTGGGATGAGGGGATCTGGGAAGGGAGAAAAGGGAAACAAATGAGTGCATGGGATGGGTGAGGTCTTAATGGGATGGGAGGTATATATAGGTGTTTTTGGGAGGAAAATGTGACGGGGAATGGTCTAGGTGTTGGTTCCCCTTCTCTGAGGGGTTGCTGGCGTGCCTGTGGAGGGTTCCCCACTCACATCTAAAGTTACTGTTCTGAAGCCTTTAATTATCCCATTCCCTTCCCTCTCCTTGCACCTATTCCTTTTGTTTGCTTCATTATCTCTCTTCTCTTATCATGACCCCTCTGCAGGAAATATTTTTATTACATTTTGTGCTTGGATAAGATAACCATTTTTTGTAACCTCATTCCTGAATACTCTCCTTATCAGGCAAATGTTTCCTTATTGTAATCCTCTTAGCCTGAAAACTTTCTGCTTGCTACTTTCAGTCCCTTTCATCTACAGATCTTTCAGGATCTTTATGACAGTTGTTCAGTCCTTCATCTTCACTCCTTCTGATTGGAGCTTTCCTGTTTCTGAACTTTTACCACTACCAAAAGCTCTTTTTCCTTTCCAGCACCTGGCAATTCAGCTTAGCTGCTTCCTGTGAAGTAGCTGCTCACATAGCTGCTTATTTCAATGCAGACCATTGAAATAAGACCATTTGAAATTTCAAAGCATCTGGGTTCCTTTGAAACATTTCCACAGATGAGGGTTTCCTTGGAAGAGACTCGTTAACAGTTGATTTGGGGGGGGGGGGTTTACTTGTCTCGTACTGGCGGTGAATGGGATTTTCATTGAGGCTTTAATCTCCTTGTCAGTTCACTCTGAAGGCATTTCATTGTGTTCTTCGTTTCTTTCAATTCTCTACACAGCTGTCCAAATATTCGGTTAATCGTCTCACTGGTAGAGTCTGCTAGGCTCTCCCTCCCCTCTGTATGCTGTTGTCCCTGCTATATTCTTCTTCCATGTTATATTCATGTTATATTCAGTCATGTGTGTGTGTATGTACTCACCTAGTTGTGCGTGCGGGGGTTGAGCTCTGGCTCTTTGGTCCCGCCTTTCAACCGTCAATCAACTGGTGTTGTGTGTGTGTGTGTGTGTGTGTGTGTGTGTGTGTGTGTGTGTGTGTGTGTGTGTGTGTGTGTGTGTGTACGGAAGAGGGGAACACCTCAACACGAGCATATTAAAGGCACACATCACATGATTTCATCAACGCTCATCGCGTGGATGAATGCAGACAAGGAGGGGGAAAAATAAGTAAATGAGAGACTGGACAAGACAAAAGTAGCAGAGGCTTTATAAATCACTCGGTGATGATGATTTGATGCACAGAGAGAGAGAGAGAGAGAGAGAGAGAGAGAGAGAGAGACATAGAGAGAGCGTGGGAGAAGACCCGCATAGTCATTGAGAGACGTATTGCATGTTGCGTGTAATCTTGCAAAGGCGTTATGATAGATTTACTGGTGTGGTGACTTCATAGGAGTGGGATATATAGATTTGGTTCTTTATGAACTCGAAAACCTTTATAGGAATTTATTATGTCTTTACGAGTTTAGTCTGGCCTCCAATACCTTCATACTGAAGAGCTTTCTTAATGTGTATATCTGGTTCGTATGTGTACTCTATTATCATGTTTGTGTCTCTCTCTGCCCCTGGTCTCACCCTGTGTGTGTGTATGTGCTAGATAATGCTCTAGATAATGCTAGAATCCACTCAGTAAAACATCTAAACTATTGGGGCCGACTAAAAAGCCTAAATCAGTATTCTCTTGAGGGCAGGCGGGAGAGATACATAATAATGAACACGTGGGAAACATTAGAGGGGCTGGTCTCGTGGTCCTCGTCCACGAGGTGGTAGAGACACAGGAGCTGTACATATATGTGTGAAAGCCAAGTGAAAGATTTGTTCCCTCCTCCCCGCCAAGAGTGGTGAAGAACACGCTGGGACCACATATGTAGACGTGTGTGGTGGTGGGTGGTGGTGAGGGAGGTGCAGATAATCAGGGAGAGTGTGGTGGAGGGCTATGTTGTGGTGGCGGCAGCAGCCGGTTGGGACCCATCACTTACTTCCCTGAGGGAGAGATGCATTGACACCCAGACTTGCAGGAACGGGTCCACCAACATGACTCCATCATTGGGAGAAGATGTAATGCGTGTTTGGCCTCTGGATGGATAGCTTTCTGGAGGAAGAAGATTTCTACGACTCTGCTCCTCCTTGATTTGCTGCTATAAGCAGGTAGTAAATTAACAACCCAGGAGAAAACCCCAACACTTGTCGTGACCTTCTGCCACATTCAAAAAGCCATACTTATTAATTCCCCAAAAAATATTTACTGTCGAATCATTCAAATCTTTTAAATATCTTCATTCAAGCAATATGGCAGTTTGTTCCGCTTGTGTGTAACTCTCGAGCTAAGACAAGGCAAATTTGGCAAATTCGAATTCGTCGATGCAAGTTGTCATAATTGTACATTTTCGACCCCTAATATTACCTCTTATTTCCCCCTTTATATATCTGAGTAGATCAGTTAAATTATTCCTCATTCTACGACCCTTGAAGGAAGCTTAATTTGCTTTATATCAAGCTTCGTAAGACGGATTAATGAAGGTTACATCTTCCTAGTTACACACAGAAAACACAATAGCGTGATGCATCAAATGAACAAATCCACAAGGGCCGTGACGAGGATTCGAACCTACTCAGCCGATTAAGGCAGCGTCTGGGATGCTCCCAGACTTAGGTTCGAATCCTCGTCACGGCCATTGTGGATTTGTTCATCTTCCTAATTGTTCTTCTCACGTGTTCAAGAGAGTTTGTGGTCACTGTGTCGTACAGTGACCACACACACACACCAGCCAGGTGAAGTCTTGCTCAAGAGAGGAAATATTTGTGGTAATGGGCCTGACGGCTGAGTAGATAGCGCTCGGGATTTATAGTCCTAAGGTTCCGGGTTCGATCCCCGGTGGAGGCGGAAACAAATGGACGGAGTTTCTTTCACCTTTATGCCCCTACTCACCTAGCAGTAAATAGGTACCTGGGAGCTAGGCAGCTGCTAAGGGCTGCTTCCTGGGGATGTGTAACAAAAAGGAGGCCTCGTCGAGGACCGCGGGGACGCTAACCCCGAAATTATCTCAAGATAACCTCAAGATAATCGTAACTATTTCTGTTGGAACGGCGTTTGACCCCCTCTCCCAGTTAGGGGAGCACCAAGTTAGAGCACCAAGTTAGAGCACCAACTTAGAGCACCAAGTTAGAGCACCAAGTTAGAGCACCAACTTAGAGCACCAAGTTAGAGCACCAAGTTAGAGATAAAAGTACCCAGCCCATGGTAAAGGGTAAGTATCCACCTCAAGAGTCCTAAGTAATGGTGCAGCCTCTGCTGAAGTGCCCCTTCAGGAATGATTTGTTTTGAGCATATATATATATATATATATATATATATATATATATATATATAATATATATATATATATATATATATATATATATATATATATTTCCCGTGACAGCTGACTAACTCCCAGGTACCTATTTACTGCTAGGTAACAGGGGCATCAGGGTGAAAGAAAGTCTGCCCATTGTTTCTCGCCGGCGCCGGGAATCGAACCCGGGACCACAGGATCACGTGTCCAGCGTGCTGTCCAGTCAGCCATCGGCCCCCTATCTGTGTTTGTGTGTTTTCAAAATAAATGGATAACACAACAATAAAGCTTATGCAGATTTTTGTAAGGACATAATCTGGTACAAATATTCCGCTGCAAATTGTAAGGCAGTCGAGGATTATATGTAGAGTAGCTTGTGTTTGTGGATCTTGTTTGATGCGTATTTAAACATTTATTACGGTAGTTGAAAATTCAGAATTTGTAAAACGTTCGCTGACAAGTAAATAGAATATCTAAACACGGCATATTTTGTCATGCATGTATATATATTTATATTTATATATATATATATATATATATATATATATAATATATATATATATTATATATATATATATACATATATATATATATATAAAATAGGGAAGGGAGTACCACCTCTAACTGGAAGAAGGGGGACCCATAGCCTCGGAGGAAACCACGCATAACGCATTAGAGGGAATGTTTAGATCCCCTCCAATACAGTTTCTGAGTGCTTTTCTCCTACCACCCCCTTCCATTTTTTGTGCTTTATTATGTATTTGATGGTTACAAGATATACATAGGTTGATACAAAAATAATAATACAAAAAGGTGCTTAAAGGTTATGGATCTCTGAAAAACACGACAATGGGAAACATTGATGAATGTCACAGACGGGTTCGATCATAGTTACAAGTCAAACACTTCTTCGAATTCCTCTGAAGTTGGACTAGTGCCCAAGACGCAACAGGCATTTCCCCTCTGAATCGCAACACTGAGGCGCTGGAACAAGAAACTTTTTGCTCTCTGGTCTTTTGTAGCGCTGATCAATTTGTCCCCCAATTCCTTCAGGAACTTCAATGCACATTTTCTCCACGAACCGAGGGTCTCCGAGCCGATCGAACAAAGCTGTAGCAGTGTGCCAGACCTCTGTATTTAATAATTTTCTGTGATTCCCTGAAAGAATCGAAAGAAAGATTTTATCAAATCACAAATGATTTGATAAAATGATATGCCAAGATTACCATCCGAGTGCCGGCGGGGAAGTGGTTCAAATAGCTTCGGCTATCACTTCCTTATTGTTCGGTCGTGATGGTCAAGCAGATTAAGGCGTCCCTGTACATACCAGTTGCGTTGCTCCTGGCAGTATGGGTTCGAGTCACTTCTGGGGTGTGAGTTTTCAGTTGCATATAGTCCTGGGGACCATTCAGGCTTGTTCGCATATATATATATATATATATATATATATATATATATATAATATATATATATATATATATATATATATATATATATGAATAACAACAAGTTTCCCAGACAAACGCATACTGGCGCGCGCACGATCTCACTCGGCCCAGATTGATACACTCATGATAGTAAATACCGCGATGATGCCCATGCAAATTGCGTTACTGTGATACATATCGGCAACAGCGCAAGGGATTCCCTTTCCGCCTCCTCCCACACCTTCCTCCTGCTGCCCACACACCTTCCTCCAACCCAAGATGAAGCACTCAGTGCGAAAGCCATCTCAGACCCTCCACGCTGCTCGCTCTGACAACACATTGCCTCAATATGTCCTCTTACTGCATTCTTTGTGGCAGTCCTCCTCCTCCTCCTCCTCCTCCTCTCCCTCCTCCTCCTCCTCCTCTTCTTCTTCTCCTTCTTCTTCTTCCTCTTCCCCTCCTGTAGTCGAAATGACCAATAAATACTTCAGGTCAACTCCCTGACATCCATTGTCTTGGTGTCTTCCGCCAGCGCCTCACCTCTGATGTCTCCGCGGGCGACACTCGCAGCTACCGCCGGCGGGTAATGGACTCGGAGTATTTCTTTTACGACATCCAAGAGAAGGAGAAGGATTCGTTTCCGGAGGAGGCGTAGTGGCGCTTAGAGAGCGAGCGGGGGTGGGGGGACTGTTCCAGCATGTGGGAAGGTGTTGGACGACGACGTGCGACAATGTGGCAGGTAGAAGGTGTGGGAAGGCAGGTAGAAGGTGTGTTAAAGAGTTCCAGGAGGAGGAGGAGGACGGGGTGTTCCTCAACACTTGCTGGTGTGGCTGTATTACCTGACTTGTGGCCGTGTACCCTCCTTCACATCTGACTTGTGGCCGTGTACCACCCTCACACCTGACTTGTAGCCGTGTACGCCCTCACACCTGACTTGTGGGCTTGTACGCCCTCACACCTGACTTGTGGCCGTGTACCTCCCCCCTCACACCTGACTTGTAGCCGTGTACCCCCCTCACATCTGACTTGTGGCCGTGTACCCTGCTTCACACCTGACTTGTGGCCGTGTACCCTCCTTCACACCTGACTTGTGGCCGTGTACCCTCCTTCACACCTGACTTGTGGCCGTGTACCCTCCTTCACATCTGACTTGTGGCCGTGTACCCTCCCTCACACCTAACTTGTGGCCGTGTACCCTCCCTCACACCTAACTTGTGGCCGTGTACCCTCCTTCACACCTGACTTGTGGCCGTGTACCCTCCTTCACACCTGACTTGTGGCCGTGTACCCTCCTTCACACCTGACTTGTGGCCGTGTACCCTCCTTCACACCTGACTTGTGGCCGTGTACCCTCCCTCACACCTGACTTGTGGCCGTATACCCTCCCTCACACCTGACTTGTGGCCGTGTACCCTCCCTCACACCTAACTTGTGGCCGTGTACCCTCCCTCACACCTAACTTGTGGCCGTGTACCCTCCCTCACACCTGACTTGTGGCTGTGTACCCTCCCTCACACCTAACTTGTGGCCGTGTACCCTCCCTCACACTTGACTTGTGGCCGTGTACCCTCCCTCACATCTGACTTGTGGCCGTGTACCCTCCCTCACATCTGACTTGTGGCCGTGTACCCTCCCTCACATCTGACTTGTGGCCGTGTACCCCCCCTCACACCTGACTTGTGGCCGTGTACCCTCCCTCACACTTGACTTGTGGCCGTGTACTCTCCCTCACACCTGACTTGTGGCCGTGTACCCTCCCTCACACCTGACTTGTAGCCGTGTACCCTCCCTCACATCTGACTTGTGGCCGTGTACCCTCCCTTACACCTGACTTGTAGCCGTGTACCCTCCCTCACACCTGACTTGCGGCCGTGTACCCTCCCTCACACCTGACTTGTAGCCGTGTACCCTCCCTCACATCTGACTTGTGGCCGTGTACCCTCCCTTACACCTGACTTGTGGCCGTGTACCCTCCCTCACACCTGACTTGTAGCCGTGTACCCTCCCTCACATCTGACTTGTGGCCGTGTACCCTCCCTCACACTTGACTTGTGGCCGTGTACCCTCCCTCACATCTGACTTGTGGCCGTGTACCCTCCCTCACACCTGACTTGTGGCCGC
>WNGS01073087.1:0-11007 GCA_020271785.1 Procambarus virginalis
TCCTATCTGCCGATGTAGACCTACCAAATGTAAACTTGTCAACAAAATTATTCGCACACCCTCCGTCACTATGTGATGGAGTGCGAAGAGATACGTGAATTTAAAGACAATTCTATAACCATGTTCCAGCGATGTGTAAATATTTCATTCAAAATGATCTGCTACCAGAAATTTTAGCCAAATATCCCCAGTTTGCTAACTGTAGGTAGTAACTGAGTGATTGTAACCTATCCACCGCTGCCCACTGGATGGGAGGCGGTGTGCAGGACAAACATATAAATTTTGACACTAGCTCTTCACATGTCAGTTGCTTAATTTAGAACCTGTACTTGAGGTCCATCTCGAACCCATTGTTGATGTGACGACTTATATTGAATTTTGTAACTAGCTCATCAAGATTGTAACTTGCTTAGCTAAATGAATTGTGGGGTTCAGTCCCTGAGCCCATTATGTGCCTCTGTAACCCTTTCCACTACCGCCCACGGGATGGGTATGGGGTGCATAATAAATGAACTAAACTAACTAAGCTAAACTAAGTCGTACTCTTGGAATATCAAATAGGTATTTGTTTCTGGTGTGGTGCTCATGGGATCTGTTACAACCTTCTAGGAAGCTTTTAAGGTCAGGATTGACATTACAGTTCAGCATTTTATATACATAAAATTCACATGAGAGGATGTGCAGTGACTTAATATCTAACATAGTCAGAGATGTGAGTAGGGGTACCGAGTGATGTCTGGGGCCAGAGTTGGATATTGTCCTAATAGCAGCTTTGTGTTGGGTAATTAAAGGACGTAAATGATTTTGGGTAGTAGAACCCCAAGCACAAATACCATAGTTGAGATAAGGATAGATGAGGGAGTAATAGAGTGTCACCAGGGCAGGGCGAGGTACATAATATCTGATCTTAGAAAGAATGCCAACAGTTTTTGAAACTTTTTTTGATATATTTAAAATGTGTCCCTGGAAATTCAGCTTGCGGTCAATGAGAATGCCAAGGAATTTGCCGTCTACTTTGTTACAAATTTGGGTATTATTAATCATGAGATTTATTTGATTTGAGGATTTATTGCCAAACAAAATATAGAAAGTTTTGTCAATATTGAGGGTGAGTTTGTTGGCAGTTAGCCAAAGACGGACTTTATTTAGCTCAGTATTCACTGTGACATTTAGAGCAAGGGGATCAGACTGGAGTAAATGAAGGTCGTGTCGTCAGCAAATAGAATTGGTTTGAGATGTTTGGAGGCATTTGGGAGGTCATTAATGTAGATGAGAAAGAGGAGAGGGCCAAATATGCTCCCCAGGGGAACACCAATGTTGATGGGTAGGGTGGAAGAAGTTGAATTATTCACAGAAACATACTGGAGCCTGTCAGTAAGGTAAGACTTTAGGTATTGCAGGGAGTGACCTCTGACTCCATAATGATGTAATTTAAGAAGAAGGTTTTGGTGGTTGACAGTGTCAAAAGCCTTACGCAGGTCCACAAACAACCCAACAGGGAACTCATTTTTTATCAAGAGCTGCATGTAGCAAGTTAATCATACAAATAAGTGCATCGTTAGTCCTTTTTTGGGGTCTGAAGCCATATTGACAAGAGCTAAGTATATTGTGTTTGGCTAGATAAGAGTAAAGCTGCTTGTAGATAAGTTTTTCAAATATTTTAGACAAGTTTGGCAGAATTGATATAGGTCTGAAGTTGTTAACATCAGTGGGATCACCACATTTGTGGACAGGGGTTACTCTCGTTTTTTTTAGAATATCTGGAAAGGTTTAGAGTTCAAGTGACTTGTTGAAGAGCAATGCAATGGCAGGAGCTAATAATCAGGAGGCATTTTTGTAAATAAGAGTTGGTATCTCCTCAAGGGCACTAGACTTAGTTTTAAGGGAAAAGATTATGTCAGTAACATCCGTGGCATTAGTAGGCATTAGGTACAGAGACTGTGGATAGTTACCTGTAAGATAGCCCTGAGTATTAGTACTGGAAGATGGAATATCGTTTGCAAGGGATGACCTAATTGAAGAGAAGAACCTATTGAACTCAAAAGAAGTGTCAGAGGCTGAAAGCTGACCATCATTATTTGACAGGAGTATTGGTTTGTTATTTAAAATCTTCTTTTATCCCAATATTTGTGAAGTTGTGGTCCATGTTTTCTTAATGTTGCCCTTTGTGTGGGTAAATTTATCTTCGTAGCATTTAATTTTGGCTCGTCTAATTATCTTAGATAGCAATAACGAGTAATTCTTTGAAAATTCTTTGGAGACGGTTCCTAACCTATACTTCTTCTCAAGGTCATGTTTTTTATTAATGGATTTAAGTATCCCCTTTGTAAGCCAAGGATTGTTGACCCTTTTAGTTGTGACTTGTTTCGTTAGCATAGGACAGTAGGTGTTATAAAGGCTGAGAGTTTTTTTGAAGAAAAGATTGCACTGCTAGGTTCATGTCGATGCTAGATAAGATGATGTATAGTGAGATGAGAGCAGAGTTAGGTACATAATATCTGATTTTGGAGAGTATACCAACTGTTTTAGAGACTTTCTTAGTTATCTTTTGTATGTGGGTACTGAAGTTGAGTCTCTTGTCTAGGAACAGGCCAAGAAACTTTCCATCATTTTTATTACTGATGTTAACATTGTCTATCTGAAGCTGAATTGCATTTGTTGATTTGCTTCCAAATAAGATGTAGTAGGTCTTTTTTATGTTTAATATGAGTTTGTTGGTTGATATCCATAAGTGAACTTTTTTAATTCATTATTCACAACATACAATATATTATGTGTGGGTTGGGGTTTGAGTAGATGAGGGTAGTATCATCAGCAAACAATATAGGTTTAAGAATGTTTGAGACATTAGGCAGATCATTGATGTATATAAGAAATAGGAGAGGTCCCAAGATGCTAATCTAACATATAACATATAATCTAACATTAATCTAACATAATTTTAAGAAGGTAATTTGTAGCAAAATTAGAACAATGTTTACAGGTACATTTCTTATAAACATTTCAGGAAAATATAAAAATACATTGTATGAAAGTAAAAATACATTATAAGAAGGCATAAAAATGCATTTTAAGAAAGTATAAAGAAATGCATACCTTGCCTTACCTTGAGGTTACCTTGAGGTGCTTCCGGGGCTTAGCGTCCCCGCGGCCCGGTCGTCGACCAGGCCTCCTGGTTGCTGGACTGATCAACCAGGCTGTTGGACGCGGCTGCTCGCAGCCTGACGTATGAGTCACAGCCTAGTTGATCAGGTATCCTTTGGAGGTGCTTATCCAGTTCTCTCTTGAACACTGTGAGGGGTTTGCCAGTTATGTCCCTTATGTGTAGTGGAAGCGTGTTGAACAGTCTCGGGCCTCTGATGTTGATAGAGTTCTCTCTCAGAGTACCTGTTGCACCTCTGCTTTTCAACGGGGGTATTCTGCACATCCTGCCATGCCTCCTGGTCTCATGTGATGTTATTTCTGTGTACGGGTTTGGGACCAGCCCCTCTAATATTTTCCAAGTGTAAATTATTATGTATCTCTCCCGCCTGCGCCCAAGGGAGTACAGATTTAGGCTCTTTAGTCGGTCCCAATAGTCTAGAAATTGAAATTGAAATAAGTTTATTGATGTAAAATACACACAAAGGGATGAGGTAGCTCAAGCTATTCTCACCCCGTTCAGTACATCGTGTTAATACATACATAGACACACACATCACAAACAATAAACATATTACCAAACATTCTGAGAGATAAACATATACATTTCCTCCTTCACAAGTAGTATGATATCAGACGTACACACAAATACTTTTATGACCTAGGTATACTGTATAGACAATTTGCAAGAGACATGCAGATAATTCAACAAAATATTACAGTCTTGGTGCAAAATTCTTATATCTCTCAAGAATATCATCAACCTTTCCGTTGTGACACATCCAGGCTATTTGTTCAGGAACAGTCCTTATCTCAGTGTTTCTATATACATTAATCAAGGGACAATCAAGAACATAATGGGCAAGGGTGTGAGACCTTAACATACCACATAGTTTACACTTCGTGTCATTATCATGAACACCTATCCCATATTCCCATTATTATTATTATTATTAACATCTTTATTGACAAAATTAATTACAATTTTGCCTAATCTGAGGATTTTGATAGTCTGATTAAAGTGAGGATAATGTGGTATTCACTGTCACGCAGGACAGAGGGTCATACATAAGACAATAGGTCTAAACTGTAGGCTGAAGCACATATATATCACGGTTGCAATCAATGTTTTAATGTATGGATATGTGAAAACAACTTTCTATTGTGCACTGCCACACAAGGGCAGGGATGGGCTCATAAGTGATGCAGCTTAGAAGTAATATAAATAAAAATTGTTCTTCATTCTTTAAAATGGACAAGCAAATTTTGGGTAAATTGTTAGGATGTCGTCCAGAACACCTGAGTCAATAAAATAGTTTCACAGTTGGTGGTACAAGAGGCCAGGAGGTCTAAAGCCCTTTACGGTTTCACAATCATCAATGTAGTGTTCTAGTGAATGCATTAAAGGTTTATCACAGAGTTTACAATCTGAGTATTCTGGTAGTGGCTCAGCCTCACTAACCTCAGCCTTCTTCCCAGTTTATTTCTGTAAAGTCCTGGTTTATTTGCCCCCAGTTTATCAGTTTATTATTGAAGTTGAATTTACTGAAATCTCCTCCGCCGGGAATCTGGACTGGTTTTGAAGGTCTATTCCCCATGGTTGTCATAACTTCAATTAAGTTGTGATCTGAGTAACAGGTATTTGTAATCATTATGTTCCTGATCAATTCATCATTATTAGTGAAAATGAGGTCCAGCGTGTTCTCCTTCCTGGTTGGTTCTACTATTTGCTGGTTTAAGGCAAACCTGTCGCACATCCGTAGCAGGTCATTTGCATGTGCCTATTCATTATATATATATATATATATATATTATATATATATATATTATATATATATATATATATATATATATATATATATATATATATATATATATAAATTAAGGCTTGTAGTAAAAGTGTTATTGTACTATTGTACCCGGATGGATGCTCGCTTGACTGTTTTGTTGTTGTCAGATCAGCTGTGTCGTGCCTGTGTACAGGTTAGCTTTATGTTCACTCCTAGTTAATTTCTATTTGTTCTAGCGTTAGTCATGTGTACTTTGCTTATTATATTATATATCTTAAGCACTAGCTGTTAGTCTTTATAAGTTTTATATAATATATGGCTTGTGTATTGCAGGATGTAACTGTACTGTAATTATTTGTTCAATAAAGCCACATGTCTGGCAATGCTTCTCCTTTACCTCAATTTATTGAACAAATAATTCAGCCAGTGAACATGGAGCGGTTACTGCGGCCCGAGCGGTTTGCTACTGACCCAAACGCCACCAACGCCGCTCAGGAATGGCGTCACTGGCTCAAGACGTTCCAAAACTTCACTCTTGCAGTAGAAGAAAATACTCCCACCGTGGACAAGCTGTGTCTCTTAATAAACTACGTCGCTCCACGTGTGTTCGACTACATAGCTGACTGCACTACGTATGATGCTGCTGAAAAATCCCTAACAGAACTGTTTGTGAAGCCCAAGAATGAAGTATTCGCAAGGTATGTGCTTGCAACACGGCGCCAAGAACCCGGTGAGTCACTTGATCAGTTTCTTCAGGCTTTAAAGTTATTAGCTAAAGATTGCCAGTTCAAAGCAGTGACTGCTGTAGAAGCCAGTGATAACTATGTGAGAGATGCTTTCATTAATGGGCTAGGTTCTGCCACAATAAGGCAGCGCTTACTTGAAAATAGAACTTTAGACTTACAGTCAGCCTTTGACCAGGCTCACACTCTAGAAACGGCACAGAAACTTTCTGCCTCTTATGCTCAGCCAGGGGTTACAAACGCTGCCATGGCACTCTCATTAGACCTGGAGGACTTAGGAGGACAAGAAAGTGCAGAAGAAAAAGTTGACACAGTTTCTGCAGCTACAACTAGTGGTTTTAAGTGCTTCTTTTGCGGTTACACTCGACATCCTCGCAGTCGATGTCCGGCTAGAGAGGCTCTGTGTATGAATTGCAAGAAAAAGGGTCATTATGCTAAGGTCTGCCGATCTCTGAAACAGACTAATAGTGCTTCAAACACCCAACATTCCGCTGCTATGCTTGCTACTTTAGCTGGGACTTCGCCCGCATGCCTCAATAAATCAGTGCTTAGCTCTAAGATCAATGGTATTCCAGTCAGTGCACTGATTGACACTGGTAGCTCTGAGAACTTTATTCATAAGAATATTGCCGACCAGAGTGGGTTACTCGTCTATCCTGACAATGGGGCAGTTTCTATGGCTACTGTATCGTTCTCTTCAAAATTCCTGGGTCAGTGTTCTGTAGACTTAGAATTACAAGGAGAAACTTACCATGGTGTGAATCTCAAAGTGTTACCCGATTTGTGTGCTGATGTGATTTTAGGTCATAACTTTTTACAAAATCATTCTGTGCTTGAGATGGCTTTTGGAGGAGATAGACCTCCTCTTAGAATATGTGGATAAGCTGCCGTCAAAGTTCCGGCTCCATCTCTCTTCAGTAATTTAGCACCAGACTGCAAGCCGATTGCTGTAAAATCCAGACGCTATTCTGAGGCTGACAAGTTGTTTATTAAATCTGAGACCGCTCGGATGCTACGTGAAGAGATAATTAGACCCAGTCATTCTCCATGGAGAGCCCAGATATTAGTAACTAAAGGAGAACATCACAAGAAAAGAATGGTTGTAGATTATTCACAAACAATCAGTCGATTCACGGGGCTGGATGCCTACCCCTTACCACACATAGATGAGATTGTGAATAATGTTGCTAGACTTAAAGTATACAGCATGCTAAACTTGAGAAGTGTTTACCATCAAGTGGGTTAACAGAGGAAGAAAAACCCTATACAGCCTTTGAAGCTTGTGGGAAGCTTTTTGAATTTAATCGTATCCCTTTTGGGGTCACTAATGGAGTGGCTAGTTTTCAAAGGGTAATTGATGGCATCCTTGAGAAAGAAGGAGTGGAGGGTACCTTCGCTTACGTTGATGATGTCTGTGTGTGTGGAGAGTCTGAGGAAGACCATGATAAAAATCTGAAACATTTTATGGACGTTGCGAGAAGATATAACCTGACCCTGAATCTTGAAAAGTGTAGTTTTCGACTCAGGTCTATAAAGCTGTTGGGATATCTTATACAAGAAGGAGAAATTAGACCTGACCCGGAACGCCTCGAGCCACTGTTAAAACTTCCACTACCAAGTAACACAGGTTCTTTACGCAGAACAATGGGAATGCTTGCACATTACTCTCGTTGGGTGCTGAGTTTTTCTGAGAAGATCCGTCCTCTCTCTCATGCCAATGATTTTCCTTATCTGCTGCTGCTGCGAAAGCTTTTGAAGGATTGAAACAAGACATTGCTGAGGCAGTGGTTCGAGCAATCGACCCAACAACTCCTTTCACTGTGGAAACCGATGCTTCAGATCATGCTATTGCCGCTACCCTAACCCAGAATGAACAACCAGTAGCTTTCTTCTCCCGAACACTTTCAAATAGTGAACAAAGGCACTCATCAGTGGAGAAGGAAGCGTATGCCATTGTGGAAGCCCTAAGGAAGTGGCGACACTATTATTGGTCGCCATTTTCGGCTTGTGACTGACCAGCGCAGTGTCGCTTTATGTTTAACTCTAACTCAGCTGGTAAGATTAAAAATGATAAAATTGCTAGATGGCGAGTCGAACTCTCCTGTTACCACTATGACATTGTATATCGCCCAGGTAAAAAGAACATACCAGCTGATGCATTCTCACGTGTATGTGGTGCCACCAGTATGGATGAATTAAAGGAATTGCATGACAATCTGTGTCACCCTGGAGTGTCTCGTATGGCTCATTTTGTCCGATGTCGAAATCTGCCTTATTCTGTGGAGGAAGTGAAGAAGATGACTAATTCTTGCTCTGCATGCTCTGAACTTAAACCTCGGTTTTGCAAGTTTGACTCTGGGCATTTGATTAAAGCTACTCAGCCATTTGAAAGACTCAACATAGATTTTAAAGGACCACTTCCATCACATTCAAGGAATAAATATATCCTTACTGTTGTAGATGAATTCTCTAGATTCCCTTTTGCATCCCTTGTTCAGATATGACTACTGGTACAGTAATTCAGTGCCTGGTGCAGTTGTTTGCAATCTTTGGTATGCCTGCATATATACACTCTGATAGGGGAACTTCTTTATGTCGGAGGAGTTGAAAGATTTTCTACTAAAAAAGGGGTAGCAACTAGCCGTACGACTCCTTACAACCCTAGAGGAAATGGCCAGGCTGAGAAGTACAATGGGATTATTTGGAAGACAGTGCTGCTAGCTCTTAGGACGAGAGGCTTAGATGTATCCCAGTGGGAAGTAGTTCTTCCTGATGCACTCCACTCTATTCGATCACTGTTGTGTACCTCTACAAATTGTACACCACATGAACGATTCTTCCAGCATACAAGAAGGTCTACTTCAGGGCGAACACTACCTACGTGGCTTGCTTGCAGAGGCCCTGTCCTCCTAAAACGTCAGGTGCGTCAAAGCAAAAATGATCCTCTAGTTGATGAGGTTGAGGTCGTAGATGTGAATCCGGAATATGCCCATGTCAAGTTCCCGGATGGCAGGATTACTACTGTATCATTAAGACACCTCGCACCCATGGCCACAGAGGGCTGCGAGAGTTTGGACCCCAATCTCAACATTCAACAGCAACACCCAGCGATTGTGAAAGATGGGGTAAACCCCAACCGCCTCATCCTGAACTACTTCATCCTGAACCACCTACCTAGAAACACCTAATTGAGAACCTTTCTCTGATGTAACACTCCCTCGAGAAGGTGGTATGCAGAACCGACTGGAACACTAGAGGCATCAACTTTGCAGGAGTCCCTTCGACGATCTGGAAGGACGCGAAGTACCCCTACTCATCTTCGGGACTATGTTACTTAAAGCTAGAGGGGGTGAATGTAGTAAAAGTGTTATGTATTATTGTACCGATGGATGCTCGCTTGACTGTTTTGTTTGGATGCTCGCTTGACTTGTTGTGTTGTCAGATCAGCTGTGTCGTGCTTGTGTACAGGTTTGTGAAATGTTACTTTAGTTTAATTTCTGTATATTCTAGCTTAGTCATGTGCAGTTGGCTATTGTTATAGTGAATAGACAGTGTGCTTAAACTGTGATAAGTATAGTGTATAATGCTTGTGTTAACGGTATAAGTATAGTGTATAATGGCTTGTGTATTGCAGGATGTAACTGTTACTGTAATATTTGATCAATAAAGCAACATATCTGGCGACGCTTCTCATACACCTCAATATGTTAGGTATTAGTTATTAGTGTCAGAAATTCCGACATAATCCGTGGGGGGGGGGTGATACAGGTCAGAATCCACTGTTTAAAACTGACGAACACTGATACTCCTCCTCAGAATTATTAAATTAATTAGAGTTTATTGTTAGTAGCACGTTTGTGCATCAGTTTGTACAGAACGGATGTCCCGTACTTGAGTAGCAAGTGTGGAAGTCTCTAAGCAATTTCATTTTCCTCCTAACTCTGGTGGTACTAAGTTTCTTCTTCTTCTGAATGGAGAGGTGGGGATGTCTTCGAGTGACTTCGTTTCCTGCTAACTCCAGAGGAACTAATTTCTTTAAGGTTTTGAGGTAGTGGTGCCTCGACACTTAACTTTCACTATTCTCAAGATACCCTGGCTGTCTGGATGAACAGAGACTATTCACCGTTAGCCAGATCAAGAATTCTCAGGAACAAATTCTCGATATTCTGCAGCGGCAGATATTATCAGGTCCAGCAAGCCAGAGCCAGATGCAAGATGATGCAACACGTGCTGTCAAGGTAAATGACAGCAGACACAATGGTACCATCACATCAGCCGATGCCAGCAGACACAATGGTACCATCACATCAGCCGATGCCAGCAGACACAATGGTACCATCACATCAGCCGATGCCAGCAGACACAATGGTACCATCACATCAGCCGATGCCAGCAGACACAATGGTACCATCACATCAGCCGATGCCAGCAGACACAATGGTACCATCAATCAGCCGATGCCAGCAGACACAATGGTACCATCACATCAGCATATGCCAGCAGACACAATGGTACCATGACACCAGTGCACACTAACCAGTCACAACAGAATACATAATAACACAAGTGAACATAACAGTGCACATAGCACATCTGATGACAAACAACCTCAAATGGATTATCACAGTGAAGAACATCTCACTATACTACAATGAAGTTCGCAATAGAATTAATGACATCATACAGTATGTCTGTGAACACCACACCGACGTCATAGTGCTACAGGAGACGATGGTAGGTGATGACTTCAACCAAGATTCAGCGATTATCACAAGTTCTCCCTGCCGCTGGAGAAAGAAAACGGGCTCTCATCACTTTTGTAAATAACAACATTCCCGCACAGATTATTGATGACCTCCATATAGGGGATGAGTATAAGTCACTGGGGTAACCCTTCACCTAAACAATAATCCCCTACTTATAATATACTTATAACAATAATATAAACCTATATGTGCCGTAGAGTAAACTTGACTTTGACACACTACCTGAGTTTGTCAATGAAGAACCTACCCTACTGGTCGGTGACCTGAATGCCAGTTACCCACACTTTGGTGCCAACTGTCATCAATGGACGGAAACTGTCACTGTATGTCAGGGGAAGTGAAAACCTTAGAGTCCTGGGTGATGAACAGTCAACTCACCTCAGAGGAGGAAGATTAGACTATGCTCTCCTGCTGAATGCACAGGACACGGATGCCAGTACACACATTGTGCACAGTTTATGTAGTGACCATTGGGCACTGATACCACCGTCGACATGAGCAGAGAAGGAAGGAGACAAATAAAGCAAAAGATTATCACTTGGATTATCACGGGGAGCCGGTCGGCCG
>WNGS01073089.1:0-11105 GCA_020271785.1 Procambarus virginalis
ACAGTTTCAATCAACGTGTTGACCTTTGTTTTCAATTCGGCTGTAGTGTCCTTCGTTAAAATATCCTGAGGAAACTACTCCAAGCTTGTACTAAGGAGGCACCCTTCTTGAGCCCGGATGGGCCATGTATAGCCAGTAGATGGGGGTCGCTATGGTTCTCCCCTAGGCGTCCTGTTTGCAAACTTCTACATTGGTACTATTGAGGAAAAAGTCTTAGTCGACTTGAACTTGAAACCGCCATATACTGCAGGTATGTTGACGACATTTTTACACAGGTACCTGATGTCAGACATCTGCAGGAGCTGAAAGAAGCGTTTGAGCAGAATTCTGTGTTACGTTTCACTTACGAGATGGAGAAGGATGGGAAGCTGCCCTTTCTAGATGTAACAGTCATGGAAAGGAGCGGAGGTTTCCACACTACAGTCTACACTAAGGAAACAAACATAGGAATGTGCCTAAATGCCAACAGTGACTGCCCAGATAGGTACAAGAGGAGTGTTGTTAACGCTTATGTCGACCGTGCTCTCAGCCACAGCTCAGAATGGAAGCAAGTCGACGAAGAACTCTGTAGAGTAAGGCAGGTCCTAGTCAACAACGGCTTCTCCAATGGTTTCATTGAAGACATCATAAGAAGGAAAGTGAAACGCCATGCAACCTCTGAAGATACAACTAACACAACACCTATACCCCCTATTAGACTATTTTACAGGAACTTCTTCTCCACAGCTCATAAAACGGAGGAAAGGGTCCTGAAAGATATTGTTAATAGAAACGTTATCCCTACAGACAAAAATCAGAAGATACAATTGACGATTTACTATAAAACCAAGAAAACTGCCAACCTACTCATGAGAAACTCTCCAGACACAAAGCAGAACGCTTTGAAAGAGACCAATGTCGTCTATGCCTTCAAATGCCCACTTGGGGACTGTAAGCCCCAAAGAACTCAATATATAGGCAAGACAACAACATCTCTTTCCAGGCGATTAACGATGCATAAGCAACAGGGCTCTATCAAGGAACATATAATCTCTTCCCACAACCAAACCATCACCAGAGAAATCTTAACAAACAACACAGAAATCATTGATAGATACAGCGACAACAGGCGGCTTGACATCTGCGAGGCACTACACATCAAGAAGTCAACACCAGCAATCAACAGCCAATTAACGCACTACTATATTCTACCCACTTCAAGACTCCGCTCCAATATAGAAACATCAAGAAATACGGGCCAATAGGCCTTCTGCAGTTACAGATCTATTCTTCCCTTATACCCATTGTTCGTGTTCTGTGTTTGTTCTCACCTCACCCCAAACCATTGTAACATGTCACCTCACCCAAATGCAGGTATTTAAACTCTGTTCAGTTATAGTTGTTCTGTGTGTGTGTAACTAAAGTCTTTGAAAATGTAATAAGTTTTACGAAACGCGCTCAAGTGTCGCGTCAGACTAAGAAATAAAGAATGAATTTTGGAGAATTGATTTTTAATTTACCGTCATCAGTAAAAACAAACATAAGGAAAATTGAGAAAATTCGTGTTAGAATTATTAATCTTACTTTTTCGGTCATATTTAATAACATATGTCTATATATATATATATATAATATATATATATATATATATATATATATATATATATATATATATATATATATATATATATATGTCGTACCTAGTAGCCAGAACTCACTTTTTGGCCTACTATGCAAGGCCCGATTTGCCTAATAAGCCAAGTTTTCTTGAATTAATATATTTTCTCTAATTTTTTTCTTATGAAATGATAAAGCTACCCATTTCATTACGTACAAGGTTAATTTTTTTTTATTGGAGTTAAAATTAACGTAGATATATGACCGAACCTAACCAACCCTACCTAACCTAACCTAACCTATCTTTATTGCTTAGGTTAGGTTTGGTAGCCGAAAAAGTTAGGTTAGGTTACGTTTGGTAGGTTAGGTAGTCGAAAAACAATTAATTCATGAAAACTTGGCCTATTAGGCAAATCGGGCCTTGCATAGTAGGCTGAGAAGTGCGTTCTGGCTACTAGGTACGACATATATATATATATATGTAATCTTCTTGCATCTTGTGTTTTGTCTATTATGCATGTATTTTTGTTCAACATTTCTCTTGTTAGGGTGATGTCATGGGCTTGTCTCATGTGGTTCCTAGGGGCACCGGATTGAAGATGGCATGTCAAACGCCTCGTCAGCTTGGTCGACGTCATACCTATGTACTTAGATTGAAGGTTACATCCTTCGTGGGGGCAAGTGTACATGTATACAACGCTTGACTGCTGTAGAGGGTTCTCTGTCGGCTTCGGGCTGTTTTTGATAAGGAGTTCGGAAGTCTTCTTGGTTTTATAGAATATTATCAGGTTTATGTTTTGGTCAGGAGTAGTGCTTTTTACTCCTTTACGGATTATTTCTTTCATTATTCTTTCCTCTTTTATATGTTCACTGTGCATGGTTGATTTGTAGTATAATTTTATTGGAGGTATTGTGGTTTCTGCTCTAGGTTCTGGATTATACCAGCGGTCCAAGTGTCTTCTTATAGCAGCGTTTATTTCCGCGTTGCTATATCCGTTGTTCACCAATACCTGAGTTACTCTTTCAAACTCTCTACTCACGTTGCTCCATTCAGAGCAGTGGGTAAGCGCTCGACGAATATAAGCATTGAGAACACTGGCTTTGTATCTTTGTAATATATATATATATATATATAACTGAAAACTCACACCCCAGAAGTGACTCGAACCCATACTCCCAGGAGCAACGCAACTGGTATGTACAGGGATGCCTTAAACCACTTGACCATCACGACCGGACAAAGGAAGTGATAGCCTGAGCTATATGAACCACTTCCCCGCCGGCACCTGGATGGTTATCTTGGGCATAGCATTTTATCAAATCACCTCTTTTTTTTGGGGCAACACGTGAGGAACACAAATGCAAACAAGCCTGAATGGTCCCCAGGACTAGATACAACTGAAAACTCACACCCCAGAAGTGACTCGAACCCATACTCCCAGGAGCAACGCAACTGGTATGTACAGGGATGCCTTAAACCACTTGACCATCACGACCGGACAAAAGGAAGTGATAGCCTGAGCTATATGAACCACTTCCCCGCCGGCACCTGGATGGTTATCTTGGGCATAGCATTTTATCAAATCACCTCTTTTTTTGGGGCAACACGTGAGGAACACAAATGCAAACAAGCCTGAATGGTCCCCAGGACTAGATACAACTGAAAACTCACACCCCAGAAGTGACTCGAACCCATACTCCCAGGAGCAACGCAACTGGTATGTACAGGGATGCCTTAAACCACTTGACCATCACGACCGGACAAAAGGAAGTGATAGCCTGAGCTATATGAACCACTTCCCCGCCGGCACCTGGATGGTTATCTTGGGCATAGCATTTTATCAAATCACCTCTTTTTTTGGGGCAACACGTGAGGAACACAAATGCAAACAAGCCTGAATGGTCCCCAGGACTAGATACAACTGAAAACTCACACCCCAGAAGTGACTCGAACCCATACTCCCAGGAGCAACGCAACTGGTATGTACAGGGATGCCTTAAACCACTTGACCATCACGACCGGACAAAAGGAAGTGATAGCCTGAGCTATATGAACCACTTCCCCGCCGGCACCTGGATGGTTATCTTGGGCATAGCATTTTATCAAATCACCTCATTTTTTGGGGCAACACGTGAGGAACACAAATGCAAACAAGCCTGAATGGTCCCCAGGACTAGATACAACTGAAAACTCACACCCCAGAAGTGACTCGAACCCATACTCCCAGGAGCAACGCAACTGGTATGTACAGGGATGCCTTAAACCACTTGACCATCACGACCGGACATAAGGAAGTGATAGCCTGAGCTATATGAACCACTTCCCCGCCGGCACCTGGATGGTTATCTTGGGCATAGCATTTTATCAAATCACCTCATTTTTTGGGGCAACACGTGAGGAACACAAATGCAAACAAGCCTGAATGGTCCCCAGGACTAGATACAACTGAAAACTCACACCCCAGAAGTGACTCGAACCCATACTCCCAGGAGCAACGCAACTGGTATGTACAGGGATGCCTTAAACCACTTGACCATCACGACCGGACATAAGGAAGTGATAGCCTGAGCTATATGAACCACTTCCCCGCCGGCACCTGGATGGTTATCTTGGGCATAGCATTTTATCAAATCACCTCTTTTTTTGGGGCAACACGTGAGGAACACAAATGCAAACAAGCCTGAATGGTCCCCAGGACTAGATACAACTGAAAACTCACACCCCAGAAGTGACTCGAACCCATACTCCCAGGAGCAACGCAACTGGTATGTACAGGGATGCCTTAAACCACTTGACCATCACGACCGGACATAAGGAAGTGATAGCCTGAGCTATATGAACCACTTCCCCGCCGGCACCTGGATGGTTATCTTGGGCATAGCATTTTATCAAATCACCTCTTTTTTTGGGGCAACACGTGAGGAACACAAATGCAACACTAGTTGTATCTAGTCCTGGGGACCATTCAGGCTTGTTTGCATTTGTGTTCCTCACGTGTTGCCCCAAAAAAAAGAGGTGATTTGATAAAATGCTATGCCCAAGATAACCATCCAGGTGCCGGCGGGGAAGTGGTTCATATAGCTCAGGCTATCACTTCCTTATGTCCGGTCGTGATGGTCAAGTGGTTTAAGGCATCCCTGTACATACCAGTTGCGTTGCTCCTGGGAGTATGGGTTCGAGTCACTTCTGGGGTGTGAGTTTTCAGTTGTATCTAGTCCTGGGGACCATTCAGGCTTGTTTGCATTTGTGTTCCTCACGTGTTGCCCCAAAAAATGAGGTGATTTGATAAAATGCTATGCCCAAGATAACCATCCAGGTGCCGGCGGGGAAGTGGTTCATATAGCTCAGGCTATCACTTCCTTATGTCCGGTCGTGATGGTCAAGTGGTTTAAGGCATCCCTGTACATACCAGTTGCGTTGCTCCTGGGAGTATGGGTTCGAGTCACTTCTGGGGTGTGAGTTTTCAGTTGTATCTAGTCCTGGGGACCATTCAGGCTTGTTTGCATTTGTGTTCCTCACGTGTTGCCCCAAAAAAAGAGGTGATTTGATAAAATGCTATGCCCAAGATAACCATCCAGGTGCCGGCGGGGAAGTGGTTCATATAGCTCAGGCTATCACTTCCTTTTGTCCGGTCGTGATGGTCAAGTGGTTTAAGGCATCCCTGTACATACCAGTTGCGTTGCTCCTGGGAGTATGGGTTCGAGTCACTTCTGGGGTGTGAGTTTTCAGTTGTATCTAGTCCTGGGGACCATTCAGGCTTGTTTGCATTTGTGTTCCTCACGTGTTGCCCCAAAAAAAGAGGTGATTTGATAAAATGCTATGCCCAAGATAACCATCCAGGTGCCGGCGGGGAAGTGGTTCATATAGCTCAGGCTATCACTTCCTTTTGTCCGGTCGTGATGGTCAAGTGGTTTAAGGCATCCCTGTACATACCAGTTGCGTTGCTCCTGGGAGTATGGGTTCGAGTCACTTCTGGGGTGTGAGTTTTCAGTTGTATCTAGTCCTGGGGACCATTCAGGCTTGTTTGCATATATATATATATATATATATATATATATATATATATATATTATATATATATATATATATATATATATATATATATATATTAATTAGTATATTTTGGTAGCAGTCTTTCCTGTAAACATATGTTGTTAAATATGACCGAAAAAGAAAGATTAATAATTCTAACACGAATTTTCTCAATATTTCTTATGTTTCTTTTTACTGTCGATGGTAATTGACAAATCAATTCTCCAAAATTCATTTTTATTTCTAGTCTGACGTGACACTTGAACGCGTTTCATAATAACTTATTACGTTTTCAAAGACTTTAGTTTACACACACAACTGTAACCTGAAAACACTAAACAGAGTTTTACTTACGCTAACACTAAACAGCTTATCCGTCTTATATACTCGCACTTGGGTGAGGTAATATGTTGCAACAGTTTTGGATGAGGTGAACAAACTTTTGACAAACACAAGACAGAACACGGAACAATGGGTATTAATTGGATATATGAGAGCATAAGAATGGAAGTACAGTAACAGCAAAGGGCCTATTGGCCCATACTTCCTCTTGATGCTTTTATATTGGTATGGAGTCTTGAAGTGGGTAGAATATAGTTGTGCATTAATTTGCTGTTGATTGTTGGTGTTGACTTTTTGATGTGTAGTGCCTCACAGATGTCGAGCTGCCTGCTATCGCTGTATCTAGCGATGATTTCTGTGTTGTTTGTTAGGACTTCTCTGGTGATGGTCTGGTTGTGGGAAGAGATTATATGTTCCTTAATGGAGCCCTGTTGCTTATGCATTTTAATCCCCTGAAAAGAGATGTTGTCTTGCCTATACTGTATATACTGAGTTCTTTGGGGCTTACAGTCCCCAAGTGGGCATTGAAGGCATAAACGACATTGGTCTCCTTTAAGGCATTCTGCTTGGTGTCTGGGGAGTTTTTCATGAGTAGATTGCGGTTTTTTGGTTTTTCGGTCATATTTCGAATATGACCTTTTCGGTCATATTCAACAACATTATATATATATATAATTCTTATGTTTTCTTCACTGTCAAGAGAAATTGGAAAATTAACTGTCCAAAGTTCATTTTACCCTTTTTCTGGGGGGAGCCCCTACGGCTCCCCGGAGCTATCCATGGCTGATATGGATATTCTAACTACTTTGCATCAGTCGATGTGGGTGGAGTTCTAGCCTACCGGGGACCACGAGCCAGAACCTGGCCCCCTCAGAGAGGCACGGGGAGCAATGGCCCATAGAATGCACATGTGATTTGGAGCATTCTATATCTGCCATCGACCGGGACAGGCACCCAGAAAGGTAAGCGCCACAAAACAAACCCCTATCTGGTTAACAACAAAATTAACAAACGAGTGGACAGAACTCCCCAAAAGAAAAACGAGTAAACTAGCATGACGTCACACCAGCCGCGCCGCATGTCTGCGCAGCTCCCCCTCCCCGGGAGGGGGAAGGGGGAGCCCCAGACCCCCGCGCCGGCTATCCACACCTCAGTTCCTCGGCTGATGGGATCGTGCATGGTCGTGTGGCTCCAGCTCCAGTCTTGTCTCAGCGCTGTGAATTGTTTTTCAGTGCTGCTCTTACGGTGGTCGTGTGAGCTGGGAGTAGTATTCTCAGGTACTCGGGCTGCATGTGCTTAGGGTCACCTTCCCTGAGTGCCCTGTAAGTACCCCCTTGGGGCTTGGGGTTACCTTCCACAAGTCCCTTGGGTCTACCTCTGTTGGCTTTTCGCTGCTTGGCGTTTGGCCGCCCTGAGGGTTTGGGGGTTTTACTCCCTTGTTACCTTGGGGTAAGTGGTAGTTATAGCACTGGTGGGGCGCGGGGCACTGCGTTGCTAGTTTTCACCTATTACAGCGGCCGGTTCTGTTCCCTCTGGGTCCGTTGTCCACTTGGGTGGTTTTTCTTTTCTTTTTGTTTTTGCCTGGTAGGGGGGTCTGCCTTGTTCCCTTAGATTAGGATCGTTTGTGTGGTGGCACCCCCTGCTTCGCCCTCGCGAGTGGACACGTCCCGTGGGTTCAGCTTTTAGCAGATTGTTTGGTAGTTTGGGTAGCCGGTTAGCAGTGCCCTGCCTGGGATAACCCTTAGCAGACCCAGTCTAGGGGCCCTGGAAAACCCCGCGGGGGCTCTCGGGTCCGATGGAGGAGTCCCTTGCGTCCCCTCTCGCTGTGTGCGAGTTTGAGGGTTGCTCTGTCCCCTTGTCTCAGGGTGACTCTCATTGTTTTTGCCTCCGTCATGCTGCCTGTTGGGTCGGTGACACATTCGACCCTGAGTCCTGCGAGCTATGTTGCTTGTTTGTGACTCAATTCACCCAGTCTGCTGCTGAATCAATTCGGGTGCAGGCAGCTCGTGCGTTGCAAGGTAGGTTTAGGTTATTGCAACGCGAGCGGACTCTTGCTTCCCCGGACGCCCCGCGGCTGCCCCGCTTTGTGTATAGGGACCGGACTTGTTCTTCCCCTTTAGTGGTTCATTCTGCCCCCCCCCCCCCTACTTCCGGCCCCCAAGCGTCTGAGGGCTTCGGGGTCGGGGTGGGGATTAGAGGTTTCTGAGACTCGGGCAGTTTCGGGGGTTGCCCCGTCCGGGGGGGCTACGGAGGCATTCGAGTCTGTTCCTCCTGCCGATGCTCCGGGGTCTGACCAGTGGGCCCCTTCTCTTCCAGCTCTCTCGGCTGCCCCGGCTTTTTCTTGTGGGGCCGGGCTTTGGAGGTCGACTCGGCCCCGGGGCCTAGTGTAGAGGCTCCTGGGGTTGGGGAGGAGCGACCTTGGGGGCTTTGTGCTCCATTGCGCCCCGCCTGGATTCCGTCCTTCTGAGCGGGGCTTACTGTTGCGAGGAGTGGGGTTTTTCTTTCCCCCCTCTGCGTACGACTTGGGCTTGGGTTCTGCTCCTCCCGGGTTCGGTTCCGTGTCCCTGTGGTTCCTTCGGTTCAATCTTCCGTTTTTTTTCGGCTAACCGCATCTCTTCGTCTGCGGTGCCATTGACCTTTGCGGCTTACCTCCTGCGTGTCCGAACTTGTAGCAGTTTTAGGCTACTTGTAGCAGTTTTAGGCTACTTGTAGCAGTATTGGGCTACTTGTAGCAGTATTGGGCTACTTGTTGCAGTATTGGGCTACTTGTAGCAGTATTGGGCTACTTGTAGCAGTATTGGGCTACTTGTAGCAGTATTGGGCTACTGGTAGCAGTATTGGGCTACTGTAGCAGTATTGGGCTACTGGTAGCAGTATTGGGCTACTGGTAGCAGTATTGGGCTACTGGTAGCAGTATTGGGCTACTGTAGCAGTATTGGGCTACTGGTAGCAGTATTGGGCTACTGGTAGCAGTATTGGGCTACTGGTAGCAGTATTGGGCTACTGGTAGCGGTATTGGGCTACTGGTAGCGGTATTGGGCTACTGGTAGCAGTATTGGGCTACTGGTAGCGGTATTGGGCTACTGGTAGCGTATTGGGCTACTGTAGCGTATTGGGCTACTGGTAGCGGTATTGGGCTACTGGTAGCGGTATTGGGCTACTGGTAGCGGTATTGGCTACTGGTAGCGGTATTGGCTACTTTTCTTTCGCGTCCTGCGCATGCACCGTGAGTTTGTTTTGGTTCCGGGCGGTGTGCACAAGTGTTGTGCTTCCATTTTCTCGGGGGGGGGGGGGGGGGCTTCGCCTCTCGCTCTTCATCCCATCCGTGCCCCGTTGCTTGGGGGTTGTCTCGGGTGTTGCTGTACTCTCCTAGTTGTGTTTGCGGGGGTTGTGCTCTGGCTCTCTGGTCCTGCCTCTCCACAGTCAATCAACATGTGTACCGATTCCTGAGCCTATTGGGCTCTATCATCTCTACACTTGACTCTGTGTATGGAGTCAGCCTCCACCTCATCCCTTCCTCATGCATTCCGTTTGTCAACCACTCTGACACTGAAACAGTTCTGCAGGTGAGTTGGTGCGGTTTGGCGTTTCCTTCGTCCTGACGCTGTTTTTGGGCGTAGGCATGGGTGTACGTACGTACTTGTGACAGTGGTCCGTATCGCCCGAGGTGCCTGCTGCTGGGCTATTGCCCATATTGGGCTGCTCTTGTTCTCTCCACCTGATTCCTTCCTCGGTTCACGGGTGTCTGCGGGTGGCCTCTTGGCCTTTTCGAGGCGACCCTGCCTGTACTCCTGCCCCTCTCCTTTGCTTGTCTCACCTGGCTTGAGTTCGGGGCCCCGCCTCCACCTTGTTCCACAGTGCAACGGTGGGGGTGCCTGTGTGGTGGTACGTTTCCTGTGTCGAGGGTGTTGTGTGCTTGCGGGTTGGGTTCTGGCTCTTTAGTTCCGCCTCTCCCCTGTCGTTTGCCTGTTGAGCGGTTTCTGTGCTTCATGGGCGCTCTCGTCTCTGCTCTTGGGGCTGTGTATGGGATCAGCCCTGTTGGGCTGCCCAATGTGTTCCTTCGGTTGCCTGTTACACTGCACACGTTTCTCCTACCGTCCCTGTGGCTCGGTTGGGTGCTCGGTTTCTGCCTGTGTCCCCTTGTGTGCCGCTCGTGTACGATTTATCTATCTTCTCTGTCGCTCCCTCGGGGAGTGTGGGGACATTTTGCTGCGTTTTTGGTACTGCAGCTGTGTGTCGGGGTTGGTTGTGGCATTATGTTCGGCCCTTCCGTGCTCCTTTTGGGCCCTCCTTCCTTGTCGGTTTTGCTGTGCTGGGCCTGGTTTTCCAGGTTCCTTGGATTCTGTTTTGTCCAGCCTCATTGTGCTGGTTGGGGATGAGCTTGGGTCGTCGTCTCGCCCCTCGCTTTTTCCTCCGTTTCCGTTCACGTTCCGGAGCCTAGTGGGCTCCCTTCCTTGGTGTTTTTCACGGCTGCCCCGGGTTTTCTTGACGCTGGGGCTTTGAGGGGACAGCTCGGCCCCGGGGCCTGCAGGGTGGGTTCCCGGGCTGGGGTGGTGCTAACGTAAGGGGCCTTCGGCCCCGTTGGTCCCCGCCGGGGTCTTTCTACCCCTCTGGGCCAGGCTTACGGTTTTGTGGTGTGGGGTTTTCTGTCCCCCCGCTCCGCACGTGCTTTGTGGGCATCGGTCCCTCCCTGGGCTCGGTTTTCCTTGTCCAGCGTGCCCGTTGTTTCCGTCCTGTCGGTGGGTGTTTTTCTACAGTCTTCGCACCTTTTTCCAGGACGGGCCTTCTCAGTCATGTCCCCCCTTCTCATGTCCCCCCTGATTGGGTTCTGCATGACTTTTGGTCTCGGGTGCGACGGAGTTTTTGTGCCTTCGTTCTTTGTTTGCTGCTTTTGTTTTCGAAGGTTTTGGACTGTTTGGGGTAGCCTTGGTTGCTGCACCCAATTGCCGTGGGAAAGGAGAAAGCGGATAAACAGAGGGGAGTTCAACACCCTGTGTGACGTTGACATGTCAGTCAGTCCGACTAGCGCAGGTCAGTCCTAGCGCCATATACTGCATTGGTCTTCTGTTGGGTTCGTGACACCCGTCAACGACATCTTTCTTCCTTGTCCCCGGTCGCTCCGTGGCTTCTGGCA
>WNGS01073092.1:0-13535 GCA_020271785.1 Procambarus virginalis
AGTAAGTAAGTAATGTTATGATCTCAGCCTGCAGGAGAAACGAGTCTCCCTTTGAGAGTTATTCAGCAAGCCTGACCTAACTGGAAGGTCCAGGAATTATAGAGGCGATAACACAGATGTAAGATGGTGTGTTGAATTTATATAAAAGTTTGAGATTATGGGCAATGAACTAGAAAACAGATAAATGACTTGTTGGAGATGTGGACAAGTTACTGGAGGCGTGAGGCTCGCTTGTGGAGGGCGATGACCTCACTTGAGGCCAGACATCGCAGGGGAGAGCCGCCGCGCTTTGACGAGCTCCCGCCAGGAGGGAACCCTAGTGATATTATCTCCAAGAGAAGAGAAGGTGCAGACGTTCCAGCTGTTGAATCGAGCTGAAGACGTTGTGGTCTCAAGTCCTGGACGGCGAGGAGAGAGTATTAAGCCGCCCAGTGACAGTTTTGTGGGCTGTGACAAGCGCCCTGGTCAGACGTTGTCAGAGGGAGAAGCGCCCTCGACCAGATAATCTGTGGTAAGCCCGATTTAAGCCAGTTCATAGTGTTTGCTTGTAGTTGGTCGTGTGCCCAGCGACAGTAGCGATGTTTATTTTCAAGTTAGAAATGTTTTGGTATGGCAGAAAGCCTAAAATAAGAGAGTGAAGTGGGAGGAGCGCGGAGCGACGTCCGTCTTCTCTGAGCGCTGGCGGGCAACTGAAGGAGCCCGGCTCCTGAGGGAGGAGGCCCCTCCCAGCGTGAGTGAGGCTCGCCCAGCGAGGTGGCGCATGGACTCGCCCACGGGGGAGTCCACTCTCATTAAATGTAGAAGACAGATAGAGATTGGAGACAAAGATGTTGTATGATTAATTTTGTTTATGTGTTAAAAAGGGAAACAATTTATTGGAGTGCAAATGGGTTGCAGGTTTGTCTTTGGGGAAGAAGTTGCTGAGGACTTGGAAGCCAGCACAGAGGGAGTGGTTGATGAGACTCCAAGGCAGGGAGGAGAGGACCCGAGCTGTGAGGAGAAGCAGTGAGGAGTGTCACGTGCTTCTGCAGAGGTGGTGAAGTGCCACAGTTATTCGAGGAAACTTTATGGTGCAGCAGCCAGGAGAGCTGTGGATGATCCTAATAGGAGTAGGGAAGCACCATAGTTGTTCAAGGAATCTTCATGGTAGCAGCCTGGAGGAGCTGCAGAGGATCCTGGTGTTTAAGCCCTGAGGAACCTGAAGTTGTCAGGGTAGTGAAATAGTTCTAAATGATCACTTGTATGGAGGTGAGAGTGTTTGTCATTAGCGTGAACGACGCAGTGAGAGGTGAGTGATCGTTTGCCATTTATGTGCCAAGAAGTGTATATTGAAGTTTAGAGCTACAGACGTAGGCAGGAGTACCTACAGATATATATGTATTCTAAGACTGATAGAATGGTCGATTGATTCGTTGTGTGGCACGGATCATTTATACTGATATATATATATGTATGTTATTGCATTCAAATGCTGATTTGCCTTATATGTGTTTATAGGTATATATATATGTATACATTCTCTTGATGGTAGTGTAACATTATATTGTAAGACTTAATCTACTTGAGGAGGTTGATAATATTAGGTAATACCAAGAGATAGGATACCACTTAGCAAGCTGAGGATAGAGTTCTGATGGTGTTGGAGTGCAACCTGATTATAATAGTACAGAGTATAGGATTCATCATTATTATTATATGTATGCGTGTATTGTTATGTACTTCGTCCAGTAAATGTATCCAAATTTGCTGGTGTTTGCACTTGTCCCAGTGAGGCTTCCCAGGAAATAGTAAAGAAGGAGAGAGAGAGAGCAAGAAACAGGAACCACTGCTGTGGACAGGGTAAGACAGAAGTCTAGTAAGACAAAGGGGATTGAGGAGGTCATATTCCATAAGGAGAGAGTGGGGAGTCACAGCGGCTCGAGTGGGTGTGTGCACGTGACAACAAGGCTGCGTGTTGGAGCCGCATCCCCTAAACGTGTGACGTTGAGCCCCTCTCCAAGAGCCAGAAGTGCCTAGTGTGATCTCCTAGTGAAATATGAGCATTTGTCGAGTTGTGGGTTGGGTGGTCCGTCAGCGGTAACACCACCAAATCCACCACCGCAACAAAATTGGGGGCCTGTGTCCGGGAGAGTGAACTGACACACCCACACCCTGTCCAAGAGTGGATTTGTACACCCTTGCTGAAATAGATAAACTGTGTGACCGCAGGTGTATATTCTCTCTCTTGGGAAGACTCACAGGACAAGATGGATAAGGTGCAAGCATTTGTAGAATCAGGCAAGCCTGAGGACTTGGAAGGTTGCACGAGGGATCAATTAAAACAGATAGCAGAAAAGTGTGGCATCAGGTTGAAAGCATCTAAAGTGGCTGGGATGAAGGATGAGATCCTTAGGCAGTTAAGAGCCAAAAGCGAAGCGGCAGAGCTAGGAGCCCAGAGAGGAGCTGAAAGTGGAAAGGAGGATGATGGGCAGGATGAAGTGAGATCCCAGGGATCGAGTAGGAGCAGCAAGAGTAGCGCGCAGGAGTAGCCGGAATAGGAGTTTGGAGAGATTCCAGTTAGAGCTCCAGATGCAGCGAGAGGACAAGGAGAGACAGTTCCAGCTGGAAAAGATGAAATTAGAACTCCAGATGAAAAATGAAGCCGAGAAAGAAAAGAGAAAACAAGGCTGGAAGTAGAAAAAGAAAAAAGGAAGACAGGCTGGAAGTAGAAAAAAGAGAAAGCAAGACTAGAGGTCGAAAAAGAAAGAGAGAGAACAAAACAAATGCAAATAGAAGCGAATAGAACCTTGGCTGAGCAAAGGATCGAACATGGGTTGCCAGAGAGCACCACCCAGGTATCACACTCACCAGATGTTAGGGTTAGGGAGAAGGACATTCCCTTGTTTGTTCCAGAAGAGGCAGAGAGCTTTTTCGAGCACTTTGAGAAGGTGGCCAGCATCAAGGAATGGCCACAGGAGGAATGGGCCCAGCTGGTCCAGTTAAGATTGACCGGTGCAGCCAGAGAGGCTTACACCCAACTGTCTCTAGAAGAGTGCCAGGATTATGCCACAGTAAAGAGCAGCATATTGCGCTCGTTCCAGTTAACCCCAGAAGCTTATAGGAAGCGTTTCAGAGAGATGATCAAAGTTGGAGCATGTACGTTTGCTGAGACAGCAAGGGATCTGGAGAGACGATTCCAGAAGTGGATTGAAGCTGCTGGAGTTGGATCTTACGCTGACCTGAAGCAATTGATGGTCATGGAGAAGTTCTTGGAGATGATGCATCCCGAAACAAAGTTCAAGATCCAAGAAGCAGGGATAAAGGAGGTGAGAGATGCCGCAGATAGGGCGGACATGATTACGGAAGCATATAAGAGCTTGAGGGAGAACAGAGTGAAGAATGAGGTGAGACGCAGCAATGGCAGATCCAGTGGAGTCTGGGGAGGAAGAAATTACGAAAGACCCAGAAGAGTCTGGGGTGAGAAGAATTTTGATAAATGGGCGGATAAACGTAAGTACCCTAAAACTCAGAAGAGTAGGTCGCGCACTTCGTCTGAAAGTGAAGATGAAGGAGCTAAACGAGAGACAAATCATTATCCAGGAAATCAAGAGTCCAGTAAAGCCCCACAGAGTGCAAGTAGTGTACCTGGCCCGAGGAACTCTCATGCGAGTGGACAAAGTCAGAACCACTCTGGTACATATAGGAGAGACTTTTCCCAGGTGAGATGTTACAACTGTAACGGATTGGGTCACGTGATGCGAGATTGTCGGCAGGGCAAGAGAATTGTGACCCTGGCCATGTGTGACCCCCGAAGTAAATATACTAATGTGTTCCAAGACAAACCACAGATGGTGAACTTAGTGAACGAGAGGTATAGGCCGTTCATAAGTAAAGGTTGGATCAGTATAGGAGGCCAACCTGAGGTAGAAGTTGGTATCTTAAGAGATACCGGAGCTAATCAGAGCGTGATTGCGAGAAGCCTGATTGGGAATGATCGACGGTTAGCTGGCAGGAGAAAGATGAAAGTATATGGGTTATTGTCTGAGAGTGACATGCCCGTTTGTACTGTCCAGCTAAGGTCGGAATATGTGTCGGCAGAGGTGATGTTGGGAGTGTGCCCCGACATACCTGTTCCAGGAGTCCAAGTGATCCTGGGGAATGACTTGTGTGGGACAAAGGTGTTGCCAAGAGTCATAGCGGAGACTGTGCCAGAGGAGTGCCCAGAAGGCCACGGCACGGGTGGGACACCTGAGAGTGTGAACCTGACTGACATCCGAGGAGATGAGTCAGGAGACCGCCAAGCCATTGAGTACCCTGTCTCGGTAGTGATGAAGGCAGAGGTGGCCGACGAGGAAGACGCTGGAGAAGATGAGACAGTGTCTATTCAGCCGGTAGAAGATATCGACGTAGATATAGCGTGGCTGTTTGATGAAGGTCCAGCTCAGGAAGATGAAGTCTCGGTGAGGCCAAAAGTGAAGATGGCCCAGCCAAAGAAAAATCATGTGAAGAGAGCGAACCTGAGTAGACCCCAGCCTGCTGAAACTAAGGGTCGGAAGGTGAGTGCAACTGTGCTGAGCAGAAGTGAGGAAGGATGTGGACATACTAAGGACGGGAGTAGAGCGTCAAGTTGTCCACGAGCACAGAGGCATTTGGATAGTAGAGTTAAGTTGTTTGAGATGTCAGGAGTTGACATGTTTCACAGAAAACGCGGAGGAGAGATAGTGAAGAAGAATAATAGCCGAGAAAATGGAAGGAGAAGAGACAGTATGTGTGGAGAGATGCTTACGAGCACTCTAGGAGAGGTAAAGCAACATGTACGATCGAGTGCTGTTGGATGTAGTACAGGGCTCGGAGAAACTTTAGGGAACAAAGAAGAGTTGAAGGAGAAGAAATGGAGTTGTATAGAGGCGAGAAGTGTAAGAAGAGGATGATGATACAAGCATGGAGGAGTAGAAGAAAGCCGAGGACTCGATGGAAGTCAAACAGGATGAGGTCTCGGATAAATGAGGAGACGAAAGGGAGGATCGTCGGTGAAGACGAGGGAGTGAAGTATGATGGCAGGAGACGAAAGTATAATGGCAGTATATGGAAGTGTGAAGACGACAGAGGAGGTACTGACAGTAGATGTCTGACTCTGAACGTGAAGAGAAGAAGACAAGGAAACGGAGGGTGGAAACAATAAGTAGAGTTGACCGATGGAGTGCAGGCGTCCAAGGAGGACAGCCTAGCCAAGAGGTGTCAGAGAAGTAAAATCGGTTGTGAGAAGATCATGTTTCGGGCGAGTTGTGAGCCAGATGTTGCAAGGTGCAATGAAGTAGTTGTTTACTCCTAAGGGAGTACGTAAGCAGATCAACCGGTCGAACCAATCGGTTGGAGAACGAGACAAGTGTGGTGGCGGATGTATTATCCCGAGCTTTGCCACTGGAATAACTCTCAAAAATAAGGGGAGGGGAGTGTTATGATCTCAGCCTGCAGGAGAAACGAGTCTCCCTCTTGAGAGTTATTCAGCAAGCCTGACCTGACTGGAAGGTCCAGGAATTATAGAGGCGATAACACAGATGTAAGATGGTGTGTTGAATTTATATAAAAGTTTGAGATTATGGGCAATGAGCAAGAAAAGAGATAAATGACTTGTTGGAAGATGTGGACAAGTTACTGGAGGCGTGAGGCTCGCTTGTGGAGGGCGATGACCTCACTTGAGGCCAGACATCGCAGGGGAGAGGCCACGCTTTGACGAGCTCCCGCCAGGAGGGAACCCCTAGTGATATTATCTCCAAGAGAAGAGAAGGTGCAGACGTTCCAGCTGTTGAATCGAGCTGAAGACGTTGTGGTCTCAAGTCCTGGACGGCGAGGAGAGAGTATTAAGCCACCCAGTGACAGTTTTGTGGGCTGTGACAAGCGCCCTGGTCAGACGTTGTCAGAGGGAGAAGCGCCCTCGACCAGATAATCTGTGGTAAGCCCGATTTAAGCCAGTTCATAATGTTTGCTTGTAGTTGGTCGTGTGCCCAGCGACAGTAGCAATGTTGATTTACAAATTAAACATGTTTTGGTAAGGCAGAGAGCCTAAAATAAGAGAGTGAAGTGGGAGGAGCGCGGAGCGACATCCGTCTTCTCTGAGCGCTGGCGGGCAACTGAAGGAGCCGGGCTCCTGAGGGAGGAGGCCCCTCCCAGCGTGAGTGAGGCTCGCCCAGCGAGGTGGCGCATGGACTCGCCCACGGGGGAGTCCACTCTCATTAAATGTAGAAGACAGATAGAGATTGGAGACAAAGATGTTGTATGATTAATTTTGTTTATGTGTTAAAAAGGGAAACAATTTATTGGAGTGCAAATGGGTTGCAGGTTTGTCCTTTGGAGAAGAAGTTGCTGAGGACTTGGAAGCCAGCACAGAAGGAGTAGTTGGTGAGACTCCAAGGCAGGGAAGGAGAGGACCTGGAGCTGTGAGGAGAAGCAGTGAGGAGTGTCACGTGCTTCTGCAGAGGTGGTAAAGTGCCACAGTTATTCGAGGAAACTTTATGGTGCAGCAGCCAGGAGAGCTGTGGATGATCCTAATAGGAGTAGGGAAGCACCATAGTTGTTCAAGGAATCTTCATGGTAGCAGCCTGGAGGAGCTGCAGAGGATTCTGGTGTTTAAGCCCTGAGGAACCTGAAGTTGTCAGGGTAGTGAAGTAGTTCTAAATGATCACTTGTATGGAGGTGAGAGTGTTTGTCATTAGCGTGAACGACGCAGTGAGAGGTGAGTGATCGTTTGCCATTTATGTGCCAAGAAGTGTATATTGAAGTTTTGAGCTACAGACGTAGGCAGGAGTACCTACAGATATATATGTATTCTAAGACTGATAGAATGGTCAATTGATTCGTTGTGTGGCACGGATCATTTATACTGATATATATATATGTATGTTATTGCATTCAAATGCTGATTTGCCTTATATGTGTTTATAGGAATATATATATGTATACATTCTCTTGATGATAGTGTAACATTATATTGTAAGACGTAATCTACTTGAGGAGGCTGATAATATTAGGTAATACCAAAAGATAGGATACCACTTAGCAAGCTGAGGATAGAGTTCTGATGGTGTTGGAGTGCAACCTGATTATAATAGTACAGAGTATAGGATTCATCATTATTATTATACGTATGCATGTATTGTGTATGTACTTCGTCCAGTAAATGTATCCAAATTTGCTGGTGTTTGCACTTGTCCCAGTGAGGCTTCCCAGGAAATAGTAAAGAAGGAGAGAGAGAGAGCAAGAAACAGGAACCACTGCTGTGGACAGGGTAAGACAGAAGTCTAGGAAGACAAAGGGGATTGAGGAGGTCATATTTCATGAGGATAGAGTGGGGAGTCACAGCGGCTCGAGTGGGTGTGTGCACGTGACAACAAGGCAGCGTGTTGGAGCCGCACCCCCTAAACGTGTGACGTTGAGCCCCTCTCCAAGAGCCAAAAGTGCCTAGTGTGATCTCCTAGTGAAATATGAGCATTTGTCGAGTTGTGGGTTGGGTGGTCCGTCAGCGGTAACACCACCAAATCCACCACCGCAACAGTAAGTAAGTGTTGAGCAGTATTCTAATGTTTGGAAATTAGAGTACTTGCAGTGTGTGTTGTTGAAAAGGGGGTTGTCATTGTTAGTGATTGTTGCTAGAGTTGAGCAATCACCGTGGGTAACTGCAGTTCAGTAAAGCCATTGTGGGGGCAGTGTTCTAGAGGGTTCATGGCCTGTATGTTATTTTACTAGGTTCTGGAGTATTGTCATTGCAACCGGATTGTAACGTAAATCACTGTGATTTGTTAGTGTGATTTGACATTGTCGTGGGTGAACTCGGCTGTAGACGAGTACTTGGATATACATATATTCTCCTGTTTATCTGGTAGGACATCGAAGTCCAGTATTCAGTGAGGTGATTGCGAGGCAATTAATATAACGTAACCGAGGGAACGCCCATTGCTTAAGAGAATTTGTTCTTTTACAATATGAGTAACGTAGAATACGCTTGGGTCAATTTACTTTCCTGCAAGCAGCTACGGTAGTCTCAAGGAGCCTAGCCACCAGCCAGATAAGAATTAGAGTATTGTCTGTCGTAATTAACGGTCAGTGGGCCGGGTAATTGACGTGTTTCAGGAAGTCAAAGTGATTAATCTCGATCCTTGTTGATCGACTCACACGAAGGCTACATTGTTCCATTAACGTAACGTCGTTATTTATGTCCGGAAGTACCGGCACTTGATTGACTCGTGGGAAGAGTAACGTCATTTAGAATAACGTAAACGTGGTGCCTAATTACTGTTATTAGCCACCTGAATTGGTCTGAGTATGGAAGGCTCAGACGGAATTCATACCTTAATGTAAATTGCTGAGCCAGTGTGAAAGGTTGCGTATTTAACTGTTTAATTATTGATCTTGAGGATAGTAATTAATTACTCTAAAGGTAATCACGAGTGATTACCGTTCTCTTAGCACTTTGGACATTGTAAATCAGAGTTTACCATCGCTGAGTGATTAGTAACCGATTAACGTAAATTAACGTAACTAGTAAAGAGATTATTCAGCTGTCTGGTAGTACAGGGATTAATGGGATTTTCTCACTGAATGCTCGACGGGTAGAGTGTTGTGTAATTTCCGCGTTACTAGTGACAGTTGTAAGAGAAGGTTATTGAATTAACGTAAATGTTATTGTTATTAACGTAAATCAATGGTGTTGATTGTGGATTGTCCGTGGGACGAAGTGTTAACGTAAAGATTAATTTGTGGAAGGGTGCTGGAGTTGCCAGTGAACCCATTAGTTATTGATGTCATTGAAAGACTACTTATTTGATTGCATTGCAACCGTTATTGCAGATGTAGACTGCACCGAGGCGTAGAACAGTTAGGAGGTTACTGGAGACGTGTTTCAGAACTCACTGTGTCATTTGTTGTAATTGTGATTATAGATCTGTTAGTTCTTGTTTCTTGTTGATTCCTCTGTGGGCACGCTTATGTTCGAGTTAGTTCATTATGCAGTCCGAGGGGCTGGTGTCTAGCTGTCATTGATAGTGTCACAGGAAGGATTTCGAGTAACGTCATTGACATTCTTTTGTTTGTTGTAGTAGTTAGTACTTTATTGAATAAACTAAGTTGTTATGTTAACACTGTCTTTTCGTTACACCCCCACACATTATTATTGTTATGCAAATGTTCTTCACACTCGACTATTGGAGACTTATTTCTGAGCTTTGGATCAAATATACGGCACTACACAACAATAAATTATTGTTGTGAGAGCCCAGGACCTACTCGTTAGATTCGCTTCGGCGATTACGAAGGTCGACGACCAAGTGGAGGGGATTTCAATTTCATTGGGGTCTCGGCGTTTGCTCGCGCCTAGTCAATTGTTCGTACAGGGTCCCAAAGTGAGGAATGAGCTGCTTACTACACTGGTGTGTTAGCTAAGCAAGTCCTTCCTCAGGGACCTAGTTGAATATCACGACAGGAATAAAGGTTAAAGAATAAAGAAAATTCTTAGAAATTTTCCGAGCTCAATTCCTTATACCAATTGCATTTATTCCATGTACTGACGTAAGAGCTCAAACCAAAAACTCTCACAACGTGGCGCCCAACGTGGGGCCGTAGACTTTTGATTCATAATCAGGAAAGTAAGACTCATCAAGTCGAGAAACCTAGGAAGAAAGGTGTGCAGAACATTGCAGAACAATATTGTTGTGGGTGTGTTTGTTGTCGGTTAGCAGGATTAGGTACACACACCACACACACAGAATGGATGAGGATTATAGGTTTAAGTACATGTATCTGTATGCGGCTAGGTATGGCGTGCTGCCAAAGGATAGAGACATTCGCACAGATGAGGAATGTCGGCAGTATGTTGAGGATCAAAATGCCTATGTACAGCGTGTACTTCTAGAAAGAGCAAACAGAAGTGATCTAGGGGACAAGGGAGTTCCCCTAGCCGACCGTGGTATAGTCGGTATGTCAGGGGGTGTGGGATTGAGTCCACCCCAGGAGAAGGAAGGGGAGTCGCGACCCCAGCCTAGGCTAAGGACTGATTCCTTGGGCCACAGAAACGTTTCATATGAAGTCAATCGGATACCAGAACATTTGCGCAGGATGGGGACTGAACAACCCCAGGAGGAAATGACTTTACAGTACCTTGCAGCTCAAGCTGATGCTATGGAACTGCAAGGAGTGGATAAGGCCAAATTTGTGGCCGACATGTGGAATGCCCACCACGAGAGATTGACTAGATTGGAAATTGCAAGAGTGCAATCACAGGCAAGGACGGGGAGTCAAACCCCTCCTACCGCGCCAAGCTCAGAGGTACGGCGCTGGAAGTAGAGATACCTCCTCTATTGCCAAGAGAGGAGAAGATCGATCCTAGGGATGCATACCTAGATCGATGTGTGACAAAGGTTGAACAGTTCACTCAAGCTCCAAGTACGGGAGCCAAACCTAAGAAAGTAAGTCTAAGGGAACCAACAGAAACCCAAGGTTAAGGGACCCAGGTGCTTCACATGCAGCATGACAGGTCACCGAGCAGCTAAGTGCCCGAGCAACACTAGGCGTAAGACTAAGAAGGTGACCAAGGTGCAAGTTACAGGCATGAGTACCGTGGGAGGTGATGCCCTAAGAGACACACTCGAGTTAACTAGAGGAAGAGTTAATGGGCAATGGACGAGTGTCTTTCGAGACCGGGGTGCTACAGTTAACATGGTCAGGAGCAGTTTGGTTGGGCCTGAGAGTAGAACAGGTCGAAACCTCCGTGTCCAGTACCCAGATGGCACTGGTAAGGACATGGAAGAAGTGTCCGTGTTGGTAGACACCCCATATATCAAAGGTAAGATCAAAGCTGCACTAAGTAGGAAGGCAGTGTATGGACTTTTGATAGGTAATACTCTGGTATAGAGAACCAGGTGGGTCTGTCCTGTGGAAATGACCCAGCGGAAACAGGAACAGGTGAGAGGAAGGTTAAACCCGCTGGCGTTGACACCAAGCGTCAGCCGGCCGGTCGAGCAGAGATCACCGCCGCCCAGACAGAAGAAGAGGCGCAGCAGGTGAAAGGAAACCGGATCCATCCTTCTCTCCCTATTGCACAGAAAACGAGAACTGACTCAGAGGGACTCAGATGGGTCTCACCAGCTGACGGCGATGTCACACGGCCGCCAGCTGAGGAAGTCAAGGTCGCCTCTTGTCAGGCGAAAGATCAGGTGCATGAGGTAAAAGGAAAAAAGAGCAATTTTCCTTCTTTCATTTCACAGAAAACGGGGGTGAGCCCAGTGAGACGGGTGTGGCCCGGATCAGCTGATCCCGCCACGACCTGTCCACCAGCCAGACCCGCGAGGGTTAACACCACTCAGGAAGGTAAACGTCTCTGTAGAGTGAGGCTAAGGTAGCTGTGGTTCCCACAAGTGAAGTGGATATTTGGACCAATCTTTCAGGCTGTTGGAAGATCGTTCAGACAAACGAACGGTGAGAGATTGAAGAACGAGCAGGTCAGTGACTCAGTACTCAGTGAGGGGCGAGGTTTGACAGCTGCTGAAGAGGCCTCAGCCCAGTCAACTCAGTCGGTAGAGCAACCCGGTCTGAGAGTGACAGACAGACAGGAAGAAAGACCCTGTCACCTGGAAGTCACGACAGTCTGCTAACTGTCGGAATTGTGTCGGTAGAGTAGGGAAGGTGTGGAGTCTGTACTTCATTGGTAAGTTCATCCCAGTGTGCTATCCATTGTGTCCAGTATGACACAGACCTGTGGGGCGAGAGTGTGAGGGACTGACGAAAGGAAGCTGCGAGGCGTTGAGCCGGCTTAACCTGGACCCAGAACCTGAGCACGACCGCACTACGGTCAGGAAGTACCACCCTGGACGAGCCAGTGACGTCACATCTTGTCCCGCGAGCCACCGACGTCAACAGAAAACGGATGAATCACCACCACCACCCAGCCGCCATGCACTTAAGAGCAAAAGTGTAAGTGGCTGGTGATTTAGATGAAATTTTCCTCCGGGAAATTTTATCTTTTAGTGGGGGGTTGATGTGAGGGGATGGTTCACCAGCTCACTTACAATAGTGCTCTTATGCCTGTGGGAGGCCAGTACACTTGTTAAGTGCACTTGTTAAGTGTGCGGACTTAACTTTGGTAACCAGCAACCGAAACATCTAGTGTTGGGCTTACGTGAGAGCCCCAGTCACCAGCAGTCCAGAAATGTTACCGTGGCCGTGGTAGCATGTCTGTGGACAGAGATAGAGCCGATAGCATCTCTCATTGTATAGCTTGGGCGAGGGACTAGTTTGCGCGGGAAAACAGTTAGGCCGCTGGCGTGGGTAGCTGCGGGCCACCCGCGCGCGTAGCCACTTGAGCGTCGCCATGGAAACAGACGCCATCTTAGTAAACATCTTGAGCCGCCATGTTGGTCGGCCATCTTGGAGTTGCCCTAGGGGCTATGCTACACCGTCGCTGATTGGAGGAGAGGGGTAGGCCCCAGTATGCCTTCCTCTCATTGGTATTTCGAGGAATACGCGGGAATCGACGGTGTGAGCGTCATTCTGGAGGAGCCATCACCCTGTCAAGACGCTCCTATGCTCAATTCGGCCAAAGAGTATAGTGCGCGGGGTGGCTTAATTAACTACTCAGCTGCTGCACCTCCTGCTTCATCTACGACAGCGGTCGTCACAGAATCCGGCCGAAGTCGTCGCTTGGAGGGGAAAGACAGTGTACAGTGGGTAGAGAAGATCTTGTGATCGGTCTGGGATCGTGGGGTAGTGCATACGAGCAGTAACAGACTCGTAGATCCCATACCAGTGATGATTAGACTTGCTAGTGCTCTGTAGCAGTCGATGGGAACGGGGAAATAAGTGTTAGTGCTTTAAGGCAGATTTCCCATGTTTGTTTAAGACGAAATCATTGTGCGCGTCACCTGTGTACGAACGCTTCACTTACCGGTGGGTCGAGGGTACGAAACAAGCCGTGTGTGGGAGGGTTCGGTGCGCGCCATTGTACGAACGATACCGCGGAGGTACCAACCAGCCAGCCACCATAGCGGGGTGCCTGATGTATGGGAATGGTGTGTGTGTAAGCCGGCAGTATGAATGTAAGTACCTATGTGTGTATTTCTGGTGATTAGTAGTCTCTAAAGCTTGAATTCGAGGTCAAGTGTTCCGTCGCATTGTCACGCAGCACCTGTGAGGTGAAGTGAGTGTGGACGAGGAGATAATCACCCCCTTGTCAGTCCTGAGGGACTTACGTCTTGTGAGCACAGACGTACAGTGTGTGTGTGTGTGTGGGTACACACGGGAACAGAGTATATACATAGATTAGCCAAGGACTGAGAGGATGTCCATGTAATATTATTATTCCATTGTGGTAATTATTCATTCTTGATCGTCCGTGGGACGGAGTGATATCATTTCATGTGTAGTCTTGCAGGTGTGGAATTTCAACACTGAGCGCTCAGGTATGTGGTAACGTCAGTGATTCCTGGCAATGATTATTGTGGAGTGTGCCACAGTGTGGTTTTAATTTCTTGTATTGTTCCCAGGGCCGTGACAAATGTGATTATATATAT
>WNGS01073112.1:0-12676 GCA_020271785.1 Procambarus virginalis
GGCATTATAGTAGTAGTATCAGTTGTATTTGTAGCTGTACTAGTAGTAGTAGTAGTAGTAGTATAGTAGTAGTAGTAGTAGTAGTAGTAGTAGTAGTAGTAGAAGTATTAGCAGAGGTAGTGGTGGTAGTAGTAGTAGTAGTAGTAGTTAATTTGTACATATCATGTGTTGAATCTAATTGATTCTGAATTGAAGTATGTTGGATTATTTTCCAGAGAAAAGCTGTAATATCAGTTCCTGGTTCAAAAAGTTTATAAAGTTCTTTTTTTTTTTACAAATTCCATATCTATATAGTTGCAAGTGTGATAAAAGCATGAATGAATGTACATATATATACTATAAATAGAGAAATAAAAAAAATGAATGAACTTGATGAAATACCTTATGAATTAGTTGATGATGAAGGCCAACCTTTAATTAATAATTTAATTGACTTTGATATTAAAAAGTTACACTTGGTTCCTAAAATACATTTTAAATCCAATATTAAGAAAAAGCAAAAATTTATTCAATCTTTTACTCAAAAGGAATCTGCTTTTGTAGCGGCCCTAACATTAGCATTTATTCAATATGGCAAGAAAAATGGATTTATATTAACAGTATCAAATGTTGTACATGAGTCTCTCTTAGAACCTAATTGGGGAATGTCAAATACATTTCCTCTTGAAATATATGGCATCGAAATGGTGATTATTCATCACCCAAAACTTTTACTTCAAACAAAAATCATTATATCCTGAACCGTTTTCATTATATTGAAAAAGAAAGAAAAAAATCTAAAATAAATGTATTTCAGTATACCATATTTCTAATTATTATAATATTAATAACATTATTTTGTTTTTATTATTTGTACATATATTTGTTTGATACCTTAGGAGAAAAAGATGTATAAAGGAGTTAATAGTAGTTCCCATGTCGATGTTGATTTATAAGAGTTGTTGGTAAAAATGTTAATATTTAAACTAACTCATAAATAATAATGATATATATTTATTTGATAGATATATAAAGGAGTTGTGTGGGAAAGGAGATTAACACAAGTTCCTATCTACCCCTAAGTCTCCTTAGTGTTTCCAAATAAGTAATTTAAAATGGTAATTTATGAAAATACAACTTTGGTGTTAATGGAACAGAATACATTCTCAGTAGTTATTAGTGAAAATGTAATTAATGAGACTAACTATAATAATGATGAATTTTATATAATCTTACATTTTTTATTATCTTTTTATGTTTTGTTAGTGTTAATATATTTTGTATATTTGATGTCATATGATTGGTGTATTCAAAGATATAATGAATATTTACAGAAACATTCTAACAAGAGAATGGAGTATGCATATCAACAGACTAATATTATATAACTATGATATAATGATAATGTTGTAATAAAATCTACTCATTATTAAAGACTGACAATGTTGGGAAACTTTTGGTGAATACTATATTCCACAAGACCAGTTGTACAGTGCTTTTCACTGAATCACCATACATAGCAGTATACCTGTCCAACTAAGTATGCAAGGTCTAATTTGTATAATAAGCAATATATATATATATAAATTTATTTACTATATTATAATATAACTTATTTATTTTGGAACTGTTCAGATGTTATACTTTTACTCTTTCGGCCCACCTCTCAGTTATTTTAAGAACCCGAAATCTCCATCTCTTCATTGACATCATTTAAACGGGGAAAAGGATGAAATTGTAACGTTAGATGAAGGTTTATTACCCCTTATAAATAACAACAATCCTGAAGAGAGCAGTGGAAGATTATACATTATGGTATTATTGAAACTTTTATCACTCCAGGGTAGAAATGGATTGTGATGCCACCCCTACCTAACAACATTGGTTCACCATCTTAATATAATCTTTCACAATCCAGGCTTTTTTTTATATATATATAAATGTATAAAAAAAAAATCAATCCTTAAAATGGATTCTTTACCTATCACACCTACCACCACCATCGCCACCACTGCCACCACTGCCACACTGCCACCGACACCACCACAACCACCACAATCGACACTGCCACCGACACCACCACAATCGACACTGCCACCGACACCACCACAATCGACACTGCCACCGACACCACCATCGACACTGCCACCGACACCACCACAATCGACACTGCCACCGACACTGCCACCGACACAATCACTGCCACAATCACTGCCACAATCACTGCCACAATCACTGCCACAATCACTGCCACAATCACCGCCACAATCACCCCCACAATCACCCCCACAATCACTGACACAATCACCAACACAATCACTGACCTTATTATCATCCCAAGAAAATACAGATAATACTGAAAATTTAATGATTGTTGAGGATCAAACAAACATATTTATTAATAATCAAAATGATGAAGAAGAAAAACGAAAATATATTCAATATATAGAAGAAAAGTTTTAAATTATAAAAACAACTTTTATGATTCCAATTCACCTTTCAAATTAGGTTTTATGATCATTAATAATATGGTTATCCCGTATTATAATTCTTCAAAAGGTCCAAATAAAATTTATGATGCAATTTACAAACAACTTATTTTAATGCCGAATGAGCAAATTATTCATGATGCATTGATTAATTATTATAAAGAAAATCCTATTCATCTATCATCAAATTGGAAAATTGACACTACAAATTTAAATAATTTACAGTTGTATTATTTGTATCACATGTTAATACAATCTGTTATGATATTGAATATAGCAATTCACATATATTCTCAATATAATTAAATTGACAAATAAATATTTTTAATAAAAATAGTATTGAAATGATGTATTTTTTTGTGTGTTTTTCCTCTATTCTTCATTTAAATATTATTTAAAAAAATATATCACTACAGTGAGTATATCATTTCGAGTTAGATATATATATATATATATATATATATATATATATATATATATATATATATATATATTATATATATATATATATATATATATATATATATATATATATATATATATATATATATATATGTCGTACCTAATAGCCAGAACGCACTTGTCAGCCTACTATGCAAGGCCCGATTTGCCTAATAGGCCAAGTTTTCATGAATTAATTGTTTTTCGACTACCTAACCTACCTAACCTAACCTAACCTAACTTTTTCGGCTACCTAACTTAACCTAACCTATAAAGATAGGTTAGGTTAGGTTAGGTAGGGTTGGTTAGGTTCGGTCATATATCTACGTTAATTTTAACTCCAATGAAAAAAAATTGACATCATACATAATGAAATGGGTAGCTTTATCATTTCATAAGAAAAAAATGGCCACTGCCTTTTGAACGAAAGGCGGTGGAATTTCTGATGGGGAAGGAAGACAATTGCGCACCGCGTTCCGCAAGGCGCGGTGCGGACAGTCTGGGTGGCATAAATAGCGCGGAATGGGAGGTTTCTCTCTCACTCCGCTCCCGTCACCGTCCGCGACTCAAGAAGCGCCGGTGTAGCCGTTCGCCCCAGATGTTTGTCTGGCTGGTGTAGCCCAGCTCGTTCGCCCCGGATATTTGGCCGGTGTAGCCCAGCTCGTTCGTCCCAGACGTTTGTCAGGCTGGCGTAGCCCAGCTCGTTCGCCCCAGATGTTTGTCAGGCTGGTGTAGCCCAGCTCGTTCGCCCCAGATGTTGTCAGGCTGGTGTAGCCCAGCTCGTTCGCCCCAGATGTTTGTCAGGCTGGTTAGCCCAGCTCGTTCGCCCCGATGTTTGTCAGGCTGGTGTAGCCCAGCTCGCTCGTCCCAAACGCTTGTCAGGCTGGTGTAGCCCAGCTCGTTCGTCCCAGACGTTTGTCTGGCTGGTGTAGCCCAGCTCGTTCGTCCCAGACGTTTGTCTGGCTGGTGTAGCCCAGCTCGTTCGTCCCAGACGTTTGTCTGGCTGGTGTAGCCCAGCTCGTTCGTCCCAGACGTTTGTCTGGCTGGTGTAGCCCAGCTCGTTCGTCCCAGACGTTTGTCTGGCTGGTGTAACTCTCAGTAACTCACCAGGTAATGTACTGGCACTCTCAGTAACTCACCAGGCAATGTACTGCCACTCTCAGTAACTCACCAGGTAACGTACTGCCACTCTCAGTAACTCACCAGGTAATATCATGGCACTCTCAGTAACTCACCAGGTACTGTACTGGCACTCTCAGTAACTCACCAGGTAATGTACTGGCACCCTCAGTAATTCACCAGGTAATGTACTGCCACTCTCAGTAACTCACCAGGTAATGTACTGCCACTCTCAGTAACTCACCAGGCAATGTACTGCCACTCTCAGTAACTCACCAGGTAACGTACTGCCACTCTCAGTAACTCACCAGGTAATATCATGGCACTCTCATTAACTCACCAGATAATGTACAGTCACTCAGTAACTCGCCAGGTAATGTACTAGCACTCTCAGTAACTCACCAGGTAATGTACCGGCACTCTCAGTAACTCACCAGGTAATGTACTGGCTCTCTCAGTAACTCACCAGGTAATGTACTGGCACTCTCAGTAACTCACCAGGTAATGTACTGGCACCTGCTGGTGTAGCCCAGCTCGTTCGTCCCAGACGTTTGTCTGGCTGGTGTAGCCCAGCTCGTTCGTCCCAGACGTTTGTCTGGCTGGTGTAGCCCAGCTCGTTCGTCCCAGACGTTTGTCTGGCTGGTGTAGCCCAGCTCGTTCGTCACAGCTGCTTGTCTGGCTGGCTCAGCCCCGCTTGTTCGTCACAGACTTTTGTCTTTTGTTGCACTTTTGAGAATATTATTGCTTTAGGCTAGCCATTCTCCCTTGTTTATTACTGTTTATTAGCCATTCCATCCCTTGAACTTTTCAGTTTACTCTATCCAAACCATACCATGCACTATTACTATTTAACCTACCATCCTATCCCTTGATTAATCCCGCTTTAAGCCAACAATCTTCCCATGTTTATCACTATTTCTTTCGTTTGTTCATCTTATATCAAGTACATTATATTACGGTCTTATTCTATTATTAGAATATATTATTCCCCTCCCGTTCTCACTGTTCTGTTCTACTCCTACAGGGTAGGCGCAGGACGTAGAGCGGTCTGTCGGCTTGGGTGGGCTACAACATGTTATCATTTATTTAAGTTTTCCTAAATTAATTTATTTACATTGTTCAGCTTTCAGTTATGCCCTGTATTTACTTACTAATCCAGTTGCAGAGTTAAAGCAGTGTACATTGCTGTGGGATACGCAGTTAATTTGTTTCACTTTTGAGACTATTATTGTTTTAATCTAGACCAACTATTCCATGGATAAGTACTGTTTTAATTATCCATTCTATCCCATGGACATTAGTTTTAATCTATCCAAACTATACCTTGCATATATTACTGTTTAACCTACCCATCCTATACCTTGTATAGTCCTGCTTTAATCTACCCAAGTTATCCATGATTATCACTGTTTACTCTTTATTTGTTCAGCTTAAATTTACTTAAGCAATACGTATTTACTTAATAATACTGTTGCAGTGTTAAAGCAGTGTCCATTTCTAGTGGGATACTCAAATAATTTTGCTTTTCACTTTCGAGATTAATTGTTTGAATTCTTCCAAACTATACCACGATTAATACTGTCTTAATATAATCAAACTATACAATGAATAATACGGTCTTAATATAACCAAACTAACATGAATAATACTGTTCAATCTTACATGAATATTACTCTCTTAATCTATTTAACTGACAGCTTTATTACATTGGTTTTATTACGATAGCTTTGGCTATCTGTCCGGTATTTTCACTCACTATGGTCAATTAACTTTACCTTTGCTTTTGTCTACTGGTGTATGTGACGGTTGCTGGTGCGGCAGCTGGGTTTCCCTGCCTGCTTTTTCCTGTTAGTCCTACCGATGCTTACTTTTTCATTTTCCGCAGTGGCGAGAAGCCGGATCACGCAGCAACTGCAACACGGAAGAGGGCTCGGGCGGCGGCGTGCGAGGACAACAGCGCAGTGGTGTGAGGACGCAGCCGGCCTGGGCCAGGACGAAACCCGCCCGTTTCGCCTCCCCCTCCTCGGGGGCCTCCTCGGGGGCTCTGATGTGGACGGCGACTACATTTCCCAGAGGCCCCCTGCCGGCAAAGTGGGGGGTGGCACAGCGACGCAGCCTCCACCCCCTTTCGGCAGACGATTGGACGACGCTTCAGGCGCCTTCGCGCAGGCTCGGATGCCCTCTCATGACACAAGCCTTCTGGGCATGGGGACCACCGAGGCCGACCCTGCCACGGCTGCTACAGCCGCCCCCCCCTTCCCCAACCGTCGACCAAGGGCAGGGGGCATAAGTCGAGGAGACGTGCGAGCTCCTCCAGTCTGTCCTCCTTTCCTTCCCAGTTCGGTAGCATAGTTGCTCTGCCCCTTGGGGTTTTTCCCTCGCGGCCAGCGGGCACTCGCCCTTCGGGGGGGGGGGGTCCGGCCTGCTGGCCCCTGCGGGGTGGGGGTGCAGCGCCCGTCCCCAATCTGTTCCGCTGTCCGCAGCTACTACTTTGACTTTACTGCCATTCTACTAGTAAGCCCTACCTTAAGTCGGCCTCTGGCCTGGGGTTATTTAGGAAATTCTTTCTCCTTATTCCTTGGCGGCTCGGCCTCTGGCCTGGGGTTATTTTCTTCTCCAAATTCATATCAGGCTTTCCCAGTCAAAATGTAATTTTCTGCCGCCTGTTTATTTCCAGCTAGGGTTTCCATTATGTTATGTTGTTCACTTATGGTGTCCTGACTGTTATACTTAGATTTGTTACATTCGCCTCACTGCTAATTCTAGACAATAGGCCATTAGTTTTCTGCAGAGTTTGTTACTAGGCTACAAGATTACTTTTATTTTACAGCGGGTGTACATTTTAAGTTGTTTCGTGTACTTTGAGTTAGCCACGGCTATGTTGTACATTTGTTAAGACCTACTTAGAAGCCTGTCTTACTCTGCAGAATTATTTATACTGTATTAATAAATTTACGCCCCATACTGTTTGTGTCTTCCTTCCCCTGATCAGAAAATGGCCACTGCCTTTTGAACGAAAGGCGGTGGAATTTCTGATGGGGAAGGAAGACAATTGCGCACCGCGTTCCGCAAGGCGCGGTGCGGACAGTCTGGGTGGCATAAATAGCGCGGAATGGGAGGTTTCTCTCTCACTCCGCTCCCGTCACCGTCCGCGACTCAAGAAGCGCCCACCCTCCTCCCCCTTTCTGCTGGCTGCCAGTTTCCCCGGTTCTGACTACGTCAGTCGTTGTTCCGTACGTCTTTCCTCCCGTTTCACTGGGGATGGGTGGGGGGTGCAGCGCCCGTCCCCAATCTGTTCCGCTGTCCGCAGCTACTACTTTGACTTTACTGCCATTCTACTAGTAAGCCCTACCTTAAGTCGGCCTCTGGCCTGGGGTTATTTAGGAAATTCTTTCTCCTTATTCCTTGGCGGCTCGGCCTCTGGCCTGGGGTTATTTTCTTCTCCAAATTCATATCAGGCTTTCCCAGTCAAAATGTAATTTTCTGCCGCCTGTTTATTTCCAGCTAGGGTTTCCATTATGTTATGTTGTTCACTTATGGTGTCCTGACTGTTATACTTAGATTTGTTACATTCGCCTCACTGCTAATTCTAGACAATAGGCCATTAGTTTTCTGCAGAGTTTGTTACTAGGCTACAAGATTACTTTTATTTTACAGCGGGTGTACATTTTAAGTTGTTTCGTGTACTTTGAGTTAGCCACGGCTATGTTGTACATTTGTTAAGACCTACTTAGAAGCCTGTCTTACTCTGCAGAATTATTTATACTGTATTAATAAATTTACGCCCCATACTGTTTGTGTCTTCCTTCCCCTGATCAGAAAATTAGAAAATATATTAATTCAGGAAAACTTGGCTTATTAGGCAAATCGGGGCTTGCATAGTAGGCCAAAAAGTGAGTTCTGGCTACTAGGTACGACATATATATATATATATATATATGCTACAGTTTACAGAGAACACACACACACACACAAATATATAACAATTAAACAATCAGCGTTCGAAGACCTCGTCCAGCTCCTCGGAGGTTGGGTGCGTTCCCAGGATACAGCACGCATTTCCCCTCTGCACTGCGACACTGAGGCGCTGGAATAGGAAACTGGCTGCTCGTGGGTCTCTAGTTTTCCCAATGAGTTCCTCACCAACCTCCTTTAAAAACTTGAGTGCACATTTACCCCAGGCGCCCAGAGTCTCTGAGCCTATCGGCACGAACCTGTAACAACGTTCTAGGTTTCTGTACTTGTGGATTTTCTGGGTCTCCCTGAAGGTGGCTGCCCCACCTCCCTCCGCTGAGCTGTAACGTAAATAGGTATCAGCCAATGTAGATGCACAGGTGTAATCCCATACGACCTGTTTACCTTCCCTCCATGGCTGCAGGGTGACTCCATCTGGGCGTTTTTGGCTGTTGTCAGGTCTGCACAGCTGGGGTTCCCTTTGTGCTGGACACCCAGCTGTAGCCAAACTTCTCTTGATGATGTCATTGACTGCCTCGTGTCTGGCAATCTTTCCCTGTGTCTTACGACAGATGAGACCATGGCTGCCGTATTGGTCTGCCCGTGCCTGGCCGCAAATACACCGGTGCTCGGTGGAGATAGGGGCGGCAAGGCGCAGAGCAACACCAATACTTAGGGCCCGATGATCCAGGCGGGTGCCCAAGGCGGAATTAGGGACTGCCAACAGGAAGTCCCCAGCATGGGGGGCTTGCACAGCTAGGAGACGCGCTCTGTCCTTCTGAGAAGCTACGTCCAGCAATGCTTTGGCGATGTTCTCCACTATAGGGCTATCCCATTTGGCCTGTTTACCGTCGTTTGGACAAGTTGGTCGGGTGTGTGAATTGGCGAGTGTGTCCCACCGACCAGCTCCTTCCACAAATTTGGGATCACGAATCCCAATGGAGTTCCTTAGGTATTCTGGTAGTATTTCCTTCACTAATTCACTTGTAGCACTGGTCGAGGATAAGAATGCCGGCAATGCTAACTGTGTCGCCTTGCGAATACCTATACCCCCGAGTCTAACTGGGAGCGTTGCTTGGTCCCACTGGTCATCTTGCAGGGAGAGGTTTAACACTTTCATAGTTATTGTCTTTAGGAGTGAATCGTATTCCGTTAATTTTGGGCTGTCAAAAGAAGGAGCACACCTGAGGAAATAGGTAAGTCTGGGCAAGGCCAGGCACCTTGTAAGAAGGTACAACGCATCATGAGCATCCAAAGCCCCTATTCGCGCCTCCATCCTCCTCAGGTCTTTAAGCTTTTCTTCGAGGACTACCTCAATGGCGTTCGAGCCCAGAGGTGCCCCTAGCAGCACACTGTCGGTGGGAGCGATCACTTGGGCTCCTGGCAATAAGATTTGTACTGCATTTATGATTGATTGGTTGGACGAGATGATTTCACACTTTGATGGATTTAGTGTAAGGCCTAACTCCTCTCCCCTAGATTTCACTAGCTGAAGATCTCCTAGTAGGGATTCCTGTGTCCCTGCCAGGGTGCCATCGTCCAGGAACCAGATGTTGAATTCGCTGGACAACCTACTTGTGACCTCCTTAGCTGCCATGCAGAAAAGAAAAGGGGCAAGTGGGTCTCCCTGCTGGACACCTTCTGCGGAAACAACTTCATGTTCCCCAAACAACAGTGTCGATTCCCTACTGTACCCTGCTGAAACGAAAGGAAGTAGACAAGGAAAGCTGGTTCGAACTGCTTCCAGTACCACATCCCTTTTTACCTGGTTGAAGGCATTTTTAAAGTCTAATTTAATTAATGCCTTATTCACTGGGAGGTCCTTGATATAGGCTCGTGCTGCATGAGCTGCTGCTTCACAGCCATGGGGGACACCAAAACCTAGTTGATGGGGTCGAAGCATCGTTGCAGCGTCTATGCTGATTTTTCTGACAGCTGCCCTAGCAACAAGGCGCCGAAGTGTGTTGCCCACGGCAATGGGTCTGACTCCACCATCCTTCTTCTTAAGGGCACAAAGGGATGCTCCGAAGAAGAACGGATATATATATATATATATATATATATATATATATATATATATATATATATATATATATATATTATATATATATATATATATATATATATTAGCATTCAAAGAGGAGTAGTAATGAGTGATATGCCTGCCTCCACCAACCCGGAAAATTATTGAAAAAATCTATTTATTATCAAATTGATTTTTTGAAGAATTATTTATGTCACTGCTGCTGCTGCTGCTGGTTTATATATAGTGATGATGATAGACGATAGCGAAATGAATGTAGGCACATCGGCTACACCCAGGGGAACCCAAGCAGAGACAACCGATAAAGGAAAAGAAGAGAAACATGATAGTGACAGTCGTAGTGATGGCGGTGGTGTTGGTAATGATAATAATGACGATGGGAGTGAAGACGAAGAAGAAGAAGAAGAAGAAAATAATGATGACATTAATGTTGGGAATGAGACTGATGAGTGATATGAAACATGTGAAGATTTCTGGGTCTAACATAATATATATATATATATATATATATATATATATATATATATATATATATATATATATATATATATATAATAAAGTCTATATAAAATGGTAATTGTATTTGGATGTTTTGTAATGTCCTATTTAATGAGTCACAGTCATGTTGTAATTGAAGATACAAAGGATTTGAACTGTACCACCCCTTTGGTCTGCTTGATAGGATTCATTATGTCTCTTAACAAATAAAAGAAAAAAAAATTATAGCAAATCCACAAGAAACTTTGACAAAGACTCCTCCTTGGTTGCCTCTCACACAGTCTGTTGGAATATCAAAAGAAAAATTCGTTATGGCATAACACTGACCTAGTCATGTGAATGGCTCGGCTCTGTCTCAATGGATGTTTTATATTTGTCAATTTTATGAGTCCTGAGGAGTGAAACTGTGGGTTGTTGACGTCCTAAATTCATCATATCTGATAAAAATTCATTAAAAATCGCTAACCTGGTCACGTGGAAAGAGAGCAACTGAGCAAGTATGAAGCTGCTTTTGTCTTATATGCAGCCTGACAAAACTATAAGTTCAGGAATTAATATATTTTCTCAAATTTTTTTCTTTGAAATGATAAAGTTACCCATTTTATTATTTATGAGGTCAATGTTTTTTTTATTGGAGTTAAAATTAAACGTAGTATGTTATATGACCAAACCTAACCAACCCTACTTAACCTAAAGACAATTATTTATAATATTATAAGTTTTTTTGTTACAACAGAATAAATGATACCTTTTTTTGAGGAACATTTACTTTCATCCTGGACTGAGAGTGTGTGCTAGCCAAAGCTCCTCCGTTTTACAGCTATTTAATATATGATGGATGATTTAATGATTGAACTATGGTTTTAGTTGAAGCTTTGAAGAGAGAAATAAATTACCTACGGAGGAGGTACAACAGCTGAAAGAACATCAGGCGAAAAGAAATAAGGAGACCAGCGTTAAAAAACCTCTTGGAAAGTTGTTAAGGATAGAGATCTTAAGAAATTTTGGTAAACATCCTAAGGACATTCTTAAGACATTATGATAAATTATCTATCAGCTCACCCACAAGATGACCTTCATTTAAATTATCTCTAGTTGTCGGCTGATGGCGTGCAAACGAGATCATATATATTATATATATATTATATATATATATATATATATATATATATATATATATATATATATATATATATATATATATATATATATATGGTGTATACTGGCAGCAGGCTTTCTTTTATACATGTCTCATTGAATATGACCGCATATTCTGTATTTACTATCTTCTGATTTAGGGCTTCTATCCCTCTAACTATTTTCTTAGCATCAGGGCTTAGCTGAAAGAGGAGTTCTCCAAAACTCATTTTCGTAATTTCAAGGTGAAGAAAAGAAGTGAATTACTATAGAATGTATTACACTTATTTAAACAATTTGCACAACGTTTCGAACCTCCATGGTTCATTCTCAAGTAGGAAATGTTACAATGTGTTGATTATATACCCGCACTGGGTCAGGTGATAAGACGTAAAGGTGAAAACATAGGGGATAAATGGGGTGAAACATATGAACATAAGAATAGAGGTAACCGCAGAAGGCCTATTGGCCCATATGAGGCAGCTGGCATCTACAAACAAAGATTAATCCAGTGTAATTGGCCTGTTATGTTGAACATTGTCTTCTGTGTTGGCATCGTTATGTTCTGGTCTTGTCCTTACTCTCATTGTGGGAAGAGTAAATAGTTCCGTGATTTGGGTGTTCATGGTAGGTTGTTCTGTTCTTATGTGAATTGCTTCAAGAATTTGTAATCTTCTTGCATCTGGGTTTGTCTATTATGCATGTATTCTTGTTCAACATTTCTCTTGTTAGGGTGATGTCATGGGCTTGTCTCATGTGATTCCTAGGGGCACCGGATTGAAGATGCATGTCAAACGCCTCGTCAGCTTGGGTCGACGTCATACCTATGTACTAGATTGAAGGTACATCCTTCGTGGGGGCAAGTGTACATGTTACTACAACGCTGACTGCTGTAGAGGGTTCTCTGTCGGCTTCGGGCGTGTTTTTGATAAGGAGTTCGGAAGTCTTCTTGGGTTTTATGATATTGTCAGGTTTGTTTTGGTTAGGAGTAGTGCTTTTACTCCTTTACGGATTT
>WNGS01073113.1:0-12939 GCA_020271785.1 Procambarus virginalis
CAGGCGTGCTGGCACGCGCCCGTGCCCCTCCCACATCACGCTGCGCGGCGCTGGATGGCGGTGGACCTGATCCACCTCGCGCCAGCCTCAAGCGCAACGAGGCCCGCGCTGCTACGGCCGTTACGTGCTGGACATCGACACCCGCCGCGTGGAGGACGCTGGCTGCATCGGCCGTGGTGCTGGGCCCCCCCCACCGGGGGCGTTTTGGGCAAGGTGTACCGCTACACCAGCAACCCCGGACACCGCACCGGCGACGGCATCGCGATGGCCTGGCGGGCGGGATGTCCGCCGTGGGGCAACATGGAGTTCATCCAGTTCCACCCCACCTGCCTGTACCACCAGCAGGACCGCAGCTTCCTGCTTGACCGAGGCGCTGCGAGGCGAGGCGCGCACCTCACGCTGCCCGACGGCACGCGCTTCATGGGCCTGCGCACGACGCCCGCATGGGAGCTGGCCCCGCGCGACATCGTGGGCCCGCGCCATCGACGTCCGAGATGAAGAAGCAGCCGGCCTCGACCACGTGTGGCTGGATCGCCACGCCCCCCATCGTGCGCGACAAGGGCGCGGGTCTTCCTGAAGGAGCACTTTCCCCACCATCCATGCCCGCTGCAGCGCTTTCGGGCATCGACATGGCCCGGCAGCCCAATCCCGGATGGTGCCGGCCGCGCACTACACCGCGCGGCGCTGGTGACCGACCTCGACGGCCGCTGCGAACTGCCCGGCCTGTACGCCGTGGGCGAAACCGCCTGCACCGGCCTGCACGGCGCCAACCGCCTGGCACAGCAACTCGTGCTGAAATGTGTGGTGCTGGGCCGCACCTGTGCCGCGCGGCCTTGCCGCCACCGATGCCGGCGGAGCTGCCGGTGCCGCCGGACTGGGGACGAAAGCCAGGTGGAGGATGCCGACGAGCAAGTGGTCACTCTCCCACAACTGGGACGAGCTGCGCTTGTCGATGTGGAACTAAGTCGCATCGTGCGCCACCACAGCGGGTTTGGAGCGCTCCTTGCACCGCATCAAGCTGCTGCGCGGCGAGATCGACGACTACTACGCCAACTTCCGAGTCACCCGTGACCTGCTGGAACTGCGCAACCTGGTGGGATGTGCCGAGCTCATCGTCATCGCTCGGCCCTGCGCCGACACGAAAGCCGCGGGCCTGCACTACAGCCGGCGACTACCCGCAGGGCGCTGCCGTGAGCTTCCCCACCGTGCTGACCCGGCGGCCGCGCCGTTGCCGGGCGGCCTTACGACTGACCTGCCTGGCATGGACGGCCGACCGGTGGCCCGCGCCGATAGGCTCGCACGCGTCTGACGCCGAACCGGCCGAACTGGTGGCGGTGCGTCAGAGCAGTCACGGCGTGCCGGTGGTGCGGCACGCGAAGGGGCCCGCCCTGGCGCGCCTGGCTGCCGAGCGCGCGGCCGGCGCAGGGCCAGCATGCCCTTGCGGCACGCGCCCCGGGCCTGCTGGCGGTGCACCTGGTGCGCCTGGGCGAGATCGAGGGCGGCGGTGGTCCGCAGGCCAGCAGGGCTTGTCGACACGACGCGGCCGGCGCACCACCCGTCCGAGCGGCTCGGCGGTGCACAGCGCCCTGTCGATGGCCTCTGAAAGGGCCGGGCTGTTCGCGGGGCCGCGGTGCTAGCATGGCGTGCAGGCACTTGACTTGGCGCGCTTGGGGACGGTGACCGGCATGCCGAGTGTTGGGCCCTCAACCGCCTGGGCACCCGCCCTCGGAACCCGCGAGGACGACGAGCGCGGCCTGCAGTTTGCTGCACCAGTCACTGGCGCTGGCGCGCGAGCTGGGGCAGACCGATGAAATCTTCGGGCGCTGAACAACCTGTCGCGGGCGTTGCACGGTCAATGCCGACCAGCGGGCCAGCCAGGCCTGCCCGCCGATGGCACCTTGCGTCAGGCGTTGCCTGGGCCTACGAGGCCGCGGCAGGTGGGCCGGTCCGGCGGGCAGGCGCTGCGGCTGGCCACCGCGCTGGCCAACCAGGCCGGTATCCACCGTCCCGGTCTGAAGGACGGCCACCGCGCCCGGCAGGCCCTACGAGCAAGCCGCTGCAGCTGGCCGAGCAACACGTTATGCAGCCTGGCCGCCACGCTGCGTCTGGGGCTGGGCTGCCATGGCCTTCGAGCAGGAGCCGTCCGGGCCGCCACGCGGGAGCCCCTCGAGGACCATGCTACCAGGACCACGAGCCCGGCTGGTGACCCCGATCTGCAGATGCAAGGCCTGGCAGGTGCTGGTTGCGGGCTGCCAGGAGCTGGGCGACGGGGATGGCGCCTTCGCCCATCTGCAGTCCGCTGCCACCAGTTGGCCCTGCGCACCCTGGCACAGCGCTCGGACGTGCAGGTCGCGGCTGCCTGTTCAAACCGGCCGAGCTGGCGCAGGCCCACAGGCCGCCGAGCAGGCGCGCCTGGAAGCCGAGGTGCAGCGCTTGCGGGCCGAGGCCGAACAGCGGGCGGCCCGCCAGCTGGCTGCTGGACCGGGACCATCTCGAGGCGAGGTGGCGCAGCGCACCGCCGAGCTGCAGCGCGCAAGGCCGCGGCCGAGGCCGCCAGCCGCGCCAAGTCGTACTTCCTGTCCCCACGGTCAGCCACGAGCTGCGCACGCCGCTGAACGCCGTGCTGAGCATGACCGAGCTGGCCCGCCGCCAGGGGGGGGGGGGGGGGACCCACCGACCCGGGCGCCAGGCCGAACAACTGCGAGTGGCGGTCGAGTCCCGGCCAGCGGCTGCGCGAGCTGGTCGACGGCATCCTCGCCTTCATCCCGCCGACGAGCAGGTGGCCGCGGGCACCACGGCCCACGACCTGCGCGCGCTGCTGGCAGGCCTGCGGCAGCGGCACGAGCCGGTAGCACGGGCCGGCGGGATTCGATGTTGCGCCCTGGCCGTGGCGGACGACGTGCCGCCATCGTGGCTCGTCGACCCGGGTGTTTGCTGAGAGCAGGCGCTGGGCCTGCTGCCTGGGCAACGCGATGAAGTTCGGCCTGCCGGGGGTGGTGCGCGCTGGCGCGGCCTGGCCACGCCGGCAGCTGGTGCTGTGGAGGTTGCCGACAACGGCACCGGGCATCGGTGCCGACGTGCAGTCAGCGGCCTGTTCCAGCCGCTGACGCCGGGATGACGAGTCGATTCAACCCGCAACCACGGCGGGCTGGGGCTGGGCCTGGCCACGTGCAGCGGCCTGGTGCGCACGGATGGGCGGCAGCATCACGGTGGACAGCCCGCCCGGCGCTTGGCGCCACCTTCCGGCTGCAGGTTCCGCTGGGCGCTGCCTGATAAGGCCCGGGCGCGCATGGCCGTGCGCGCCTGCACGAAGCCGCAAGGCGAACTCCACCGCGTCGGCCACTGGCGCTCGGTGTCGGCCGCGATCTCTTGTCGGTCAGGTAGACGTGAAGTCCAACTATGGCGGATGTAGCGCGGCTGCAGCCGGGTTCAGTGCACGCAGGCCACGTCGGCCGCAGTCGGGGTCGTGCTTCAGGCCCGGGGTAGCCGGGCGGCGCCGGCGGCCCACGGCCTCGCAGACTCGCAACGTTCATTGGAGGTTGCGGACCCGAGGTGAAGTCGACGTTCATGGGTGGTGCATCTGCGCGGAAGTGGGCGTAGTGCCTATGGCCCGCTGCCGCACCGACTCTTGAGCGGAGCCGGCGTTCAGGCCGCGCCGATGCATTTGACCATGCCGCGCTGCGGCAGCGCCAAGGCTGCCGGTTGTGCGCGGCCACGAGGCAGTCATTGCGGTCGATGCAGCCCAGCGGCTGGGCGCGCACGTCTAGGGCACGTGGATCTCGCCGTCGCCGTGAACAGGCAGGCCAGCAACGCCTGAGCGCGTTCATGGCCCCACATTGTTTCCCCCCAGGGCAGTGCGCGCAGCTCTTGCAGCTGGCCGAGTTGCCGCTGTGGGCGCCTCGATCACTGCTTGCCCGGAGCCAGCTGGGCATGCGGTGCAGGATGCCGTTGTCGGGGGCCACGATGAGGTGGATGCGCCCGGGCCCTGACCACGCGTTCAGAAGCTGGATGGTGCTGCCCACCACGTCGGCATGGTCGACCACCGACTGGGCGATCGGGGGCACAAGCACGGCCGCGCCTGGTGCCTGCGCGCGCAGCAGGCCCAGTACAGTCCCTTGAAAACTCGTCGTGCACAGATGCAGGCGCGTTTCCACAGCCGCATGTCGGCGCCGGTCTGCTCATGGATGAGCGGCCCAGGTGCTTGTCGGGCGACCACAGCACCTTCTGGCCCTGGTCCTTCAGTGATTGAACGATGGCCAGCGCGCAGGAGTGGTCACCATTCCAGTCGGCGAGCGCTTCACCGAGCTCTTGTGTTGGCGTACACCACCACCTGGCGGTCGGGGGTGGGCGTCGCATAAGCGGCCAAAAAAGACCGTCGCGGGCAGCCGAGGTCCAGGAGCAGGGTGGCGTCCAGGTCGGGAATCAGGCACGCGCTTGTCGGGCGACAGGATCGGCGCTTTCGCCCATGAAGCGCAACCCCCGCCACCACCAGGTGCGCGGGTTGATCGGCCGAATCGCGCCATCTCAGCGAGCGGCCACGCAGCCGCCGGTTTCGAGCGCCAGGTCTAATGTCGCCGTCGAACAGTTAGAACATGGTGCGGTTATTGTGCTGATGTTTATTTTAGCCTACCCATAGAAGACATTTCCCGCAGACAGTCGACAGAGGCACGTCGTGGGCCGATTCAGCAGCGCGGCGACAAAGCATAAAAGGCGATGCGCTGGCCTTGTGGTTCGACATTGGCGCGAGCGTTCAGCGGGATCAACGGCACCATTGGCCCAGGCCTGCACAGTGCAAGCTGCGCGCGGATATGTCGGGGTGTAGTCGAGACCGGTTGTCGTCATGGGGCGGTCCTTCAAGGGAGCGGGGATCGCTAGCTCTTCGCGGGACGGGCGGGGCCGTCGGCCGTGCGGGGTCGTTGGGGGCTCAACTGTTTGGGCGGAGGAAGGCGCTGGTTGGGAGTGGCGCCCACGTGGCTGGCCGTGACATCGCCGCTGAAGGCGCTGGCGCTTGCATTTGCCAGCTCGGCGGCGATTGGTTCTCATCGGCGTGCTTTCGGCGGCGCTAGGGCCAGGGCCCTTTTGGTCTCCTCGCCGCGGCCCTGCTGCCGCCATTCGACGAGGTGGGGCCCATGTTCTGCCGATCAGGCCGGGCCACGCGTTGCTCGAGCGTGCTGGCGACGGGACGTGGCTGGACCCAGCCGTCCAGCGTGGGCCTTGTCGCAGTGCGGCTCGCCAGCACACCGCCTCGCAACGGTGCGCGCAGTTCCGCTTGTCGGTGGCAGCGCCTAGGATCCAGGACGCACCGGCGTGCGGCGCGGCGCAGTCGTCCAGCACCAGGTCGGCCAGCCGCTGACCGCGCGCCGTGGCGGGAACCGGCTCCGGGGGTTGGGCGTCGAGGTGCGGCAACAGCTCGCGCGCAGCGGCCGACACCCAGCACGCGGCATCGGAGCCAGCTGATGAAGGGCGTTGGCGAAGCCGTGGCGTTTGTCGCGCAGAAAGCGCTTCCGTGGGGTGCACAGTAGCCAGGTTGCGGATCTCGGCGTCTTCACATTCCGTGATGGCTTGTTGATCCCACGTCGGGTCGGCAACCCACAGCGCGCGCGACGGCGGCACGCGGTAGGGCGTGCACGGCCGTTCATGCGGTGGACGGCCGGTTGTGTGGACAGCTTGTTCCACCTGCGCCCAATGGGTGGCTGGTGCGCACAGCTCGATGCGGGTGATGGCGGCCATGCGGCGAAGATTGGCGCGCAGCGGACGCTGCGGAGTGGGCGAGTAGGCGTTGGGGTCAGCGGTGGAACCGTGTGTCGGCGTCTCTTGGAATGTCTCGACAGAAGTTGGCCGGCATAGTAAGCTGACGACGGCCCGGCGCCTACAGTCAGTTGCAATGAACACGGCTTGACGCCCCGGCCCCCGCTGCAGCGCCGGACGCCACCACCAATCGGTGTGGTCAGCATCGCGACGGCATGTCGCATTTCGCAGCTGATCGTGCGCCGCGGTTCCCGTGGCTCGGGCCGCCTCGGCTGAGCAACACGCAGCTGGGGCTGCTGCTGATGTCGGTGGTACTTCGTGGTGTCTTGTTGCGGGCAGGCGGTGGCCGGCTTCGTGGGTCTGACCGTTTACGGCGACGACCGCGTGCGTACGCCGGCCTGACGCTTATCGGCCTGTCGGCGCTGGCTGGCAGGCACAGCCCCAGCTACGCGCGTGATGTTCATCTTTCATGGCCATCGCCGGCGCTGGGCAAAATGCGTGTTCCACCCGGTGGATAATCATCTCAACGCCCGCGTCAGCCCGCGCGGGATGGGCCATTTTCATACCGGCGCACGCATTCGGGCAAGCTTGGGTGGGCGCTGGCGCCGTTGTTCGTGGTGGGAATCACCAGCGTCACGGCTCGTGGCGCACGGAGTTGGTGGTGCGGTGTTCGCTGGTGGTGCTGTAGGTGATGGTGCGGTGTGGTTGAAGGCGCGTACAGCCTTGGCCGTGGCCGAACACCCAAGGGCAGCGCGAGCGAAGCCGCTGTCGCCGACTCGCCTTCTTGGCTTCCTGCGGCTGCCAGCGGTGGGGCAGCTTCGGTTTCATGGGTCTCGCCTTGCGCGGGCGAGTAGTTGCGAGCTCGCCCCCGCCGCGCCGCCAAGCCTGCACGACGTTCCGGCGGCGCAGGCGACATCTGCCTGTCGATCACATGTGGCCGCTGGTGCCGGCATGGTGCTGGGCGGAATGGTGCGCGACCCGCAGCAGTGCGTGCGCAATCGCGAGCCATCGGCTTCTTCTCTGCCGCGGGTGGTGGCGCTGATGCTGGGCTGGGGCACTGTTCGCCGCCGGTGGTGTGGTGCTGGTGCTGATGCGCTGATGGGCTTCGGGTCGGGCATTGCCGCGCCGTCGCGGCGACCGTGGTCAATGCCGCCACGACGCCGGGCGCCACCATGGCGCGTGTATGGGTGGTGTATTCGGGCTGGACGTGGGCATATGTTTGCGCAGCCGCTGGTCTTCGGCGCGCTGATGGACGCCGGGCGCTACCGCGACGTGTGATCGGCGTGGCCGTGATGGCTGGCCCTGCTTGATCGGCCACCGCGGGTCAACGTCCGACGCAATGCGAGGGCCTGCCCCCGCCTGCTGGGCCTGACTGAGGGCCGAACCGGGGATTCCATGGCCCCCGCACCGGCTGCCGCCTGATGGGCAGAGGGCCGGTGCAACCCCCCACCATCCTGGTTGTTCTGATCGCCTGCCCCTTCCGGGCGGGGCCCAACCAACCAGGAGTAGAGCCACATGGGCATGGTTGCCGAGTTCAAGGAATTACGCCGTCAAGGGCAAACGTGATCCGATCTCGCCGTGGGACGTGATCATCTGGCGGGTGGGCCTCGGCAAGATCGTCGCATTTCGCTGGTCGGTGGACCGATCATGCCCATCGTGGGCAAGAGCTTCGGTGGCCTGGACTTCAGCAACTACTTCATCCCGTGGCCGGCCAGGACGGCCCACGGTGCTGCCGACGCCAAGAAGGCCGGCGCCGTGTCGCCTACGGCAGCTTCATCACCGTGGCGGATCAACTTCCTGATCCTGGCCTTCATCATCTTCATGATGGTCAAGCAGGTGACACCGGCTGAAGAGGCCGAGCCGCCGGCGCCGCCCGCCCCGGCCGGCCCACACGCCTTGAGACGTGCTGCTGCTGCTGCTCCAGAGATCCGCGACTCGCTGGCCAAGTAGGCCCGCCGCAAGGCCCCCTGACGGCGGCCGGCTGCGACCTGCCGAGTCCCGGATTCCACGTCCCACCTCTTTCAAACATGCAAGCATTGCGGCATCTCTCTCGTGGCTGGCGTCGCCGCCGCAGCTGTCCGGCGCCACTGCCCTGGCCCAGGACAAGACCGAACGGCCAGTGGCGCGGCCGCCGGTCGGTGCCGCGCTGTCGGCACCTCGGGCAACACCAGCACCAGCTCGCTGCTGCTGGTCCGCTGACGCGGTGAAAGGCCACCACGGCCGACAAGATCACCCTCGGCGCGGCCATCAACTCGGGCCCAGCAGCAAGTCCGCGGCAGCAAGCACCACCACCGCCACAAGCTTGGGCTGCGTTCGGCCAGTACGACTTCAACCGTAGCCCCACGCTTGTATGCCTTCGGCCGCCGTGGCGCTGGGACGCGACCAGCTGGTCGGCCTGAACCTGCGCACCCGCGCTGAACGGGGGCCGGCCTGAAGCTGATCAACACCAAAGACTACCAGCTTCGAGTTGATGGCCGGTGCGGCTGGTCAGGTGACCGCTACGACAGCCCGCCAGACACATCGGCGGCAGACCGACACGAGCTTCTCGCGCACCAGCCTGTACCTGGCCGAGGCTTCGTCGCACCAAGCTCAGCCCCACGGTGTCGTTCAAGCCAGCGGCTGGACCTGTCGCCCGGCCTCACCGGCGACAAGGCCCTGCTCGCGAAGTTCACCGCCGGGCTGGCCGTGGCGATGAGCAGCACGTTGAACGTGACGGTTGGCCTGACCGACACCTACAACAGCAAGCCCGCAGCCGGCACCAAGTCCAACGACGTGGCCTTCTTCACCGGCGTGAACATGAAGTTCGGCGCGCCCTGACGGCTGCCTGCGCCGGTCAGACGCAGCGGCGGTGCCGCTCGATGCAGGTGTCCAGCACCTCGCCACCGCTGCGCTGCCACCAGTTGGCGCGCGAGAAGATCTCCACCTCGGAATAACCATCGAAGCCGGCGTCTTCCACCCAGCCGCGCAGCTGGCGCAGGTCGATCACGCCGTCGCCCATCATCCCGCGGTCTTCCAGCAGGTCCGGTGGTGGGGCGCGAGCCAGTCGCACACGTGCAGCGCCAGGCAGGCCTGGCGGCCGGCGCGGGCGATCTGGGCGGGCAGCTTCGGGGTCCCACCACACTGGTAGGCGTCCACGGCCACGCCCAGCGCGCCGCTGCGGCCGGGGTCGAGCGCATCGCACAGGTCCAGCGCCTGCTCCAGCGTGTTGATGCAGGCGCGGTCGGCGGCGTACATGGGGTGCAGCGGCTCGATGGCCAGCGGCATGCGCCGCTGGCGCGCATCGTCCAGCAGCGCGGCAATGCCTTCAGCCACCTGTTCGCGCGCGCCGGCAATGTCGCGGTGCGCGGGCCGTCCGGCCAGTGCGCCGGGCAGGCCGCCCACCACACAGCACCAGGCAGGGCGCGTTCAGCGTGCAGGCCTCGTCCAGCCGCGCGGCGGTTGTCGTCACGCACGGCCTGTCGGCCGGCGGCGTCGGTGTAGGTGAACATGCCGCCTCGGCAGTAGCCCGAGAGCTCCAGGCCGTGTGTCTTCACCCGTTGAGACACCGCGTCCAGTCCGGCCGCGGCCACCTGGTCACGCCAGGGCGACACGGCGCGGATGCCGCGCTCGGCACAGGCGTCCAGGATCTCCAAGCAGGCCCCAGTCCTGCCCCATCTGTCGGCGAACGGTGGCGGTGTTGATCGAGAGCCAGCGGTGGCTGGTGCTGAAGTCGCGCATGAAGGGGCCTTCCGAAGCGTTCGCGCCGTGCCTGGCGCTCGTTGGCGTGGTTGGCGAGCTGGCCGCCGCCGGGCTGGCCGCGCCGCGGCCCGTTCCTGGGGTCAGCTCAGCCCGTGCAGGGCCAGCAGTGTCGTCATGCGCTGCACGGCCAGGTCGGGCTGCTCGATCAGCCCGGCGGCGTCGGCCAGGCGGAACAGCTCGCACAGGTGCGGCAGCGAGCGCGTGCTGTGCTGGCCGCCCACCATCACGAAGTGGCTCTGGTGGCCGTTGAGCCAGGCCATGAACACCACCCCGGTCTTGTAGAAGCGCGTGGGGCGCGCCCGGAAGATGTGGCGCGACAGCGGCACCGTGGGCGCCAGGATGCGATGGAAGGCTGCCTCGTCGCCGCGCCCCAGCGCCGCCAGCGCCGCACTGGCGGCCGGGCGCGATGGCGTCGAAGATGCCCAGCAGCGCGTCGCTTTGCCGCTGATTGACGTGCTGGCCCACGCCATCGCCGGCAATCAGCTCGGCGTAGTTGAAGTCGTCGCCGGTGTACATGCGCACGCCGGGCGGCAGGCGGCGCCGCATCTCGATCTCGCGGTCCTTGTCAGCAGCGAGAGTCTTGATGCCGTCGACCTTGTCCGCATGGGCGTTGATGACGGCCAGCGCCGGTGTTCATCGCGGCGCCCACGTCGGCGCTGCCCCAGTAGCCGGCCAGCGCGGGGTCGAACATGTCGCCCAGCCAGTGCAGGATGACCGGCTGCCGCGCCTGGCTGGAGCACGTGGTCGTACACGCGCTCGTAGTCGGCCGGGCTGCGCGCCACGCGGGCCAGCGCGCGGCTGGCCATCACGATCAGCCCGCCGCCGAGCGCCTCGATGGCCTCCATCTGCTGGCTGTAGGCGCAGATGACGTCGTCGACGCTCTTCGCATCCTCGGCGTCAGTGGTCGGTGCCGCAGCCACTGGCCAGGAAGGCGCCGGGCACGTCGCGCGCGGCGTCCAGGCTGCGGCGGATCAGCTCCAGCGAGGTGGGCCAGTCCAGCCCCATGCCGCGCTGCGCGGTGTCCATCGCCTCGGCCACGCCCAGGCCCAGCCGCCACAGCCGCTGGCGGTAGGCGATGGTGGCGTCCCAGTCGATGGCGCATTGCAGCCAGGGGTCGATGGCGGCGCGGGCATCGGCCACCACGTGCGCGGCCGAGAACGCGATGCGCGGCAGCACGGTGCCGGGTGCGGCGGGCGTGAACGAGCCGGGTCCGCGCAGCGTGTAGGGCTGCAGGGTGCCATCGGCGGCGGGCAGGGTCAGTTGCATCGTGGCCCCCGTGTCGTCACAGCGCCAGTTCGGGCACGTCGATCCAGCGGCGTTCCTTCCAGCTCTGCAGCGCGGCTTCGACCAGCTGCACGCCCTTGGCGCCTTCGGGCAGCGTCCACTTGTAGGGCGCGTCTTCCACCACGTGGCGGATGAAGGCCTCCCACTGCAGCTTGAAGCCGTTGTCGTAGACCTGGCTGTCGGGCACCTCGTGCCACTGGTCGTGGAAGGGCATGGTCTGCTTCACGTCGGGGTTCCACACCGGGCGCGGCGTGTTCACGCGGCTTTGCGAGCGGCAGTCGGTCAACCCAGCCACGGCCGAGCCGTGCGTGCCGTCGACGTGGAAGGTGACCAGGTCGTCGCGCCGCACCCGCGTGACCCAGCTGCTGTTGACCTGGGCCACCACGGCGCGCCGTCGTGGCCCTTGAGTTGGAAGGTGGCATAACAGGCGTCATCCGCGGTGGCGGCGTAGGGTTGCCGGCCTCGTCCCAGCGTTGCGGGATGTGCGTGGCGCCCAGGCACGACACCGACTGCACCGTGCCGAACAGGTTGTCCAGCACATAGCGCCAGTGGCACACCATGTCGAGGATGATGCCGCCGCCGTCCTGGCTGCGGTAGTTCCAGCTCGGGCGCTGGATGGGCTGCAGGTCACCTTCGAACACCCAGTAGCCGAACTCGATGCGCACGCTGCAGATGCGGCCGAAGAAGCCGGCCCGGCGCAGCAGGTCCAGCTTGCGCAGCCCGGGCAGGAACAGCTTGTCCTGCACCGCGCCGTGCTTCAGCCCGCTGGCCTGCGCCAGGCGGCTGACGTCCAGCGCCTCGGCCAGCGTGGTGGCGATGGGCTTCTCGCAGTACACGTGCTTGCCGGCGCGCAGCGCCTTGGCCAGCAATGCCGGGCGCATCTGCGTGGTGCCGGCGTCGAAGAACACCGTGTCCGCCGGGTTGGCCAGCGCGGCGTCGAGATTGGTGCCGTGCCGGGCGATGCCGTGCGCGCGCGCCAGCGCCTCGATCTTCTCGGCGTTGCGGCCGATGAGGATGGGGTCGGGCAACACGCGGTCGCCGTTGGACAGCACCACGCCACCTGGTTGCGCAGCGCGACGATGCTGCGCACCAGGTGCTGGTTCAGGCCCATGCGGCCGGTCACGCCGTGCATGATGATGCCGAGGGTCTTCTGGGCCATGGGGCTCCTCTCGTGAATCGGGTGAGGTCAGGACATCGGGGTCAGGCTGGCCCAGTCCGGCTCGGCCGCGTGGGCAAAGCCGGCCTGGTGCAGGCTGCGCAGGTCCAGCAGGCCGTGGCGCACCGCCAGGCGCGGCGGCCGTTCGACACGCTGTACAGCGTGGGGTGGGCCTGGGCAAAGGCCTCGGCCTCGGCCGCCGGCGCCACGCCGAAGCCGTCCACGTAGTGGTGGCCGTTGCGCTCCACATGTGTCAGGCCAGGCTGGCGGCAACAGGGTGTCTTGCTGCACCGCCAATCCGGCCTGGCAGGTGAGGTCTTCGCCGACAGCATCAACCCGCGCCAGGCTGCTGCGCCACCTGCACGGCGTTGCGCAGCGAGCGGTACAGGCCCTTGCAGGCCTTGCTGCTGATACCACGGTAGCCCAGCGCCTGGGCCTCGTCGAAGGCGGTGTCGTGGTCGTCGGATTCGTCGATGATCACCGGCACGCTCAGGCCCAGTGAGGTGATCGGTTGGGCCAGCGTCTGCGCGCGGGGCAGCGGCTGTTCCAACAGCAGCGTGCGGCCCAGCAAGCCCTGCAGCCGCGGTGCGGCGCGCAGGCGCTGCCACAGGTCGGCCAGCGTGTCGGGGCTGGCGAAGCTTTCGTTGCCGTCGAGCGTGACGCGGTAGTCGCCGGCCTGTTCGTCCAGCAGCGCGGCAATGGCTTGAAGCCGGTCGACGTCACGCTCGGGCACCCGCAGAGCTTGAGCTTGAAATGCGACAACCGCAGGCTGCGATGGCGGCCTGCAGCGTGGCCGGCAGGCCGTCATCGGGGTTGGGGCCGGGCTCGTCGTCGCGCAGCCGGTCGGCCAGGCCCACGGTGTGTCGCACGGCAATCCGCGTGGCCGCGGCCGGCGGCAGCTGCGGACCCACGGGTCGCCCAGCAGGCCGGCACGCACGCCGCTGCACCAGCTGGCGCCCTGCGCGTGCAACACAGCGTCGGCCACGGCCTTGTCCAGCTGCGCGGGGCCGAAC